>JAOXOE010000343.1:6225586-6237760 GCA_028565055.1 Phoeniculus purpureus | reverse complement strand
CTGGCTCCTCCTTCCTACCCTTTTTGAAAATAGGAATTATGTTTCCCCTTTTCCAGTCAGTGGGGACTTCACCAGACCACCATGACTTTTGGAATATCATAGAGAGGGGTTTAGCAACCTCATCTGAGAGGGAGTGTCCATTCTTGTAGAAAGTCAAAACACAAGTGAATGCAGCCTTGATGAACCTGCTCTAGCTGAGCTTCCCATGCTGAGTAAAGGACTGGACTAAATGATCTCCAGAGGTCCTGGCCAACCCAAACAGTCCTGCAATTATTTGAAAGGAAGAACATGGAGTGGGAGGCTCTGTGTGACCAGCGACACCAGATTGATGGTTTATTGATCTTAGACTCACAGTACATCATCATGTTACAGCTATAGCAGCTTCAAGACTAGCATATTTTTGCAAAAGTATGATAATAATTAATGTGCAAATCATTATAAAGAAGAAAACTAATTGCAGCCAAGAATTAACAGAATTATTTACACATTACTCAGATTAGCTGTGCGTGCCATGTTGTAAATCAATGCATGATGTTACCAGCTTCACTCATTTTTTTTAATTTGTAGCAGAAAATACTAGTGGCTATAGAAGTACTATAGCTTTGCCCAGCATTTGCCTCCTGTGATCTTAAAAAACACTTCAGCCGTATTTTCAAAACGGGCTGTTTGCTCCAGTGCATTGATTTGCTTATCAGCTGAGGCTCTTTCTAGTGCAGAAACCTCAGCTGCTGTGAAATGTCATGAGCATGGTCTGGCTCAATGTTTGGAACACATGCAATGACATGTGTTGATATTACAGCTGGCTTTGGCAATCACACAATATCCAAAAATTGTGCTGGTGTTGAAATCTTTTCACTGAAGTGTCGTGGAGTCATAGAATCATTATGGCTGGAAAGGACTCCCAGGATCAGCAGGTCCAGCCCTTATCCCAACATCTCCTTAACGCCCAGACCATGGCCTCAAGCGCTCTAGCTATTCATTCTTTAAACACCCCCAGGGATGGTGACTCCACCATCTCCCTGGGTAGCCTGTTCCAGTGCCCAACTCTCTCAGTAAACAGCTCCTTCCTAACAGCCAATCTAAACCTTCTCTGACAAAAACATGAGGCCACTAAAAAACATAAATAATGATAATTCCACAGGTTTGTCCTGAAGTTTGTGTTCGTTACATCCTGGGTAGTGTCAGTATTTTCCTTCTGCACTACAAGCAAATCACAAGCAGCCTTTGTTATTGCTTACACAACACATGTGTATATACTACTTCTTGCTGTAGGCATAACTCACACTTTTGGGCAGCAGCAGGCAGTTACATCTTCTCTGGCACCTCTGTGCCAGAGGTTTGCACTGCAGAAAGTGTTCTTCACAATCCACAAAGGACCAGCTTGAAGTATTCTGATTCCCCTCCCTAAGGTACTGGACACTCCCCAAAGTATTTTCCTTCCACAGATTTCTTTCCTGGGGTTTTGTAGTTATTTTGTAGTTATTCCACTAAGTGTTAGGAGCCTTTGTTAGGCAACTAAATTTTAGTAGCACTGGTATCTCTCTAGGTCCCCACTGGTTTTCCTGGGACATGTAATGCCAGGTTCTTAAACTGAGTACGTAAGGAGAGGTACATGTTTGTATTTGCAAGTTCTCTCATCTACAGCAGTGCTGAACGTCCATGAAAACATGGTGAAGGAAACTGAATGTCAGTTGCTTGAATGTCAACTCAGAATCCTCCATTTTGGCAAATGCTGACAAATCTTATCCACCAATGACATTTAAATAGGTGCAGCAGCTCCCTATAGCATTTTTTAATATGGGTCCATAAATTTTAACTATTCAGAATTGCAAATGAAAGTCAGACCTCTCCCATTTGCACAAATGCAGTGCTTGTGCCCAGGAACACCCATGTGCCCCTTGGCAGCCAATATTCTACTCACTGCTCACATCAAATCCTACCTTCCCAGTTTCCAAGGCAACAGCAGAGCTCAAGCAATGGATGCACAAGGGAGGCAACAGGGATCCCACATTTTCGCTGTTTGTCTGTGATTTCCTATTGTTCAGAAAAGAATAACATACATGTGAAAGATGCTCATGTATACAGTATGCACTCCTATGGCTTTATTCTCTCGTATTTGTGATGGGTGGCATCACGTATCACTCAGGCATGAGAATCAGACCCTGTGTGACTTTTTCTGTTGGTACTTGAATGAGCAGTCTCTGTACATTAGCTGATTGTTTGCCTTCTACCTGGTAACTACGCTATTCCCACCTGATGAGGACTGTTTGGAACTTGATGCTTAATCATTTGCAAATCATTTGCATTAAGATAGAACATTTCTTCCAGCAAGAGGGTGGAATAACTGAATAATTTTTAATTCCAGTAGTAAAGTACCAAATAGGGAAATCTATTTTTATTTCAAGATTACAACCCACTACAAGCATTAGAGTCAATTAAATACTACAGTGCTGAGCACACTTTTATGAATGAACAGAAGCAGCTATGTTGTAGAGCCCTCTGTTTAAGGTACCTGAGGATTTGGCCAAGAACAAAAGAGCAGAGAGGATAATCACATGAGAGGACATGATGTTACAAAGCAATTTAGGGCACTGTCACTTCTAAAACAACCCAGGTGCCTTTTAAGACAAGAACTGTTCCTTGATCAATCTTGTATTTCTTCCACACCTGATGGTTTCTCTTGTGAACTCAAATAATTTAAGGTTATAAAAACCTCCAAGAGTCAGGAATTTCTGTGAATGTTGTACAGGACACAGCAAATGGGACTCCATTTGTCTGGCTTCCAACGCTGCCATAATAAACATGATCACATGTCACAAAATTACTGCAGAAAGGGAAAAATATGTTGATGATCATCAGGCAGCAATTTGCTGAGAAGAAAGGCAAAACAATGCAGCCTCTCATTATTTCTGCTTTGCACACCAGATATGATGGGTAGCAGCCAGATGGCTCCTGCCCCCATCCAGGCTGCCTCTACCTTTTAAGATTGCTCAGTAGATTAAATACATCTGCTATCTCTGCAGACTGGGTCCTCCAGTCAAGATATGACAAAGGTTCTAGCATCAATATAAATGGAATGCTGATATCATGTTTTCCAGGGCAGCCTATTTCGTGCAAGTCATTGAGAACAAGGCACAAATAATCACTTTGATCTGCTAGTCACCTTCTTCTTTGTTCCTGAGCCTCCTTGCTTTATTTTGCAATTCATTAGTAACTCAAACTGACACCAAGTAAACTCTAAACTTCATCTGCTAAGAGATGTTGTTTGTGGTGGGATTCTGTGTACATTGTTTAAAATTGTACTGGTTCCCCATGAGAGAACTCAGGGTGCCATCGCACTATGTGGCTGAATTAAGTAAACATCTTGGTCTGCTTGCTCCTGCTTCCAGCTGCCTGCCTGTTCCTCCTCATTGGCACCAATTCTCCTTCTGGCACACTCCATAATCCAAGAAAAAGCTCACTGCCAGTTTACTGCCCCTTTGCTGACAAGCTGACTGGAAGAGGGCCCTGGGACTGTCAAAAGGAAGCAAAACCTGAAGCAGAGTGAGAAGAACAGGGCAATCCTTATTAGCAGCTGGAGGATACAGATCAGCCCCACCCGTGTTGTTACCCACATCCTCAAAGTGGCAGATTTCTCAGTGCCCTGCAAATCTCTAACCCCAGCTTGCTCATTCTCCCTGCTGCTGGGGTGGAGCTGGAATTTTCCAAAAACAGTCATGCAATTAATTTATTAATTATAGTTAATCTGCATCATGCTGGAGGCAGACAGGCAGGCTCTTAAGAAATCGGTGTTTGAATTTCATTAAATGTTTGTAAAGCTTGTTGTGGACCATTTGAATTCTGCCTGCAAACCCTGTTTAATGATTCACTACATAGGTAGGCAGTATCTTTCTATTACACTAACGGAAAATGTGGAAACATGTTTCAGTGCAAAACAACAGAGAGCTCTTTAGCGAAGGAGCCACACAACCTCTGCCAGGGTAGCCATTTCGTCCTTTGGAGTAAGGGTTTGCACATTCTGCTTGAGATGGGTTATTGTTAACGTTTCTCTTCGCAATGATGGAGACACTCCGGGCAGAAAGAGAATACACTTACCAACAAAGTGAGAAAAATAATCTGAGCATGAAACATGACTTAAGGACAAACAGAGATCCATTAGAAAAACCCTACAAAAATCAAACACTAATAAACTATAATTTAACAAAGCTACCTATATTTCCTCCCTTATGAGTGGATTTCTGCTGTAAGGGAAAAAATTACTTTGAGTGGGGAGGAGGAAATGACCTACTCTAAAATGATTTCTTTTTTGCTCAGATACTCTAAATAGGGAGTTTTCTTACACACACACACTTTTAAAAGACCACTTTTTTATTTGTGGCAGATTCACAAGTAAAATACTTGAAGTAGGAGTGAAGCTAGAAGCAGGGAGACATCTCTGTTCTTTTTATACTGCTCAGGAAGATGAAAGGATCATCACACTGCCAGCAGAAAGGCTGGAAGAGGAGCCGACTTTCACAGCTGCCCAATACCCACCCTGCGCTTCAGATTCAAATGCTCAGAAGGCTCCAACTGGACATGTGTTCAGTAGATTCGGGGCCAAGAAATGTCTTTTTCCAAAATGCACCGTGGCTTCAGGCGCTTCCCTGTGACCAAATGCTTCCATTTTGAATTTTCATGTGGGCAAGCTAAAGATAACTATTTAAAATGGATGTGTCTGAGATCCAGTAGTCTGCTCTTTCCCATCTTAATAAATAGCAGACCAAGGCAGACAATTGCTGGAGTATCCAAAGGTGGGTGCTTAGGATGAATGAATTTTAGATTGGAAAGGGGAAAACACTAAAAAAAAAAATCTGGTTTTTAGTCACACAAAGGAGCAGATCATAATGCTGATTTATGAAGGTTTGAGTTTAAAAAGGGAGGAGATAAAACCTTACTTGGATTACAACAGGCCCACCTTACACATGAAAAGGCTCACAGCTTTGTTCTGTGGAAATGTAGAAACAGCAGAAAAACGCAAGGGGAGATTGAAAAGGGGATTATTTGTAAATGAGGAAACAGTGTCACCCCCACAGTGAGCAGGCTCAGGGGAACAGACTTACCCATAGCTCCTCCTATGCAGGCTCCCGCATCTGAATGGTCCCTAAAAGCATACATTCGTATTGCTTTAACGCAGAATGGAAAAGTAAAAGGTATCCTCTGGGATACAGGGTGTGGTACTCCATATATGGCTAGTCATGTGCTTTCTCCAGAGAGGATTTTATCTCCTTCAGCAAACAAAAATACCAGCCTCATCAAAGAGAAAGCAGTAACTAAAGCACTTCTCACTGCAAAGCAGAATTTAATATAATTTAACAGTCCTTCTTAAAAAAATATAATAAGACAATGAGGGGTGGGGTTTGGGGCTTTGGATTTTTGTTTTAAAGCAATATCAGTGGAACAGAATGAAACTTGCCCTACTCAAAGTCAGTACTAGGGTTCACCAAACTTGTCACTCTTACCTCACTCTGCCCCAGTTCCTCAACACATCAGAAACACATCAGAGCCATGCATTGCAGCACTGTCCTGTAGGGACTCAACCAGTCTATCATGTCTTCCTAAAGCACGTAGTATTTGCACAGACACTTAGAAGGACCTGCTAGCCCATGAGAAGATTTTCCTGCACAGAATTTTAAGGTTTAGTCCTACTTTTGCTGAAGAGATCAAGATCTGGATTCCCTTCTTTTTTCAGGTTATAAACTGTATTACTGCTTTGGTTTGCTGTGTTCCTCACCTGATAGCCCCTGGAAAGACAGACGTGTCAATAGGATGGGCCTCAGGTTCGATTCTTAGCTTATCACATGACTGCAACCATTGTGCTTTTAATGAAACCAAATTTCTGATGTATATGGGCACAGCAGAGGAGAATCACTGTTGCTCCCCCTTGACAGACCACAAAACACACATTCAACAGATTAAGTGTTTGAAGAATGAGACCATATATTAGACTGTCCTTCACAGTCCTGGTTCAACAGCTTAAACTGAGGTCCAAGGGAAAGGAAATTATGCGAGATAGCTCCTTAGTGCTACCACGTCATTCCATTTCTATTTAAATTAAACCTACATAGTCCCTAGCTGCTTTTACAGCTCTACCAAGGAATGCTGCCCTGCAGGCCACCGTTGGTATGCTGAAACAAAAACGTATTGCTTGACATTAACTTCTATCAAAACACAAATGAGTTGTAAGTGGGTGAAGCTGCACATCACTAACCCCGTGCTATCTGTCATTTCTCCCAGAGAAGGTGCCTCATGCAAGACCTTTAGGCTTAGAGGTATTGTTTATCAATATTGACAAACACAAATCAACCTCTCACAGAGGCTAAGGCAGATGACCTAACACAGAATACTTTGTGGTTCTGCTTTCTTTGTGAGACATGAGCATACATGAAGACACCTGTTTGTTGCTTGGCACACAGCAGTCTCCTGCTTTTATACTGAGTGTTCTTCTGGGCAACAGATGCAGCTAAATGTCAAAGATCCAACTGGAAAATAGTGGCACTACAGCTCAAGCTCTATATGAGATTCATTCTGATTTATAATTTATTACCCTTACTAGAAAGGAGTATTGAACCTGCTCTAGAAATCTCTTAGTATCCTCTTTAAATGCATTTCCCTCAATACGTACTGAAATCATGGTGTTTGGGTCTTTTTGATTTTATGATTGGCTTATTTAGCTCGGTAGGATTTATGAAAGGAGGTGTTTCTGTCTAGAGTGCTTCTATTTGTGGGTTCTTTCTGCAGAAAAATAAAACACAATACAAAAGGTGGCATTGTAGGATGGTGCCCTACTTACTGATGAGGGACCTGAAGCGAAATTCATCGCTTAGACAGCTACATTTAAGGGTTAGCTAGAGACGTTGTAATTACACTAAGAATTACAAGTTGCACATTCAGCAAAATAGTGAAACCTACTACAGTCCCACAGCAGAAAGCAAGATCTTTACTATCAAAGCACAGGTAGTCATCTTTTGGTTAAGTTTTGTTTACCTTAATTTGCTGTCTCCCTTTTCTCAGCTTTACAAACAAAACTATGTGATAAACAGTTCCGTGTGTAACCAGCTAAGTGATTTAATGGACAGATTACTTTGACAACCAGATAAGCTGTTTTTCCCCAGTGTGCCTGGGGCAGCGTGTATTAACTCAGTTACTAGAACAACCCCAATTTGTTTAATGCTTAATCCTAGAAGTGCCTGGGTGCTAAGACACACAAGTGCAATAGCACTTACACAGTTGTGTACAAGTAAGCACCTTGTATACCCACTTACACTCAGTTGTATTAGTTTACTGACAGTTTAGGCAGTTCAGTGCCTCTCCCCATTCTTTACGAGGGTATACATCAGGAGTGAAGCACAAAGAGAAAAAGCTTTAGCAAGTGTATGCTGTTCTGGCACACTATGTCAGCAGGCCCATCAGCAAAGAACAGAGTACACTGGAGAAGTGTCTGCAGGCAGTGGAGTCACTTAAAGCCAAACCAGGCAAGATTAGTCTTGTACAGCAGCTCCCTTTTAATCTTTATTTCTATATATTTTAAAGATGTAGTTAAAGAGTCACAAGAGAGGCTGCACACATGTGGATACCAGCCCTTTCAGAGCAGGAAGAACCATAGTAATGGCAGCATTGATAACAGTTCTAAAAGCAACTCTTCCTTCAGTTTGAGAGTGCTCCACTAAGTTTGTTTTACAGCAGTAAGTCTCATAGACTACAACTACTGCCAGCTGCATGGTAGACTCTCTCAGGATTCTTGCATCCTTTAATCATAAGCAATGTAACCCCCCCTTCATCACTGTAAAGAAACTACACTTACCTTCACAAAGATGCACAGCAGGGGGCTGCAGCACTGCTCTGCCTGCCTGGGTATAGGTCCTTTTCTGCTGCAGGGGCCAAGATCATTAATCAGCCCTGCAGCTTGGAGGTGGGACGCTGTTAGGGTATCTAAATGTGACTACTCCAAGATTGTACATGTGTGCTCTGACACCCTTTTGGGTCATGATATCTAGAAGTCTGCACATCCTCTTATCTCCTAAAGATAATTGCTTGCCCTGAGGAGCCAATCCCTTTACACTTAAAGGGCAGTTTAGTGACCATGTCTGGGAAATGCTTCAGTTTTATACGTGAAGAGAAAGCTCTGATTCTCAATCAACTTAAGTTTGTCTTAGTACAGATCCATGCTTCTTCTCTGCATGATCTTTATATGGAGAGGGGTTGGGGAACAGATGAGGACAGCTCAAGAGAAACAAAATCATAGGCAGCAACCCACACACAAGCCATGCTACAACCGAAATAAGATGTGCTGAATGGCAGTAGGGAAGCCTGTAGCTAAAATGCCAAAAGTGTTGACAGCTTGTAATGACAGAATGGATTCCATACCTCCTCACTGACCTCACTACTCTATGTCCATAGATGTATGTCCATAAGTAAGAGTTGCAGGATTCTGAAGTGCAGTGTCTTGTTTCTATTAGACAAGGCAGCTTTCTTCTCAACACAAGTGCATCTAGCAATGAATACTCAGTTTCCATAAATGAGCTATCAAAGCTAAGCAACTGTAGTTAATTCATGCTGCTGAATTAACAGCCTGAGACATTTTGGTTTATTGAGTTTAACTATTCACTGAGGTTAAGGATTAAACTGAGACATGAAGACACAGGGAACTCACAGGGAACTCGAAGGAATTTTCTTAATATAAAGAGAAAGAAGGCAGGAGACAGTTTAGGACACAAAAAGCCTTTATGTTTGAGAAGTTAACCATTTCAACAGAAGAGTCTGAAGTACTTTTGCAACTACTGTTACATTAGACAGCCAAGGATACAAAACTGCTGACAGAAGCAACAGTGGAGAGCACCAAATTAAAAAAAAGCATGCTTCAGCACAACTGCACAGATTCCTCCTCTCAATGAAAACTTGCCTGCTCAGACTAGACTTAACTCCTACCCATTTAAACTTTACGCCTCATCCTCTTCTCCCTCCTCCTCAAACTCTCCCTGCTCATCAGCAGTGGCATCCTGGTATTGCTGGTATTCGGATACCAGGTCATTCATGTTGCTTTCAGCCTCTGTGAACTCCATTTCATCCATGCCCTCACCAGTGTACCAGTGCAAGAAAGCCTTGCGCCGGAACATGGCCGTGAACTGCTCCGAGATCCTCTTGAAGAGCTCCTGAATAGCAGTGCTGTTGCCAATGAAGGTGGCAGACATCTTGAGGCCACGTGGAGGGATGTCACAGACAGCCGTCTTCACATTGTTGGGGATCCACTCCACAAAGTAGCTGCTGTTCTTGTTCTGCACATTGAGCATCTGCTCATCCACCTCCTTCATGGACATGCGGCCCCTGAAGATAGCAGCCACCGTCAGGTAACGGCCATGGCGAGGGTCACAGGCAGCCATCATGTTCTTGGAATCAAACATCTGCTGGGTCAGCTCAGGCACTGTCAGGGCTCGGTACTGCTGACTCCCACGGCTGGTGAGAGGGGCAAAGCCTGGCATGAAGAAGTGCAGCCGAGGGAAAGGCACCATGTTGACTGCCAGCTTGCGCAGATCTGCATTCAGTTGGCCAGGGAAGCGAAGGCAGGTAGTCACACCGCTCATTGTGGCCGACACCAGGTGGTTGAGGTCCCCGTATGTGGGTGTGGTCAGCTTCAGGGTGCGGAAGCAAATGTCATACAGGGCCTCGTTGTCAATGCAGTAGGTTTCATCCGTGTTCTCCACCAGCTGGTGCACAGAGAGGGTGGCATTGTAGGGCTCCACCACTGTGTCTGACACCTTGGGTGAGGGCATGACGCTGAAGGTGTTCATGATGCGATCAGGGTACTCCTCCCGGATCTTGCTGATGAGGAGGGTGCCCATGCCAGAGCCTGTGCCACCACCCAAGGAGTGGGTCAACTGGAAGCCCTGGAGGCAGTCACAGCTCTCCGACTCCTTCCTCACCACATCCAGGACTGAGTCCACCAGCTCAGCACCTTCTGTGTAGTGCCCCTTGGCCCAGTTGTTGCCAGCCCCACTCTGACCTAGAGGGCAGATTAGAAGCAAGGTGACACTTTAGTGCCCCAGAAAGATACAGAGATGCCACTTCTGCCCCACAGATTTCACCATTTATTTCCCACCCCCACTCACTTGCCACTCCTAATGTGCCATTTGGTGGCAATACAGAACCCCAACATCACCTGCATGCTGTGGAAATTTTTCATAGCTCCATAATTCATCTCTCCCGCTTTGGGACTCCTCCAGCCCACATTCACTCACCGAAGACAAAGTTGTCAGGCCGGAAGATCTGTCCAAAGGGGCCAGAGCGCACAGAGTCCATTGTGCCAGGCTCCAAGTCCACCAAGATGGCACGAGGGACATACTTGTTACCTGTGGGAGGAACCAACACCAGCATTATAGCCCCGCAGCCAGTGTCATGGGAACCCTGCTGCACTTCCTTCCAGCTCCCCACAATTTACTGCTCAGGACATGGACGGAGTGGAGATTTGGAAGGAGACGGCTGGGGGTAGGAACACGAGGAAGCTGCTGGAGCTGTATGGAAAGGGCAGGACAGAGGGGGCGTTACCAGTGGCTTCGTTGTAGTAGACGTTGATCCTCTCCAGTTGCAGGTCGCTGTCCCCGTGGTAGCTGCCGGTGGGGTCGATGCCATGTTCATCGCTGATGACCTCCCAGAACTGCGGGGATCAGGGGGGTCGGGGGGAGGCTGTCAGTGCGGCCACGCCCCCCCCCCGCACCCCCCCCCCCCCCCTCCAACACTTGCAACGTAGCGACCGGGGAGTCGCCGGGTGTGGGGAGTGCCCCATCAGATGCGGTCGCTCCCGCGTCCCCCCGCCGGGAGGGAAGTGACCCCGCCGCGGCTCTCACTGCTGCCCCCACCTGGGACCCCGCAAAAGCAAGGGGCGGGGGGATAGTCAGGGGGCAGCGCTGCCCACCCTCACCCAGTCCCTGCCGCGGAACTCTCCGGGGTCCCGCCGCGTAGCGACAGCAGGAGCCAACCCGCCTGGACGGCTCCGCGGCACAAGCGCGATGGCCGATCCCCCGCGCAGCTCTGAGCTCAGGACACACCGGGCGCGGCTAAGCGGACACCGCCCCGCATTCGGACCCCTGGGACGCAACCGCAGCGCCGGCCTTTACCTTAGCTCCGATCTGGTTGCCGCACTGCCCCGCCTGGATGTGCACGATCTCACGCATGGTGCCGGTGCCCGCCGATGCCCCGCTCCGCCGATGGCCCGCTCCGCCCGCTCTCACACTAGCCGCTGCGGTGGCCGCGCCCTGAGACGCCGCTTAAATCGGGCGCCGCGCGCCCGCCCCGCCGCTGATGTCATGTGGGAGGGGCGCGGGGCCAATGGGCGCGGGACGGCGGGGCGGGGCTGCGGCATTGTCCCCCGCAGCGAGGGCGGGGCCTGGAGTGGAGGTGGGGCTGGGGCGGGGCTGGCCCGCAGCGGAGCAGCCGCCGGTGGTCTTGTCACTCCACTCGGCTGCTGACGGCGGGACAAAGGTGCGGGGCGACTGCAGCGGGCTATATGGGAACGTTCGTGCGTGACACGGCGCCGCCGCCGCGCTGCCCGTAGCCTGCAGCCCGCTGTCCTCTCGCGATTGCCGCAGCCTTTTGTTCCCCGGACCGGCGGCTTCCCGTGCCGCAGCGGCGGGCGTTGCCGCGAGGAGGAGGGAGACCCCGGTGACTGCCACCGCCCACACCCCTGTCGCCGCCCCAACCCCCTGCTGTCGCCTCCGTTCTCACGACGACGGTGGGAAACTCCTCCGGATCTCGCGGGGCATCACGCACCCACCGGCAATACCGTCCAGCAGGACGCGGTGAGATGCCCCGCACGGACTGTGCCCTGTGATTCCTCTCCCGCCCTACACCGACTGGTCCCTGCCCGCTGCCCGGCTCAGTTGCTCGTGTTTAGTCCCCTCCACTGAGCCTTCCAGGCCCGGCCTAGCCCTGCACTGCCCCCTCTCCGGCAGTGGCCACCAGCGAGCTCGGCCAGACAATAGCCAGGGCAGGTGCTGCTGCACAAGGCTGGGGGCTCTGCTGGGAGGTTTTCCCAGCTCTGCAGCAATGGGGACCTGCGGACTCGCAGCACTGTGTCGCTCCGTTGCGGGTTTACACGTTCCGAGGGCTGAAGAAAGGGGACCGAGGGGGCGGGGCGGGGCAAAG
>JAOXOE010000343.1:6210233-6225486 GCA_028565055.1 Phoeniculus purpureus | reverse complement strand
CGGGGCAAAGTAGGGGGGGGTGGAATATCCGCTGCCCGGAGATGCTTTCCTTGGTTTATTTTCGAGCATCCCCACCCCGGGCAGTGAGGGGTCCTCCTCGGTAGCCCCGGTCTCACAGTGCGGTTTTTGTGTGAGCATGTCCATCATGGGGTATGCGGTTCCCCTCCCCTGAGACAGCCCGCAGCCTCGCAAACGCAGGCTCCCCGCAGCCAGCGCCGGGCTGTGCTCCACTGACCCGGTTTCAGTGATCCACTAGATGGAGGCTACGGCTGTTCTAGAGGTGCAGATAGTTCGTCACCATTTCCGACTCGTATTTCTTCAGTATAGCCTTTCCTTTGTTCTGTTCATGTGCCGATCCCTCTAATCTTTCTAACCTCGTTTACGCAGATCGATAACCCTCCGTATGGATCACTCCGGATCGGATTTTACACAGTGCAGAGCAGCCCGGGCTGCTCTGATGGATGTGCCAAAGCATCCACATCTTTCTTTTGTTCGTCTCACGCGGAAAAAAACATCTCGCATCCGAAAGGAAATGCGACGAGATGCACTGTCAGGTTTGTCTCTTGAGAAGTGATTTTGGGAAAATTAACTCTGGTCACTTGCACTCCCTGTGGAATCTGTTTTTACTGCTCTAAGCCAGCAGCAATTTAATTATGTGGTTGAGTACTCTTAACAAAAAATGTGCAGCTTTAATTCCAAGCAAACAATTTTTGTGGCATATTAACTACATAATCAACAGCCACATTTATAATTACTTGTTCAAAAATAGCTTGCCAATTAGCAACTCTGGTGGACCACTGACCACTCTAGGTAATGATTCCAAGCAACACTAGCCTTTCCCATGGCTGCAGTGGGTGTGCTCTGGAAAACACTATCGCAGCAAAACTCAGTTACAGCAGACCTGGTGCAAAACACAGGTGCTGAGATCTCCCACTACTATTTTTTCCAAGTATTCTGCATACCACACAATGCATATTAGTTATTTATTAGAAGAATTATTGAAAATTCAGTGCAAAAGAGAGTACTTGATTTTACACATCCTCTGTAGCTATGTTAAGCTCATTCCTAACAGCCTGTGGTTTCAAAGGAAGCCATTTTAAAATCCATTTCAAGGAAAACAAGATTATTAACACCAGAGGAAAGAATCTCACCCCAACTGCTTTATTTTAAGATAAATTAATCCACATTGTTAAGGGGAGGTGAGATGTAAGTCTATCTTCTGTATAGAACTTGTTGAGACTGGAAGACAAAAAACAGAGTGGAATGTTAATTTCTGAAATAAACAGGTGCATTTCTGAGGGGTGAGGGAGGAAACCCAGGTCTAGCTTTACTGCAGTCCCTAGACAAGACCATTTAGAGGTGAACAGCAGTCATTCAGATCACTTCAGGAGACATCGAGATATAGCTTAATTCAAAGGTAAGCATTTGCAATGGTAGGTTTCCCAAAGGTTCAGTAGAGCTTATTGTGACTTGCTCAAAGGGAAATTAACTGTTCAGCTCTTGGTTGCAGGTGTCTCTCTCCCCTCTCTGTATTTGCCTCACATAGATGTGTTTGTCAGTGCAGCCCCTGCCCCAGCCTGGGGGCTGGTCCTGGCTGGATTCCTCCATCCCCAGTCTCCCTGGCAACACCCAGGCCCCCCCCATCTCCCATCCCTTCCCGACAGAAACAAGCTGCACAAAAAGAAAGGAACAAAAAAAAGCCGCAACATTTCTACTCACCCAGCTGATTTCCCAGGGCTTAAGAGCAGCACAGCCAGGGCAGTGCAGAATGGCACTGGCAGGGCAGGTGAAATACTTGCTCACAAGGTCATTACACAGTCATCTGCAATGGGCATGAGTGAGGTGGAACAACATGACTTCAGTCAAGAGTTTGTTTAATGAAGCTCAGTGGATCCAACCCTATTTTACCCGAAGTACCCTCTCCCCACTAGCTTTCATGATTCCCATCCTCTCAGCTAAAGGCTAGGTGTGATCACTGCCAGAGCCTCTGACTGAAGCTACTGGAGTGAGTTTGATGAAAGTCCCTTGCAGGATGCAGGAGGTTGCAAAAGCCAGTTACTAAAGTCCCATAGGACTCGGTTATAATAGGAAACGTGCATTCATGTAGCATACTGCAGCAGACTGGGGGTCATTAGGAGGTTTTTCCTAAAGAGAAACCTGCTCTTCCTTTCAGAAAACATTCACCCATGCCATGGGTCAGCACACCATTCCATAGTTCATGTCCTTGTGTGGGCCTTGTCTCAGAAGGAAATGAATGACTTAAAGACATTGAAGTTACATCCAAACCCCCAAGAGTGGCACCTAAACATCCCACATCTTGAGGGCGGGGCTGCTATAGTATACGAAAATAAGAAAGACATTTGGACTCACACAGGTGAGGTCTTGCACCAGGATGGGCAGTAGATGACCTGCATCTAGACAAGCCATTTAAGGCAAAACAGCACTTTGCATCGTTGCACCTCAGAGTAGGGCCAGAGAGGGGCAGCCTAGGAGGACAGTGGGTGCATTTGTGAGGAATTCAGGGTGGTGCCAGTGGAGAGGGAACATTTTGTATCTATGCAAAGAAAACATTTGTTGGGGGTTTCGATTTCTGAGTGTCTTTGTGGTTTTGCATACCGTCTGCTTGCAGACTATGCCAGTGGCTGGACCCACCCTCTGCAGCTGATGGGAAAGGGTGGGAAGCAGGGCAAGGCTGGCGCAGCCATGGCTGTGTGCTGTGACCATCAATAGTCTTGTCCCCAACAGATAGCCTTGCCTTGGCTGTCATATGGCCTGTCTGCATGGCATCTTGGGCATATTGAGAAGATCTGGGAAAGTCAGCGGTGCAGTACCGCACCCGGTAAGAAAAGGGGTGAATGCAGGCAGAGGTAGGATTATAGGAACACAATCACTGGTAGCTAAAGGACAGGAGAGAATCAACACCAGCACAGATATCTGTGGGATCCTAAAGGAAGAGAACAGGGAGCTGGCAGGAAACAGCAGTGTGTCAGTGATGAGGAGACACTTGCTGGAGCAACAGCAGCAAATCCTCTGCTCAGCTCATTCACCTCTGCCCGCCGGTGCAACACTTAAACCCCAGAGCTCATTAAAGCCAAGCTGTCTTCAGGCCAGAGTATACAAGACTGATGAGAGCATTTGGCCAATGAGACATGCCAGGATGGCTCAGGACTGGGCAGTGGGGAGTGGCCACACCATCAGCGATGGACCCATACCAGCCTAGTTGCTGAGTGGACCTCTGATCGCCCAACAATGCTCAGTGGGTGAGGCTTGGGCAGTGGCCTTGCTGTATCTGCAAGTCTCCACACCCACCCAGGCAGTGCCCAAGAGGAGAAGGAGCACCCTCTCCCAGTGCTACTCTGCTCTTCAGAGGGCCCAGGGGCTGCCCCACAGCCTCCACCAGCACTGCCCATCTTGAAGCACCCCTGGCCTCAGCAGGCATGAAACCAGGGACTGTCAGTGCAACCATCTGGGGCTGCCATGCATTGTCCTCAGCACTGGCTTCAACCAGGTCATGAGGTTATTTTTTGTGATTCTTTTTTACTGCTGCTACAAGCCACTGTTTCTATCAAGGAGCTAAATATATGCAAGTGCTCTAGTTTTGCTGAGACCACCTACCAGCCTGCTCTGCAGTTACTCATTATTAGACTAGCTAAGTATTTCCCTCACAAAACAAAAGCTAGAACAAGGCTGTCAGAACCCTGCTCAACGCTCTCAGAAACTACCCCTCCCAGTCACAGATTAAGGACTTTTACTGCAGTGCCTTGTCAGCAAAAATTACAGCAGTGAGAAGACCCAAAGGAGGCTCTGACGGTCACCTTTCATGTGCATAGCGCCATGTGTCCTGATTTCAGCCTCCCCCGACAGGTGATGGATCTGTGACAGTGTTCTCTCTTGTTTCACCTCATTCACATGCAGGTTTACCCACACACCCTTATAGAAGCAAACAGTAATAATCTGAGCATCTAATAACAGCTACACTGCATTTAATAGATGAGAATATAAACCACTGAAGTGTAAATGAGATTCAAGAATTACTGAACAAGGAGAAGCAAAGAGCAGGAAGGAGGTGAAGGGCAGTATTTCTGCGATCGGGTGAGAGTTTCAATGAGGAATTGATCTGCTCTCTAATAAATCTTTCTGCCTGGCCACCAAACGTGGCAAGAGGCTCTAAGTACACTGGGGTCCCCACACCAGTGACGAGACGGCATTTTGAGTCCTGTGTGCTCTGCTTTCCAGGCATAAATATTAATAAGTTGCCAGCCTCAGTGCTTGTGCTGAGGCAGCTGTTTCTACATTCATGTGGAACAAATTCAGTAAATGCAAAAGAGAAAGGCATGAAAGAAAATACTCACTTGCTTGTCTGAATTATTCCTGAAATCTGGTCTTGGCCCTTTCTTTCCTAAGCAGGATTTTGTTTTTTGGTTGTTCAGGCTGAACTGACATTGAGCAAATTTGCATCGTTGGAGGATCTGGCTGCAAATGGCAGTGTCAAGGGGTAAAAACCACTGTGGGACCCAGGTCAGAATCTGGAACTGCAGTGATGCAGAAGCCATATGCTCCACAAACACTCCTCTTTTGCTTTGATTCTTCTCGGTTAAACAGTATTTCTTTCCACCCCAAGGACTCATCCTTGAAGTCCTGATAGTGACACGCTGCCCTTGCACCTTCACCAGATGGAGTTTCTACTGAATCCACTGCTTCACTCGGCCGGCTGGGTTTAGCTATGTTAAAAAAAGCAGGAATCTTTGTAACCGGCTTGAACAAAGCAATTTTTTCAAGGTCTTCTGCCACCACCCTGCTCTCTCCTCCCTGCAGTGATATTGCGGCTGGCAGCGCGGCTCGCTACAAGCAAGAGTGTGCTTGTCAACTCGTTAACACTTTCTTTTTCTCTTTGCAAACGGCATGGTTGTGCAAATGAATTGTGAAGACACTATCAGGCGGCTGCTTTTGGCCGCTGTCAGGTATCTGGCACGCATCTGTCAGGAGGCTGGAAAGAAAATGAATAGAATTTTGGAGGCTGAAAAAAATAATGCCCCCGGATCACTCATACGTGTGTTAAATGTCTGGCTGAAAAATTAAATGACTGTTTGGAAAGATTTCTGTCTCCCATGTTGGGCTACATGGAGATGATCTGTGTGCCAAGAGCTTTGGGAGGAGAAAAGCAGGATCTGGGGCTTGCTGCTCAGGGCTCTGGTGCGCTGTCAGTACAGCGGTACAGTCTCTCTCCTGATGGCAGGATTCACACAAAGGCTTTAATCATCTGGGTTATTAAAGCTGGAAGCATCCTTGCTATGCTAGAACCAGTGGCAGAGATGAAAACACATTTTCCAGCCCTTCCTTCCTCTGGTACTTAAGGGATTATTTCTGCCACTGAGATTGCAGTGATAGGGAAAATGTGAGAAAATCGGAGTGCGGTGACACAGGGCCCTTTTGCTGGTGCTGATGCTGTCACCCGGAGCGAGTAGGGTAGGTGGTTGGGAGATGCTTACAGGGGAATGGAGGGGAGGGAATCAATCTCTGCGCACAAAGCTGCATGAATGCTGCAGGCTGAAGTCTCATGTTTGCACAGGTAGTCCCCGGGAGTACAAAACGGACAGACGCGAGATGATCAATATGATTAAGCGAATGCCGTTTATTAAGCATCAGACTGGCCCCCTTACACACAGCTGGGTGGTCCATGCAATACAAGTGTATTGCTGATTGGCACAACACATCTGTCCATATGTCTTAAAAGCTACTGCTGTTGGTTAAGTACGTTTTGTCCACGCACTGTTTGTGATAGTTTTCATTCCACAACCTGTTGTTTTCCTTCTGCGTGCTAACTTTCTCACAGACCTGCACATCGCTGACCTTGAGAAACTTTCCGAGCAGGCTTCAAAGCCCTTAGCTCAGACTCTGGCTAAGTTCACGCAGCTGGGATTGCTCTATAAAATATATCCCTACAAGGCAGAGATGCAGGTACCCGGAAAGCCATCCAGCAGTAACTCAGTAGCCCAAATTGCAGCATTTTAGACAGCTGCAGCAAAGTTCATCACAAAGTTTATCTCCAGCTCACAAGAGTTAGCAGCTGGTATTTTCCAATTTGTTTATGTATAGGCTGGCTCAGATTCTGAATATTACACAGAAATATTACTCCTAAAGGCTATGGAGTCCTTTGTCCTACTCTCTCCTCCTATTTTCCCATTTATATTTCCCTACAGGATTTAGGGCTAATTTTCACATGATTTGTGGTTGCCTCATAAGAAACACATAACAAATGCCCCTTAACAGGACTTCAGGCACACTCAAACCTTTCAGTCCTGGGGAAGGCCACCATCCATGCCAGGACTCTGCAACAACAGCAGCAACACTGCCTGGCACCAGCTTCTTCAAACACCAAGCAGAAAAGGCCAATGAGTTCTGCTCTCTGAGGGGGAGCAGGAAAGCATATTTTTCAGTGGCTGCTTAAGGGTAGGACGGTCTTTTGGAGCACACAGCTTCCACTTCTTGGGATCCAACATGACTTTGAAAATACAGTAAAGGAACCCTGAGAGCATTTTTGTAGGACAGTACATTCTGACAGCATAACTGTTCTGTCTGTTCTGTTTGTCAGGCAAATAGGAAACATGCCCATCTTTGGACACTGTAAGTGTTAGTACAAAGGTTTTTTTGCTCTGGAGATTTGAGATAGATAATTGAAGTGATGTTTGTGAAAGTGACAGTTTGTGTAATCATCAATAACACCAGATACACTGATGAGGTGGCAGCAGTAGCTGTTATACTTCTGCTAGGGTGTCAAATACATCTTTGAATCCTGCTGTTCAAGGACCATACTATGAACTCGAAGATCCTGGCCCAAACAGCCACATTCTTAGTGGCACAAACAGTGCTGGGCTGCTCTCTAGTAATGTGCAGGTACAAAGCTTCTGTTTCGGATATTCACTTTTTTATGTTAAGCAACTGCTTTTAATAAAGCAGAAAGGAAAAGCCAAGAGAAAAAAGTGGTTTGCGCTAACCCACCTCTGAGAGAACACTGGAGAGCTGCTAAAGCCTGTAAGCTCTGCCCAGGGAGGAGGAAGCAAAATAGTCAAAGCTGATTTTGTCCAGCTAGTTTCACTTGCAAATGGGAGTTAAAAGGTCATGACATTACTTTAAAAAGTAATGAAAGAGAGTGGCTGTTTGGAGAAGTAGATTGAGGGGCAAGCACTTGGTGGCATGCTTGAAAAAGGAAGAAGCTGTGTGCAGGCATGTTCTGCAGGCTAAGGGGCTCTGTGGAACTGATTGTTAAGTCCGAGTGCAAGTTTAAGGGGGAAAAGAAAATTCATAGAAATTCTGGCATCATCAAAGGGGAAGTACTCAGGGGAATGGGAGAGAGGTCATGTCCCATTCCGTTCCCAAAGGCACCTGAATCTCGGCCAAACAACTGTGGCTGTCAGCACTGTTTGTTGAATCAGTGACTTCCACTGCTAAGAACAGAACTCTGTAACCAGAATTGCAGTAGCAAACTGTCATATCCTCTGGTTCAAACACAGCCTGTCTGTGTCACATACCCCATCCTTGCATCCTGCCAGGTGACCCAGGGGCAGAAAAATAGCAGGGTCCATCAAGTGTGTCATATGTCATGTGGGATCCTGGCACTGAACTGAGCAGTATAAGCAAAAGCATTTGTCAGTACTATTGCTTTTTTTTTTAAATTTCTCTTCCCTTCTCAGCCTTTCAAAAGCTCAGTTCCACTAGGCTTTCAAGTCTGTTCCCTGCCATGTCAGGTCACAGGTATGTAGTAGCCCATGGCACCTACAGTCTCACTACATCTGCTGGCTAGTAGCACCAGAATCAGAGTTTGTCAGCCACTTTGAGATCCTCCAGCACAAAGTGGCTTATGTTCATATAAAGTGTGATTTCCAGTTGACTCTGTAAACCTCATCTTGTCCCTGAAGGGAGCTATGAGTCACCCTGTGTTAGTGCCTCCCATCCGTCAGCTATGAACTCACATACCTCAAAATCCTCTGATATTTCTAAGACAAGTTCCTCCCATGACTCATATAACAATACGAGGAAAGCATCTCATTCAGTAACAGCAGAAATTCAGTTTGGACTCACAATGATCCTTATGAGCTGTGTGTTTCACAGATTTTCACTGAGTTGTGGGGAGACACGCAAGGGTTACCGTGCTCTTCCAAAGTCCTCCTGCAGAGGACTGAAATAAAGCAAAATAGAACAGATTTGCACAAGATCACTGTAGCAGTCAGGCACAAACCCCAACAGTCCCTATTTCTAGTCCAACATGCTGCACAGTAGGTCATGACAAACTGTCCTTCAGAGAATCTTTATGCTACACACATTTCAAGCTTCATCCCACCTCAACAGGTAAATCCCTACAGACTGTGTTACTGACTCCACAAAAAGAAGAGGGTTGTCCTCAAAGGATGGTGCCTTAAATCTTTTGGAAATCGGGAAATGGCTTTCCTCAGAGCAATGCATGCCTAGGTACCAATGCACGTACTGAGGAGTTACTGTAGCAGCTCTGCTAACACTGTCACAGCAGCTATTGCTCATAAGTGCTTTTTCAGACGTGGGCTTGTTTTTGGAGAGTGGAGGGAAGAGTGGATGGCTAACCTTGATACTGCTTTGGGTTTTGAGACTGATAGCAACAATTTGGTGTACTCTCCTTGCAGATCTCTTAAACTGTGATTTTCATGCAAGCTCACCAGCCTCATTCCCCCATTTTCTGCAACTTTTTCAAAAGTTCCATTCTGGATTCTCTTCCTATTTTCTGGGACCATAAGTTGATCTGATCAACATGCAATGAAACATTTTGAGCCCTCAGGTTAAGAGAGCTCTGTGACCATATTTAGATGTTTCAGGAGCAGTTTCCTATCACATCCCATCCCAGGATCCTAGGAATAGTTTTTGACCAGTTTAATTCGCCAAACTGACTCATCATCTGGAGTACTTGCCTTGTGAAGACAGATTGAGAGATCTGGGACTTTTCAGCTTGGAGAGGAAAAGGTTACAAGGGGACTTAACCACTGTATACAAACATCTGAGGGCTGGGTGTCAATCTCTTTTCACTTGGCCTTGTGATAGGACAAGGGCCAATGGGTGTCAGTTGGGGCACAAGAAGTTCCATTTCAATATGAGAATAAATTTCTTTACCATAAGTGTGACAGAGCACTGGAACAGGCTGCCCAGGGAGGCTGTGGAGCCTCCTTCTCTGGAGACATTTAAGACCTCTCTGGATGCATTTCTGTATAACCCATCTTAGGTTTTATGATCCTGCTCAAGCAGGGGGGTTGGAATTGATGACCCCTGGAGGGTCCCTTCCAACTCTTAATGATCTTTATATCTGTGTGTGTATGTACCATTATATCAGATGAGTGCTAGGAAAGACTGGGGCAGCCCCACCTGAAAGTGGTTCAGATGGCCACTCCATCACAGCCATGGCAAATGAACATGGCAGAGACACTTCTTTCTCCCTTTCTTGCTTGTGTGATGCTGTGCTCCATGCCAGCACAAATAACTCTCATGGGCAGCGTAACTTTTGGACAAGAACAATGAGCACAGAAGCACATGCCTTTAGACCACATCCTTGAGGTTAGATCTCATCTGAGCAGCGGTACCTCTGCATTCACACACGGAGTGCTTCTGCTATGGTATCTTTGCTTCATCATTTGTTTGCTCTCCAGTGCCTCACTGCAGCTGAGGCTTGTTCAAGCCTCATACCTGACAAATAAGGCAAGAAATAACATGCACTCTTTTCATGGCCACAGAAAAAATATGACCATGTTAAAGAAAACACAAGAGGTTTCATATGCTGCCGGAGCACTTCTCCCTCTCATTTTGCAGGGATCTGACATCCTTGCAGTGCTACAACTACAAAATTTATTTCACACTAGTTCTGCACAGCTCCTTTCACTCTTCACATCTGCAGAGCAAACAAAAATGCTTACCCAGCATTTTACTTTGTATATGGGTATCTTCCCTTTTCAGAGCTTAAACAGTGATCTACAGATGGCAGCTACATTTCATTAAAAAGTGTTAAATAAACAGAACTGCTTACGTGCAGAGCAACTCTAGGGCTTACTTTCAGAGGTCTTTAGGGCTTAGAATCCCAAGGAAATTGTGATCAAAAGGGGGCACCACCTTAGGGTGGTGCAAGCCTGTAGGCAGTTTGGAAGCAACTTCAGAAACCTGCCCTTGATGTGGAATGACCAGGAAAGAAAACGCAATACTTTTCACTCCTGCAGATCATTTAAACATTGCTTTAGCATGCAAGAAGGCCCTAACTTCTACTTGTTGGGAAGAAACTCACTGGGCTGGAACACTGTAATAGCAGATCCTCCTCTGGGACTCCACTGCAGAAGAGGAGCATAGCAGAGAAACTTGCTCTGAATGCTTAAAGAAGGATTTGCCTACATGAATAAATTTTCCCGCAAAGCTTTGCATATCTTACCTTTCACCCTCATCTCCCTTGGAGCCAATGGAAATCAGTCAGGAGAGGATGCTTTGTGCTCAGAAGAGATACCCCAAGCAACTGAGATGAACCGTGTTCTAAAGCTGCCTGCTTCTCCCCCAGTCAAGCCAGCCTGGGGGAAATCTCCATCATCCACAGGTGTCTATCACAGGGATCTCACCACCTGTGTGGCCTCCAGCAGATATTTTATCCAGTGCCTAGGCTTTTATTCCTGCAGTGCTCCTGGTCTGCAGTAGCTTTTTTGTCAGGCACAGCCCCCACTGAGTGCAGGGCAAAGACACAGCTGCAACAAGCAGAGATGAACGTAATGCAGAGGGAATTGTTTGGTGCACACAGCCAGCACTCCATGCCTTCCCAAGATGGGTTTTGTCACCTGTCTGCCTAACTGCAGTTGTCACAGGGCAAGTGTCAGTTCAAAAGAAGCTGCTGTGACAGGCAGAGGCTGATTGTCAAGCCCCAGCCCCTGCACATACCTTGTGGGAGGCCAACCCAAGTGGAGGCAAAGTATTGAGACTGGCTGCAAATGGGGACACGGGGGAGAGCTGGGCACCAGCACAAGCTGCAAGGCAGGGACCAGGCATGGCCAGTCTGCCATTGTACATCCGACAATGCTTTGTGCAAGCAGCAAGTGACAAATGTAGGACAGAGAAGGGAACCTACAACCTCCCCCTCTCTTTGAGCTGATCCTGTACCATGGGATGTCAGGGTAGGGCAGCTGAGCTGGGCTTAGCTGCCTCCCGGGATTTAGCAGCAGCACAGGCAGAAATTAGCAAGGCTCAGGATTTTGTCTTCTGGCAGATGTCGAGAGAACTGTAGTGGCACAGGGAAGAAAAGCAATGTTTTTTTCACACAATTTCTTCAACATGAAAATTATATTAGAACTCAGAAATGGAAATTTTGATTTCTAGATAACAAATAAAAGGCAGAGGAAATACTGATTGGAAGAACCATCTGTATCTTGCTTGTTCTTTAGGCAGAGCTGATCACTCTGTCTCCATGGTGTGAAGGTATGTGCTTCCCATCGCAAAGGGCTATCAGTGTGGCACCTGTACTCTCAGCAGCAGCAGAGGCAGAATTAAGGAAAGTCCTTCTTCATAATGACCTGCTTAGCTGTGCTGTGATTAAAGTGTGGCGGCCACAACATTCGTAGCCAAAGCAGAACCCTCAATTCACGTCCCGTATTCCCCAGAGCTCAGCCTGTACATCCCCGCAACCCTGCCATCCTCCAGAGCCGAACGAAGCCAAGGTCGCCGTGACCTCACTCCTCCCCTTCCCCGCGGGGGTTCTGAGGCTGCACAGTATCACGCCAGACCCTTCCCTTCAATCTGAGCCCCGGGGCTCCTTCCAAGAGCCGCCCGCGCTCGCAAGGCTTCCCCCGCCACCTAGTGGAGCTTCGCAATGGCTGCGGCTGCTCCGGCCCCGCCCGGACACCCCTGGGGGCCGCGGCGGGGGTGTTCAAGGGTGGGCACTGCCCGAGTCGAGAGCGAAACTGAGGAGGCGGGCACCGTGCGGGGCGAGTGGCCGTGTACCGGGCGTGGGGAGGATGCACCCCACGATGGGGTTGGGTGCGTGCCCCGAGAGCAGGACGCGTCGGGCAAGCGCACCGACACCTCCCCGTGTGCGCACACTTTGGGGGCCGGGGTCACGGACAAGGTGCGCGCCCGGCGGGCTGTGCACGGGCAGAGAGCGGGTGCGGGATGGCAGGCGCGTGCCCGCGAGAGAGCTGCCTCGGGGCACGGAGAAGAGCGCGCACCCCGAGCCGTATGTGGACAATCGCTCGGGGCGCGGGGAGCTATCCGTGTGCTCCCGCAACGTCCCGCGTCGCCTTGCCCAGCGGCCGGTACCAAGGGCGGCTCCGTAGCGGCGGGGCGGGCGCGGTGTAGCACCGCCTCCCCGGGCACGGGGCGGGCCGCCGCTTGGGCCTTCCCTGCCGAGGCCTGGCCGGGCCGCGAAGGGGCCGATGGAGGCCGCAGCTACCAGCGCAGCAGCAGGCAACATCGCCCTGCACGACTTCAGCGGACGGCTGGGCGAGCAGCAGGTGCACTTCCATGCCATGCGGCTGCGGGACTCGCTCTTCCTTTGGGTGGGCGCCGCGCCCGCCCTCGTCAGCCTGGCCGTCGCCATGTGCAGCCCCCGCGTGAGTGTCCCCGGAAGCCCGCGGGGGGAGTCTGCGTGAGGAGGGAGCCCGGCAGGGGTTCTCCCCTCCCGTGGCCGCTCTCAGCCGGCCCCGAGCCCCATCGTTGCTGTGCTCCTGTTGCAGGACACCGTCCCTGTGGCCGCCTCGCTCCTGGGGGACTCCTCAGACACCACCTCCGCCTGCCTGGCCCAGCGCTTGGGTAGGTGCGGGCGCGGCGGCTGCGCGCTCCCGCGGCAGGGGGAAGGAAGCCGTCGTGTGCGTGTGGGGCGGGAACACGCGGGGACGCGGCTGTGGGTGGATGGATGGGTGGGCGCAGGTTGATGCGGGGCGGGTCGCGGCGCTGCGAGGCGACGGGGCTGTGCCTCAGGGTGTGAGGCCGGGGAAGGGCCCACTGGTGGGATCTCCAGTGACCTCCTTCCTTGGTACACGTCTGTGCCGCGGGGTGGCTGTGTGCGTTTTGCCCGAAGAGAACGCCAACCCTCACCGCGTTTTGCACCTGAAAGGTGCCCCATATTCTGCAGACTTAGGCCCTTGAAAGCCCTGGGTGATCTCAGAGTTAGGTGTCAATGTAAGGGACTCGCATAAGCTCGAGTGACAGTGTCCTGCTGTGCGTGGTGCAGTGCAGTGTGGCCAGGTGTTTGAATATCAGCACTGCCTTTCAGACTGTTGTATCTCTTAAAAAAGTACTTGGCCGCACACATCCGAACACCCTCACATCTCTGACACTCGCTACCCGTTATCACATACCAGTAACCAATGCAGCTACAGCTGGTGAACTGCTGAAGCACTTGTGACAGGGTTTTACATGCAAGACGTGCTGCTCAATCTCATCTTCTGTTGTTTCAGTTGGAAAGGCCATATGATTCTTCCTGCCAATCTACGTGCACATTTTTGTCCCAGGCCATATGTCCTCATTTGTTTGGTCAGGCAGTTTCACAAGTCTACACCTGCTTCTCCTCGGTGGTCACAGACACATGCATCAAAAGGGATGGCTCACAAGAGTGTCTCTGAAAAACAGTATGAGCATCCTTTCTTCTTCTAACTTCCCTTTCAATAACCACTGTCATAGTCTTCCCTGGTGGCAGGGCAGCTCTTTCTCTACATGCTGGGTTCAGTCATTTCTACTTTAAGTAATAATTCTGTGGGGTACAGTACAACATTCTTTATGTGTGATTAGTACAGTATCATTAATAACTCAGTAAAGATGTCATCAGAGAGCACTCACTTTAAAATGGAATGAACTGTTACACTTTATCTATTCATTTCTTCTGAATCTTGCTTTAAGTTTCATTGTATTGATGCACTTCAGCTGACAGCTTTGTTTCTGTGATTCCTAACCTCTTCTGTCCTTTTTTTTGAGTACATGTGCTTCTTGTTCTCACTCTTAAAAGATTTATTAGAGATTCCATAGCTGGAGTTGGTAATAATTTATTGTTCCTTATATAAGTTTTTCAGTGTTCTAGGAAAGAGGCTGTCCAGATTTTTCTTGCAGTCAATCAGTAAGTGGTCTCAGTTTTGGTGTTTTGTTTTTAAGGTTGCTGAAGACATACTCGCCATGTTTCTACTCATCTTTCTTCCTATTTCTATCTCTTTCTTTTTGTATGAGGGACACAGACTGTTTCCCACCACCCTGCCCAATTGCTTTGCACAAGATATGTCTCACTAATCAAGAAACTCAGAACGTAAAAGACTCTCCTGTAGATTAGTGGATTCTAGTTGTTGAGACAGTCTTGCTCATTAGTGACTCCTTTACCTGCAGGTCCTGAAATGACAGTGCTCTTGGCTGCAGTGTTTGCTGAATAGCACCATGTCTTTGTGTTCCTCCTGTAGGGATTGTCAAACTCTGAACATCACCTCAACCTCCTTGATTCTTTCCCAGCTGGGTACAGCATGAATGGTCTACAAACCTGTGCCTAACACTTGATTTGTCCATTCTCTTGCTCCCACTGGGCTCCTCTACAAGCTTAGATTTGGGCCTTGGCTCTGTCCCTGAGGTTATGGGAGCAGCTGCCTAAGTACTTCTTGGCAGTCAGCATGTCCCAGATGAAGGGCTGCTGTGAAAGCTTTTCATCAGCTTTGAGGGGCTGATGCAGTAGGGGTTAGCAGACAGGCTGCCTGGGAAGCAGTCCTGCTGGGTGATTTTTCACAGTTCTCTGCTTTACTCTGAAGTTGCAAATGGTCTTCTGTGGAGACATAAAATCTTCTCTCTTCTGCCCTTCCCACAAAAGCCTGTGTGTCCACAGGGAAGTGAGGACAGAAAAGGTCCTGCTGCCCCTCTGAGCAAGGGCACAGGGCTAGGAGCATCATTCCTTGGTACAGGCCCCACTGAGGGGGTTCAGCATTCATAGGAACTGGAACAGTATCGCAGAGACTCAATTGGATCTTACACAAACATAATTAAGTAGTTGAGTTTTGACGCTGCAGTGTACAGTGTAGCTTCGTTAGCTAGGATAATGGTATTAATTAGTTCAGAATTAGCATTGAATTCATTTACAGCATGGTGATGAAGCACTAGTGCTTGCAAAACATTCTGCTTTATACCACAAAATCCAGTGCCAAGCACTAATTTTTGCAGTTGGAGCAATGTGCTGCATTACATCAGCATTTTGTAGTGCTAAGTCTTAAAAGGTGAGCGAGTCCTTGCATTTCAGTAGCAGTTCTAC
>JAOXOE010000343.1:6157433-6170439 GCA_028565055.1 Phoeniculus purpureus | reverse complement strand
TCCTTCACTGGAGATATTCAAGACCCGCCTGGATGAGCTCCTGTGTGACTTAGTCTAGGTGATCCTGCTGTTGCAGGAGGATTGGATTAGATGATCTTTTGAGGTCCCTTCCAATCCATTATGATTCTATGATTCTATGATCTGTCACTTTTCTACACCAGCACCCCAGAATGCACCAACAACCTGCAGTGCCTGCTGACAGATCCAGGTAACACCTCACCACAAGAAAGCACAGGGTGACCCTGAACAGAGCTTTTCACGTGGTGGAAAGAAGTTATCCTCTAGGCAGCAAGGTCTGTATTTTCAGGGTGAGCATTTCCCCACTCCTAGCCAGAGACTGGCAAGCATTGGCCATTTCAGTCCAGCACATGGCTTCCTCCATAGCCTAGCACACAGAAAGCAGAGGTTTACTATTGCTGGTTTTTAATAAACCAGCTCTCAACCCCAAGATGAAAGAGGTCTGCAGAACAGAACTGGAGGCTTTATATCTGAACCTGGCAGCAGTAAGAGATTAAGAATTACTTGTACAAAGGCATGTGATCAAAGATAGGACAAGTCCTCTCCAGCTTTCAGGATGATGTGGTAGGCATAGGGAAGTTAAGAGCGCATTAATCCTGGACAAAAAGCTAGCAACTTCCAAAGGGTATATTAATTATTAAAGCTGTAGCAATAAAAATACCCAGCAGTTCAGAGACACATGCCAATATTAGAAACCATAAGCACTCCAACAACCTTGTACTTCAAGTTGCAGATTCACTCCCCCCTCCCCGCAGGTACCAACACAGCCATTTAAACCCCACCGTTTTCATTACAATCCCTTTGCAAGAATGAATTAAAAAACACAACTAAGAGGCACCCCACACACAGCAGCAGCAGTTTGCTCCCTCTTTCCAACTCTCTTTTCAGTCCCAGTAAGACTACAGCATCTTTGCTTCCTCAACCAACAAACCAAAGGAGGGATTGCGACAGTGATTAGAAGCTTTTAAAGACGTGCAACTTTGCTTTAAAGCAATCAAGATGACAAATACTGGGAGATTAAAGACAAGACTTGCTTGAGTCTGAAAAGACACTCCTTAAGATCCTCATTTTT
The DNA here is from genome assembly GCA_028565055.1 of Phoeniculus purpureus. Lineage (NCBI taxonomy): Eukaryota > Metazoa > Chordata > Aves > Bucerotiformes > Phoeniculidae > Phoeniculus > Phoeniculus purpureus. The sequence goes on along the minus strand of JAOXOE010000343.1, from coordinate 6,169,349 downwards.
CAGAAGTCGGATTAGTGACTAGAATACCCCCAACTCAGATATTTACGAGCCTTCAGGACATCATAACTTTGGGGAGAAAAAGTTGGTTCCTGATACACACAAGTAAATACATTTATTTATGAGCAAAAGCAGAGCAGATTCGGTGTTGGAAAGAGCAATCCCTCTTGTTAATCGACCCCAATTAAGTTTTACCTCAGTGCACTCAACTCACATGAACTTCAAACCACCCACTTATAGATATGAAACACAAAGCTGAAATAAAGTCTATCAGCACTGGCTGTGCACCACCGAGCTGAGCAACTCCAGCGAGCAGTATTTAACGTGGTTAAATGAAAAAGTTGGTGGGGAGGCTGGAATCCCAGCAATTTCTCAACAGATTAATTTACTGTACTGTCTCTGAAGGGGAGAAGTTTTAAGTCTCTGATGTTTGCATCACTATACAGCGGGTATTAAACAGAAGATGACAAACAATTGCCAGGCTGGCTGTCCTCCACTTAATCACCCTGCTTTGACTCAGACTCATCGGTGAACTGCTGCTAAAAACCAAATTGCTTGTTTAATGGGGCAGAAAGATTAAATCAATTTCAATATGCACCCCTGAAGTGTCCCTCTATAGGTAAGTGCTGCCTGAGGGAGCAAGGAACACACACATTCCCCTCCCCTCTGCTTGCGCCAGTCTCACTTCCAAGCTGCAGGTACCAAACTATACAATCACACAATGAAGCTGTATCTGTCTGCAAATGGTATTTGTTAGGTACACAGCATCCTCCAGACACAGACAAATCTTCTCCCTCATCTCCAGGGAGGTGACAACCATAAACTCAAGCGAGATCAGCTAACACTGACTCATCAGGTGTTTCATTAAGAAGCCCTGAGAATGAAGAAACTCAACGCAGGGAGCACTGCTGACGCCGTCTGCTGCCACCACCAGCACCCTCGGTGCTCTGTGGAGATGTGGTGACTGCTGAGGTGGAGGATGTTTCAGGGACAGGTCACACCGGTACGGCTACAGGCAGTAGCCGTTCGGTGCCATTGCCAAGACATCGGGGTCAACAGCAAAGCAGACACACAGAGCATTATGTGCCTGTGCTCAGGCGAGGAGCATTCACACCGAATCAGAAGGGACTCGCTGGCTTCACCACATCCCAAAGTCTTTTTCCACACTGAGGCACATAAAGGCAGTAGCACCATTTTGGACTTAACCCTTTCTCTCCCTTTTTCCTTGACACAAAAGAAGTTTCTCAAGTTAAAAGATAACTCAGTTTTACACCACAACTTGGAAATTAAAGAACTGCATTAACAAAGAAGTCGGGATTTTGATTTTGTGACACGTGTTTTACGGCAGAAAGCCCACACACAGAAACAAGTTCTGTGGCCCTCTGCTGACATAAACCACAAAGCAAAAATTTATGCCCCTTTAGAAAATCATAAGCCTGGACCAAGGGTGAAAACACCACCTCCAGAACCCACCCACATTCTCCCAGTGCTTTCCAGTCACATTTCATTAGTCTGTGGCTATCACACAGAGGAACGTTCCCATGTCATGCAGGTGCATCTGAGCAGCTCTGTGTGTCCCCCCAAGACGGGGGCTGCACAATGCATTGCCTCTGAGGGTGGCAGTGGTGTGTTTTCTTATGATGGCTTTACACACTATCTTGGGGCGCCAGCCCATCTTCCACAGTTATTTTGAAAGCCAGTCCTTCCAGAGGCGTGTCTCCCATCCTCCCTGCCCCTTGCACCAGCAGGGTGAGCAGTGTCAGGTGCTTAGTCCTGCCAGAAGCCAGACCATGAAAACGAGAGCAGACAGCCTACCCATGCATCATTCTACAGTGCTCTGGCACTTCAGTAAAGAGCTCCAAGGCCACATAGAAACTACCTGATGCCACAGTAAGGATTTTCTGTCCCCTGACAGTCTAAGAGACCAAGAACAGACACAAAAATGAAGTCTCCTCCTATTTCACAAGCAATGTATTAACACTGCAAAAGGAGTGAAGCACTCCAGCATGCCAGAATTAAAAAGCTTGTGTTATCTCCATGTAAATCCAGCATCCCACCTCGTACCATTTTTATCATCACACAGATAACTCAGTTTGCAAGTTGTATCCACCAGCCTTTCAGCATCCTTCTTCAACACCCTGTCTTCTGAATGAGGCACACAAAAAGACAAAATGGGTTTAAGCACCACCAAAAAAACCCCAAAACCAAAAGAAATTAAGAAAAAACCCACAACCCAGCACTTGGGAATTTGTTTCACTCTGGAATGGAGGATTCCAGCAGCATCCACCACAGCTGGGTGGTCCTGCAGCTCTCACCTTTGACTCCACAGCTCATAGGCTTTCCAGGAGCTTCCAAAAAAAACCTTCAGACTTATCCAAAGGCTTTGCACTGCAGCCCTCAGTTATCCCCACGGAAATCAATGGGGGAAAGAATAACGATTGGATTGCCAGGAACAAAAAAACACTTGATACGAACGTCTGCCACTGCTTCTTCCACTGGAAACCCGTGCAACACAGAAGCATCGATGAGGAGTATTTCAGGCCACTAGTTATTATGTCCTGTCAGCATTTCTTCTAAGCCAGCCTCGGGTCATTAATAACCTGATACACAGAATAAGACATAAATGTTTTCATGGGAGACTGCCAACAGGAGGACGTATATGTGGAGTGCTGGGATGGGGATACGCTACCATTTCGACACCAGCTTCCACCCAAGCCTGTCCTTGCTGGTTAAGGTTTCCCATAACAGACTGGTTTAGCAGGGATGAAAACTACAGTGAAAGCACATCACAGAACTGCAGAACAATAGGGACGGGAAGGGACCTCGAAAGATCATCTAGTCCTATCACCACCACCACAGCAGGATCACCTGTCGCACAGGAACACGTCCAGGCAGGTTTTAAACATCTCCAGAGAAGACAACTCCACAATCTCCCTGAGCAGCCCATTCCAGTGCTCTGTCACCCTCACTGTGAGCAAGTTCCTTCTCATATTGATGCAAAACCTCCTGTGTTCTGGCTTACACCCGTTGCCCCTTGTCCTATCACTGGATGCCACTGAGAAGAGCCTGGCTCCATGCTCCCTTTCCATATTTATAAACATTAATGGGGCCACCCCTCAGTCTGCTTTTCTCCAAGCTAAAGAGACCCAGCTCCCTCAGCCTTTCCCCATGAGGGAGATGTTCCACACCCTTCATCCTCTTTGTGTCTCTGTGCTGGACTATCTCCAGCAGTTCTGTGTCCTTCTGGAACTGAGTGGCCCAGAACTGGACACAGTATTCCAGATGTGGTCTCACCAGGGCAGAGCAGAGGGGGAGGAGAACCTCTCTCAATCTACTAAATACAGCCCTTCTAATCCACCCCAGGATGCCGTCTGCCTTCCTGGCCACAAGAGCCCATTGCTGGCTCATGGACATCCTGCTGTCCACCAGGACCCCCGGGCCCCTTTCTCCTACGCTGCTCTCCAACAGGTCAATCCCCAACCTAAATACAATTCAGAAAGGCAGGCATGAGGAGGAAGTCACATCTACCATTTGAAAGCACCTCATTCTCTCCAGAGATTTGCAGAAATTACATTTGCCAGAAAGAAATATTTTCCCCAGCACATTTAGGAGATGCCAGGAAAAGTCAAACAATTTCTGTAGGAAGCCTCTGTCTCAACACAGTAGAGTTTCCAAAGAAGAAACACGTATCTGTGCACATAGGCAATCTTCCTCTCCTCTAAGACACACACCCCTACACGCCACAGTGCGTCTGCCACCCATTCACCACTATTCACTCATACATCCGTTTGCTAGGTCTGCTGCTAATACTTCAGAATTCCAAGACTTTTAATTATAAACAGTTGAGTGAAAGAGTGTTTCTTCCCCTCCCCAACTTTTCCATGAGAGGATGGCCATCTCAGCTAGAACCCACATAGACACCTTTTACCACCATTCAGCACCAATCCTTTACTAGGATCCATGTCAAGCCGTCACAAAGCTTTGTACTCCAAAACTTCTATTTCCTCACGGGGTATTGCTCTGAGTTCTTCCCTTTTGACCTTGCTCCATTCGAAGCAAACTCTGCAGTGCATGAGAAACTCATGAACATACAGTTCACCCTGAGCACACACAGCTTTGGTGAGCGCACTGCAGGCTGTGGTCCCCTCATCTCCACCAACTCTACTGCTTTTGCAATCACACAATAACCCTAAATTGGATCTGTTAAAGATCAGAGCAGAGCAACTGGCAACAGCAAGGCAGAAGTCATGTTTCAAGAGGTACTTCTGAACTGTGTTTTTTAAGCCACATCATCTTGCACATCTGATTTTGAGTTACAAAACCAGTCAAGTCAGCAAACTACAGTAGGGGAGAACACCGGGCAGAAACTTCTGGAATGATCAGTGCTGTTCTGTAATTCACAGCTCCACCTCTGCTGTGTTTCCAGATGTAGTTTTGTGGAGACGCTTAAAAGCTGCCTGGACATGTTCCTGTGTGACTTGGTCGTGGTGATTCGGCTCTGGCAGATCTTTCGAGGTCACTTCCAGTCCCTAACGTTCTGCGATTCTGTGGCAGAGTATTGGTCAGGGTGCAGATCGCACTCCATCAGCAGAGTCCACCTTCCTGCATTGTCTCCTTCCCAGACATTTATCTCTGACATTTGCATCTGTTTGCTCCCTAATCCGGTATTTAAGCAGAATAGTGGAAAACCAGCAAAGAGAAGTGAATTTCTGTTTGTTTATTGGCTGGATTAAGTGGTTGAAGAGGATGAGATAAACATCAAAGCCGACAGAAAAGGACTGCCCAGAGGGGTGCTGCTGAGCTGGGCTCCTCCTCCCAGCAGCAGGAGCTGTTGGGTCATTCCCTCAGGGTTCACCTTGGGGGTTAATGTACAACTACAAGAGCACAAACAGCGCTACACAGCAATGGCAGTAACAGGAACAGCGCATCGAATAATTACTGAGCATCAGTGTGTTACTGGAACTACAGTTGCAGCACAGCTCCTATGCAGTAAAACCTTTCAGCAAAGACCGCCAGGAAAACACTCGAACTCTGAACTCTGAGTGCTGGACACAGGGGCAGCAGCTCTGCTGACCCCCAGACCTGCACTGCATCGACAGCATCCGTGAACAGGGACTCTGTGCCAGGGCAGGACAAGAGCGGTTCAGAGGAGACTCCGGCCACTGCCAATCTCTCCAGGTACAGACAACAAGGGGTGGCTTCACCAGCCACATCCTGTTCCTGTCCTGATCCACCAGTCTGCTGAACAAATGGAAATGAAAGTCTGGACAGTTTGTATGTTTAGGTTTCTCCCATGGATAACAATTCTGCAGTTCTAACTAAAATTAAACCAAAAACATTTTACACTGGATGCCTTTCTTGATGCTGTCTCAAGGTTTACATTCCAACACTATCATGTCACACTGATAAACACATTGTACAAGTAAAACTGCAAAGCAGTACAAAAGGATTGAGTTAGTTTTGGGTTTTGCCTGCAATTCATAAGTGGTTTTTGTTTTCAAGCCCTCCCTGTATTGTTTTTATTTCTGCCCACTAGCACCTTAGCTTGATCAACTGGTTAATATCGTTGCTGGGGTTTTTTAAACGACTGATACTAAACTTTTTTATTCCAAAGCCAAAAATGAAGTCAAGTCATCTTAAAGGGTAAAATTCACTGAAGGAAAACTGGTGGGTCAGCAAGTACATGACCTTTTCAATTAAATGAGGTCTCTCCAGTATTGCAATACCAGACTGATGGATTCTTCTCCTGAAGATTTAGGACTGCCAGGTTTATGATCAAGACCTTTTATTGTGAATGACAGGTTATTTGTGGTCAGTCAGCAGCAGACTGGAGGCTTCTATTCAGTCACTAACCTGGATACTGCTAAGAAAAGTAATTCAGAAAAGGGAAAATCTCACAATCAAGATCTGATCGTATTTGATTGACTGAGCTTCAGAATTTTAAATAAATCCAAAGCTGGAATCCTCACTCTGAAAGCTGAAGTAAATAAAGTTAATGCCATACTGATATTTTAAATTTATCTTTAGAATTCTTCTCTCAGTGCAAGTTTATCTAATCCAAGCCAGTGCTGACAAGTGATGGGAAGATTTCCATTTGCTACTCCCACAGACAGTTATCCTGGGAGGAAAGGTCAACCTGTCCAAGGCACATGTTTAGAAACATTTTAGACGTGTTTCCTCTGCTCAGATGCAAGAATGACCACACTGAATAAAGACAAGCTTCACGGTGACTTGTAACAGCCTGATCTGTTTACACCAAGCAAATTTCCTGACCTAAGGTTGCTGCAATAAACTTGCAAGAATCGATTCATCTTCACTCCAAGCAAGCCACAAGGATTCTCAACTGCATCTACAGCAGTCACTATAGCAAATCAAACTTGTATCACGGTGTTCTTTGACTCCCCAGTCATCTGCAGGAGCTTTTCTTTGTCTATCCATGCTCATCCAACCTTGTGCTGAGGTTTTTGTGGAAAGACTAAGTGAAAAACTACTTAAAACTAAACCAAACAATGAAATCAGTAATTTTCTGCTCATTTGCATCATTGATCAGTTCACTGTAGAGCCAGAAGTCTGTGAGACCAGCAACGATGTTAGGATGGGCAGAATGAGCCCTGTTAGCTTAGGCTGTCCCAGAGCTGCTGTCAGAGTCTCTTGAAGCTTCAGCCAGTTCCTGCGTTGTCACTTTGAGGTATTTAACTACTCCCAGCAATCAGAGCATAAAGGATCTTTTTTACACAGGCACACATCAATAAAAGGCCTTCTCCTGCTTTTCCACAAGAGCACGTAATGATTGGATGACAAGTCATGGTTTTAAGCTAGAAAAGGGTAGATTGAGGCTGGACATGAGGAAAGAGTTCTTTAATCTGCAGGTGGTGGATCGCTGGAAAAGGCAGCCTAGAGAGGTGGTGGGGGCCCCATCCCTGGAGATCAGGCTGGATGGAGCTCTGGGCAATCTGTTCTAGTGAAGAGATGTCCCTGCTTATTGTACTGGGGGGTTGGACTAGGTGTCCTTTAGAGGTCTCTTTAGACCAGATACATTGTGTGATAGGCAGGTGGGTTATTTCTCCAAGAAGTCCACTTTTGTGAAGCGTACTATTGGTACTAACCTGCTGTGAGCAGAGCCACACTGCAGCTGTTGGCTTGCAATGAGCACCAGGACATGGGTGAGTGACCTGAGGGATGAGGTTAATAGATGTTTCCTAATCAGAAATCAGACAAAAGCACTATATCCAGGGGCAAGGGCCACCAGGCACTAAAAAATCCCAGCCAGGATCCCAGCAAAACCCAGCACTGAGTCAGCAGCGCTGCTCAGATTTGCACAAGGTAGCACAACACACTGTTGGCTTCATCTGGCTTTGGTTTCCAAAAATCACTAGGACATGAAATCTTTACTTGCTGCTATTATTTTACACTGGAAGGGAAAAGATTTCTTATTTTAGGAAGGTAGCTCTCATTCTCTTTTATCAGCAGCAAGAGAGAAGAGGCAGCTGTAGTACACACTGGATGTTCTATTGCCTCTATGGCTATTCTTTTTCTTTACTTTGCCAAACATTACTGACCCTAGACACACACGAAGCACCTACCCTCAGCCAAAAACCCACCACAAGTCAGGAAGGAAGAAAAAACACCCCATGAATGCTTATTTTTTAATTGGAATGCACTCAGCCAAAAAGGGTGAAGTTTGTCTCCTGAAAAAGCCAAACCCACTGCATTAAAGGTTTACAAGGTGCAGACTGAATTCTGCTTATTTCCTTCCAGACACAGCACAGACGCTAAACTGGAAAAACAAGCTGGATGGGACAACACTTCAGGCTGATTCACAGCCCTAAACTCACAGACAATGTGTGAAAAGGCTCACACAGGTACAGAGCTGATATAATCGAAGCTTCTCCCGTCCAAATTCCGAAGCACTGGAGTTCAGTAACTGCGTTTCTCTACTGCACAGATCCAGGAGAAGCCATTTTTATCACAGATGACTAACACTGACAGCTTTATTTATTTATTTAGCTTTCAAAGCAGAGTCTTTTCTAATGGATCTATAATTCAAAAGCCCTTGAATTAATTTTCCTCAAGCATCCTAGACGCACAGATTTGGGGTTGTGCCTTAAAAAACAAGTCAGTCGACTTCTAGGCAAAGACAACATTGCTGATTCTGCTTCCTGTGTGTGTTTTGCTAAGTTCCATTTTTCTGATTTCTCTTGTAAAGCCGTAAACTGAGCAGTCTTTATCCAGCAGACAGCTACACTGTCTGAAATTGGGGTGGATGCAGCCCTGGAGCTGGAGGAGACCCTTGAACAGCTGAGAGAGCTGCACGTTGTTCCTTCTGGACAGTCATTCCACATCGAGCTGAAAACTCTAGGGAGCCACTTACTATTTATTCCAGACGATCGCCCCCGGTCCACAGTGCTTAGGTAGGTACCGGACTGAACACTTCATAGAGAAAATGCCCTCATCACCTCTCCACAGATTTAGTCTCAAGTGTTTGGATACCAGATGGCACAAAAAGCAAGCTACCTGTGCTGCAATATCAGGGCACACAGGTCCTCCAGTCTGCACTTCTAAGAGGATTATCACTTACAGCGCACAGCCTTCCAGCAGAACTTGCCCTGCTGGACTGAGGCGCTTCTCACGTCCTTGGCTGACCAAGGCATACACAAACATTGCTCCTGTGAGACAGTGTTCTCCTTGGAGAATAAACAGCAGCAGTTCTCAACCTAAGTTACTGAATACGTGTGGTAAGCCATTGATGGAGATGTATTTGCACTCTGACTGTACTGGAAAGGACTGAGGCATTGGTGTATGAGCTGATTTACTCTGCCACAGGACAGAAAGATGGAAGAACAAGCCACAAGCATGGTTAGTCTACCCTGAATTCCTCTGAACACAAACCAGAGTGATGATGGAGTATCCAGGACCTGGGTAAATCACCCCGAGAGGCATAGAAACACAGATCTGGAAACTCTGATGCAAGTACTGGACCGTGCTCCCTCCCACTGTTCAGCACAGACACTGCTCACCTAGGGACAGCGACATTTCTAAGCCTCAGAGCCCTCTTCAAACACCCATATCTAAGGCACTACTCATTTTATTACAAAGGCTAAATTCAAAATCACCTACAGTTCAAAGATTCCTTACTGGATGCATGGGTGACCGAAGCAGACACAACAGCTCAAAACTAGAGCCGGTTCTTGCAGCCAGTCCTCTGCATCATTCATTAGAAATCAGTAAACTGCTTTCTTCTCTCATGATTCATTCCACAACCAGAATTCAAAGAATGTGAGCAAACAAGTTCTCAAGATACTAACAAACACTTATGTCTCACCTTACCTCTAAAAAGTCTGCGTAGAGTTCATTTAAGAAGGGACCAGACATCCTCAAAGGACAAAAGCGTAGCTCATGCTTCAGGGTCCATCACTAATTGCAGCACATGATTAATAAATAAGGGCAGTTGTAATGCAATATTGAGTGGTTTTCTTTAAAAAAGAAGAGTGATGTAAGCACTGATACATCATGTGTGAATAGTTTCTGTGAACTGGCAACCAGTAAAGTGAAGAACTACATAAAAGCTGGACCTTTTGTTGTGTATGACTAAGAGATACTCATCTGTAGGGACACTGGAATGAGCACCGCCTGCAACTTTCATGCTTTAAGTGAAATTTAATTAACTCAAACTACCAAAAATCCCAAAGGGTCATGTTATTTGTAAGCAAGAAAACAGGAGTCACGTCTGCATGACTGGGGATGGAAATGTGGTTAGCCTTGTTCAATGACGGCTCATAAATATTTACGTGAATTTGTATGCTGACATTTGTTACTGACTTGAATACTCAACTCACTGCAGATAGCTGCTACATCTACCTTCCTCACACACATGTTTTTTCTCCTCTGGGCACATCCTGTTGCTGTGATGGTTTGTGTTTTCCTGATGAGGGAACCTGCAGGAACAGGCAGGAAAAGGAAGGGAAGGACTGTTCATTCCCAGATGATTTATGCGTGCTTCCTTCTGCAGCAGAAAGGTATCACAGGAGAAATGTGACATGTCTGTGCCTCACTGGAAACAGCAGCTGAGGGGAAAAAAAAATCCAGTACTGGATGCTGACTGCCTTAAAGACAGCTCCTGCACTTCCCATCTCATTTCCAACACTAGCCCCCCCCAATCCACTTTCCAAGTTCTACCGTGAGCTGATTTATCTACTGTAGTGACCAGTAGGACACAACTGCCTTTTAATAGTCCCACATGGTCTGACAGAAGGTGGAGGCTAACAATGGATCAGTGCAGCCTGAATAAAGTAACACCACCACTGCATGTGGCTTGACCACACATGTTGGAGCTCCAATATGAACCACTGTGGCTTGACCACACATGTTGGAGCTCCAATATGAACCACAGTTGAAGACAGCTGCAACTGACATCGCCAATGCATTTTTCTCCGTTACTTTTGGCAGCAGAGTGCAGGTCACAGTTTGCTTTAAATGTGGAGGAGTGTCCAATACTCCAGAATTAACTGCCCCAGGAGTCAAAGAAGTCCATGAAAATGGAACAATAACATCTCTCCATCAAAGCTCTGGAGACAGTAGTTCAATTGTCTAAATCTGTATGCTGGGTACAGAGATACTTTAAGTGTGCGGTTTAGGTTGTAGGTGTTGACACTGAATTTCAGTGATGAGAGTGACACATGTATTAAATTATGTGGGACCTGAGCTAACCCAAACTGCCCGAAGGGATATTCCAGACCACATGGCATCAGCCCAGATATAAAAGGGAGGGGAAAGAAGAAAGGAGTAGTGGCAAGGGCATTAGTTGATGGTGTTTTCTCCTTTGGACCCTGCTTCCTAGAACAGCAGCTAAACATCATCCACTGATGGGAAGCAGAGAATAATCCTCATTATTTGCCTTTGCTTCTGCTCTGTTAAACTGCTGCTGTCTTTACCCACCAGCCTCTCATCACATTTTCTCTCCCCTGTCCATCCAATAACAGCGAGTGACAGAGCAGTTTTGGTGGACACCTCGACCCCAGCCATGGCCAAACCACCACAGCACATGAGAAAGAACAAAGCACATGGGAGGAGCAGACACTTTACAGTTCACTCTTCCAGTAAGGCTTTAACACTGCTTCAGTCAGTCAAAGAGTTGAAAGAAAACTTTCTGTATTTAGCTGTGCACCTATCTGAAACACTCCTTACAGTCTGAAGCCACGGCTGTCCGAGCAGCTGAGACAGCAGCAGCAACAGAGATCACCAGAGTATTTGACATTGCTGGGGTTAAAATAAAGTGCCATCACAATCCTGACCAGTTACGAGTATTTGCATGACAGAAGGTAATATTTTGCATACCGAGCACACCCAGATTTTGCAGCTGGCTTGGAACAGTTAAAGGACAGACGGTTTAAAATGGCAAAGGCAAGTTGTTGTGTTCTGTGCTGGAGAAACTGCAAGTGTACTGCCATCATCTCAAGTACAACTGCAGAGCTGCATCTCAATGGCGTTCCCAGCTGCTGTCATACAGAAAGTCCCTCAAATAAAATTAATTCCTTGGGCTTTTTGTCACATTCACCACACATGAAACTTTCAGCAACTGAAAGGGAAAAACTGATTAAAATTAGATCCCACTGTGATTTCTGCATTAAGCAAACATCTTCTCCCAAGGAGCTGAGTTAGCGAAAGGGACACCCAAGAGTCATTTTTTAGGTAGGTAATGTATTGCCAGCAGACGTACGGGGAAGGCTGACACCTCCACAGCTGTATGCCTGCACTGGCTGGAGAACCAGGATTATGTGTTATCAAATAATACATAGTCATAAGTTTTTCCCCATCACCTATACATATTCATATCCTGTCCTCACCTCTCATGTAAATTAGGTCTCCTCCCTTCTGAGCCAGCGCAGTTCCTTGTGGGAGTGGGCTCGGTGGTCTTTCACT
>JAOXOE010000343.1:6126951-6157333 GCA_028565055.1 Phoeniculus purpureus | reverse complement strand
GCAAGCAGGCAAATAGCTTCTGTAGGAGATAACAAGTGAGGTGCTTAATAGGGGTAGAACAGTGACCTTGCTTCTGATAAGGAAGCACACAGCTGCTCAGGTCCCTCATTAAAAAAGGCAAAACTAGTGGAAACTGGCTCCGAAGTTTGGATCACTAACAACTCAGATGTAGGCATGCACCACCAGTGATGTTTACTGGAGTTCATAGGAGGAAGACTTCTTACTTCCTCTTCAAATGGCAGTGAAAGACCACCGAGCCCACTCCCACAAGGAACTGCGCTGGCTCAGAAGGGAGGAGACCTAATTTACATGAGAGGGGGGACAGGGGGGGACAGGATATGAATATGTACAGGTGATGGGGGAAATCTTATGACTATGCATTATTTGATAACATATAATCCTGGTTCTCCAGCCAGTGTGGGCGTACGGCCGTGGAGGTGTCAGCGTTCCCCTGTACGTCTGCCGGCAATACATTACCTACCTAAAACTCAAACGAGTCTTGGATGTCCCTTTTGCTAACTCAGAGCTTTAGAAAGATCCTCCTTTTATTCCCTTTAGCATACTTTAAGACTTTGTATAAAGTCATTTCAGACTGCCTCAAACGGTACAGGTTCTCCAGGGTTTGTGGCAGTATGTTAGCAATGCTTCACGAGCACCTCTGCTCCAGAATACAGTTCAGAGGGATTAAAATAAAGATGACAACCCAAGCCACAATGGCAGACGGTGTCCTCAGAAGGACCCACAGCTATTCTGACCATCAAAAAAGGGGAGGATACTCAGAGATACTGCAGGGGAGAAACACACCAATAGATTATACGAGGAGTCATTGATCGTACTGAAGAGAAGCAATGTAGAGCAAGGAAGATTCATACTTGGAAAGACGTTACTGTAATTCCAATAACCTTTTCCACTCTTGCACAAATTGAGCCCCCAGGCATTTGACAAAAGGCACACAGACCTTTTTTCTCCTTGAGCAGCTGGAGTGCTCCTACTGCATGCTATTTTCTTATCGGTTCTTGCACGAAGCTATTAAACATGCAGAGGTGTTGTTCCCAGGAAAATCACATCCCATCTCAATGCTAGAACAGCCTGTGGCTACTCCTTTAAAAAAAACACTTCTGTATCATTTAACAGTTAGTGGTCACTTCAGGGCAATGCTGTAGGATTTTTGTTCAGTGGATCCCTCCTACTAAACCTGAATCAAGTGACTCAGAGCAAGGGAAGGCTGGTTACATAAACAGAAGGTAGGTGTTTTAACAACCTTGATCTTATCACAGACCTGTCAGTGGAAAGAACTGCATGTCACTGCAGAGCTGATGCACATGCTAGTGCACTGGAAGGCAGTCAGATGTTCTCTCTCTTCTGATTTAGGAATGTTTTGCAACCTATTTACTGAGCTGTTTCAGATTACACAGAACACCTTCAGAGCCTGTGATTTCCAGTGTTTCACCTGCCTCACCTAGCCAAGGCCATGAATAATTAAGAGACGAAAATGGAGAGTAAAAAGCAGCATCTATATTATTTAGACTGTCCAAACTCCAACAGAGGTGGAAACTACAAACTTGGGATGCTTCAGAAGCTGACAGCCTATATACTTCTGGGAGAGAGAGAAAAAACCGCAGGGATTGTATAAATCTCACCCCTTAGATTGACACTTGACTGGCAGAAAAGTTGTTTTACAAAAAAAGCCCAACAACCAGAGGCTTCTATGTCCCATTTTGGCGGGTGTTCCTTCTTCAGCCTTTCAAGCTTTCTAGCACATGGCTCTCGCTTTCCAGGATACATGTTAAAAAACATTACGCTTTTCAGAAGCCACATTTAGCCTGTCCCAGGTCAGTGCCTGTGCAATTTACAGAGTACCAGGTTATACTGACCTAGCTATAAACGGGAATGATACATCCCAGCTGGACACATTAACCAGCCCAGAAGCCTTTGCCAAGCTCTTCCAGGCTTTTGAAACAGAACCTATGGTTTTCAATAGCTTCTTCTCCCTTTTCTCTCCTAGCAGTGAAAGAGAAACACTGCCTGTACTCATCCTGCTACTATGCAGCAGAGGGGAACCTTTGCTTCGTCCTTCCAGCCTGAGAAGGTGTTGCCTCCCTCTCAGCAAAGCTATTATTTCCAGAGCCTAGTTACTGGTTCATTCAAGTCTAGACTTTCTAACTTTGCAGCACAGCCTGTCGTTTGGTCACCCATGACATTGCTGAACAGCTTCCAACTGTGTGCAAGCCTGTGCCGTGGCTCATGCAGCCTGAGCTCAGGTACAGTTACTAGTGGTGGCCCACAGCACGTTAACAGAAGGCTTGTTAAACCTGCCAGGAGCACCTGTCACAAAAATACAACTCTCCCTCTCCTCTCCTTCCCCTTAAACAGCTTAATTATACAACCTCCTAGCTTCAACTCCACAAAGCGACAAAGGCAGCTCCATCAGGGAGGACACATAGGTAGCACAGGAAGCAATCAGCTGGAAGGGAACTCTTGCTCCCCTTCATTCATTGAAGTGCCCCTACACGCAGGTGTGGAGCCACACTCCAGGCTCAGACAGCACAAGATCCTCTTCAGCACAGCCCAGCTGATCACACCCTAGTTATAACAGCACACTTTGTCTTCTCCAGAGGGAAGGTGGCAAAGCACATGAGAGGAGAGGGGCCGAACAGGGAAGGAGAACTTCTGCTCTCAGACATGCAAGCTCTTACATGAGCTCAGGGCAGCTAGTGAAAGAGAGTCCTAAGCAAGGGAGCAGTGCTGAGTCAGCTGCAGCAGCTGCCCTTCTGCACAAGCACACAGGAAAAGGCTGTCCCGTGGTCACAGCCAAGGCAATGCCCCAAGGAGACAAAAGTGACCCAAAAGCAACACCTGCCCCACCCTTGAGATAATGAGATTTGCTTTCTTCCATAACTTCCACATTTTCTGAGTGTACTTTGTCCTACATGAGGTGCAACTAGCCCCAGAGCTATTGCAGTAACAGCAGCACTCCTGGCCTGCTGTGAGAGCCCACAGACAGCAGCCAAGGCATTACTCAGGCACATGTGTCCTGTGCTCAGGACTCCCACACTTCTGCCCCTCCCTCTCAGCCTGTTCAAAGGAAGCTCTTCACAAGACCAGCTTAGGGCTTTCCACACCAATGGGTGAACTCCTCCAGCTGAGCAGCAGCCAACAGAGCTGTTCCCTCAACCAGGTGAGCCAGCAGGTGCTGCCCTTCCTCTCAGGACACTCATACAGCAACAAATACTGGAATAAAAGGTATCCTCAGGAAAAGAAAGATTTTCCCTGTTTTCTCTTAAACAACCTGTCCTACCGCAGCTCCCCAATCCACACCTTTTCTTGCACGTGATTGCTAGTCAGGCCATACATCCCCTCTGAGCCACTGCAGACAGATTGCTCCTTCACATCCCTCACCACTCCCAGGAGATGCTGCCTTGGTCCCAGCACCCTCCTCCAACAACAGGTAGCCCATTTGTGCAGAAATATGCTCAGCAAACACAGCAGGGGACCTAACCAGCATACATAGCACACAGCTCCAGCTCTGTGCATCAGATGACTGTCCATCATGGAATACTGGGAGCCATACTTCAGCCTCCAGGGGAACGCTTCCTTGCTGGTCCCTTATGACACAAGATGTGTGCCAGCTGCTTAACAGCACAGGAACCCACTGAAGGTTGGCACTGGGCAGGATGTGTATGGTACATGCTACTCTGCTGCACACTATCAGGAAACAAAAGCCTTTGAAAGCTGCATGCAGGAGAAGGACTGTCTTTGACTCTGCTAGGTGCTGCAGTGACCTGCATTTCTCATCTGCTTCCCTGCATCCCAGCAAGCGCCATCACCGACAAAACCCTGTCTCTTCCTGCAGGTTCACTAGAAATTTCACCCAAAATGCCTTTTCCAACAAAACCAGAGCAGGTGCAGGAAAGCTCTTCAATACAGAATAACATCCCAAAGTGGTTTATTTAGTCAGGCCCTGAGCAGCTCCAGGCAGAGGCTGTACCTGGAGGCCACAAGAAGCTAGCTCAGTACCATACTGAGGAAAGACTGCAGAGGAGCAGTGGTGGCTCCTGCTCTGTGTCATCCCTCCACAGCAGGCAAGGCTCAATCCCCCTTCTCATCTGCACCTTAGGGCAAACAGGTAGGAAAACAGTGTCAAGGCTATCAAGAAGAACATAGTTTGAACAGCAAAGGCCAATCAGCCTTCACAGTCTGCATTTTGAAGACAGCACTTTGTGCTCTTTCTACTTCCAAAGCATCCAGGACTGCTAGTTACAGTTCCCTTTAGGCAGGCCATGAATCCAAGCACAACCAGCAAGCTCAATACAGTGTAAAAGGATCCCAGGGGCAGGCTGATTACCTTCTCAGGCTAGGCAAGTCCATAGAGTTTGCTTTGGAAAATAGCGGCTAATGAATGCGTCTAGCAGATCAAACTTCCCACTTTCTGCTCAGGGAAGCCAGATGGGAGTTCAGGGACAACAAACCTCCAGGGAAAGAAATCAAGGCCATCAAGAGAGAAGGAAGAGGAACTATGAAAACAGATGACTCCCCAAAGGAGTGCAAAGGCATGCCATGGGCTCCAGCAGAAAGGGAAAGACAGTAAATCTGAATTGAAAGGAAGTCTAACACAGTATGAGCACTGAAATCAAAGCCAGTAACAACAAGCCCAAATAAAACACACCACTACTCCCATTCTCCTAACACACGAGGAATTAACCCTCTCCTACCACTCTACACCAAGACTGACAACTTATTTTTTAAAGTGATAATATTTAATACCGAAAAAGTCACACCCCTCCCCAAACCAGAAGGTCAGAAGTTTAACCAGAGGTGCAGGTGCTGCATCTTGCACATTTTCTCACTCCTGTACATGAACAGAGGTGCTCAGGGTGCAGCTAATTCCACAGAGATTTATCCTAACACCTACGAGCTCAATTCATGTGCCGTCTATGCAGATAGCAGCTGTTATAGCAAACACTTGATTTACATGAGGTGAGGTGGTGAGGAATCAGAACGAGGTCCTTGCTCAAGTTCAAGCAGAGTGTGAATTAACCAGGATGTCTCCTTTGCTGAATGAAAGCCTTGGCTGGTGACTGATTGTCTTATCCAAGGTGACACATGCACTCTCTTACTCCGATCTCAAAAGATCCGTAACAGGACATTTACTTAGTTGTCATTCCCCCATGAAAATCTTCAGCTGCAGTGACTTTCTGAAGAGTTACAAAAACCCCCCAAAGCAAGCTAACGTGCTGCACTGGGCTGTGAACAATCTCCCAAAGCCCAGCTTCCAGCTGAATGTCACACTAGGAACTACGCTGGTTAAAATACTTTCCAACAGCAGTGCAATGTCTTCAGTGGTAGTTTTGTTTTCTGATGACAGATTCTCACAGGAGATTACATGACCAAAGGCAAGAGAAGGAAAAAAAGCATCCTGGGTACCATATCAGCTATCATGAAGAGCAACGCAGAACAAACTCTGGTAACCCCTAGCCAGGCTTCTCGCCACTTGCTGCAGACCAAAACCAAACTCAAAACTGGAACATCATGCTACCAAACACTCCATGCAGAGTACAGGTACTGTGCTAGATCTTGATGGGATAGATAACATCTACAATAGGGAGTAAACAGACATTTATGAAGGTCTGTACAACAGCTTCCAGGATATAGTTAGGTGATACCTTTTCAGAGCCATAATAAAGAGTGAGGAGAAATCTCTGTGTTCTCCTCAGTTGGTGCAGTACTACCTGTTCATCACAGTCAGCCAATGAAGCAGAGCACACTGAGCTCTCTGGAGGACATCCAAGGGACACAGATTAGGCTGGTGGCATCACAGGTGTACTCTCCAAAGGAGATTTGAACACAAGTTTATCAATCACCCCAGACAGGAGCGTGCAGATATTTCTTGCAAGCTTTTCCCCAAGTTTCAATTAGTTATTATTTTCCCCCCACAAACTGAACAAAACCAATAACAAGTGGCAAAAAAGACATTCAGGTTCTTCCCACCCTATTTTTGCTGTGCTTTACAGTCTCAGACAAAGACATGGGATCTCATGGTGGAAGTAGCAGAGGAAGTCCTGAAAAACTGGCAGTGATCTGTTTGGATGAAAGCTGAAAGCCAGAGACTGGCAAACCACATACAGTCAATAAAGACACGCTTGGATGGGTGATGAAGGCATACTCACGCAGTGCATACAGGGAGAGGACTATTCCAGCCAGGCAAAACCCCTCAAAAAACCTGAGTGTGCTAAACATGGTCACGTTCACTGACAGTGCCACAGTCAGTCCAAATATCAAAATGAATATGACTGAGAAGAGCAGTACAGGTCGTCGACCAACCCTAGAAACAAGAAACACGGAGAAACATCGTTAAAAGCTGGGACAGACACAACACTAGATCATCACAAGTGGCAAAGAAGGGAACAAGTCATGCAACCCCTTCTAAATATTGCCACCCATTCTGAATGCTTGTTCCATTCTTCTCATTCTTCCCTGCTTTTTAAATGCCACACTGCTCAGCCAGCCTTGCATTGAAAGCTTCGTTTCAGAAAGGCACACTTCATTGCTGTTTGATCCAAGCTTCGTCTTCAAAACACCACAGTAGAACAAGGAAACATCTGGGAACTGCTCTAAGGCCACAAACAAGTCCCTTGGAGATTAAAAACAACTTCTCAGAGCTTTCTGTAGCAGCATGGGAGAGTATACGGTATTTTCTGTTGTACAGCACGGTATAGTGTTTCTCTGTGTCCACAGAGCTTACTGCAGAGGTCTCCTGCACAAGTGTTCTTCTCAGCCTCACCTGCGAGAAGAGCCATCTCAAAATACCACTTTTCTTGGCCTCGTTGAGGACAAGCCTCGCAAAGACAGGCTGAACAAAAACCAGGGCTCATGTTGCTCCAGTGAGCCTGAGAGAGCCGACAGTAATGCTCCCGGGAAAACTGAGCTCCAAGACTCTCCAACTTGTATCCCCACAGCAGCTGCAGAGGCCCACGAAAACCAGCCCAACTGGAAGCTACAGAAGAAACCACTCCAGAAATGATTACTGGGAACAGGGGTGTGAGGATCTGCACCACTTCTCTACAGCTGCAGCTGCCAGCTGTAGTTGCACACACAGTGCTGATGAGGGGGAAGAGTTATGCTGCCACTGAATGTGGGGGCACTGGCTGCAGAGTTTGGCTCCTCTGCCAAAGGAGCATGAGGTTTTTGCATCTCTTACTCACACGCTTAGTGTTCATAATCTCCCTTTTTCCCCCTTCATCCTAAGCGAGGAGGACGATTCAAAGCACCAGAGCACATGGCTATTTTTAACCAAGAATTGGATCATTATGTGGAGATTTCCAAATTTTTCAGCTTGTCAACTCCCACAAGTTTTCCAGCAGAACTGAGGATCCCTTTCAGTGAGCTCCATATGCCATCTCCAAAAAGAATATATGAACTTGCTTTCTGTAGGCAGCTTTCACAGACCCATTCAAAGCAGTCTGTCAGCTGCAAGCCAGCCATCGGGGCTACAAAGAGGTAGTAAAGCTCTGCAGGGAGAAAATTAAAAGGGCCAAAGCCCAACTGGAACTCAACCTGGCAACTGCTGTAAGAGACAACAAACCAGTGTTTCTGTAAATATATGAACAACAAAAGGAGGATGAGGGAGAATCTTCATCCTTTACTGGATGCTGAAACGTTGTCACAGAGGATGAGGAAAAGGCTGAGGTACTTAATGCCCTCTTTGCCTCCATCTTTAACAGTAGGACAAGTAGTCCCCTGGGTACCTAGGCTCTTGGAGACAGGGATGAGAAGCAGAATGAGGCTGGCATAACACAAGAGGAGATGGTCCATGACCCGCTACACCAAGACAGAAACAAGTCTGTGGGGCCAGATGGGTTATACCCAAGACTCCTGATGGATCTGAAGGAAGTGCTCAGTAAAACCACTGTCCATCCTCTGTCAGCAGTCCTGGCTAACTGGGGAGGTCCCATCAGATTAGAATTGACCAAATGTGATGCAGGTCTACAAGAAGGGTCAGAAAGAGGATGGAGGGCAACTACAAACCTGTGAGTCTGACTTCACTGCCCAGGAAGACTATGGAACAGATCATCTTGGGTGCCATTGTGTAGTAGTGACACCCAGTCAGCAGGGGTTCATGAAAGGCAAGCCTTGCTTGATAAACCTGGTCTCCTTCTATGACAAGGTGATCCATGTAGTGGATGAGGGAAAGGCTGCAGACTTTTTCCTCCTGGATTTTGGTAACGACTTTGACACCGTTTCCCACAGCATTTTTGTGGAAACACTGGCTGCCCACTGCTTGGACAGGCTGTGCTCTGCCGGATTAAACACTGGCTGGATGGCTGGACCCCAGAGTGGTGGTGAATGGATCGGTTGGCAACTGGTCAAAAGTGGTGCTCACCAGGGCTCACTACTGGGGCCACTCCTGTTGGTGAAGGGATTGCAGAAGCCTTATGGGGAGAGGCTGAGGGAGCTGGAGCTATTTAGTCTGAAGGGGTTTCATTATCGCTGTCTACAACTACCTGAAAGGAGGTTGTAGAGAAGAGGGTATTGGTCTCTGCTCACAACTAACAAGTGATAGGACAAGAGGAAATGGCCTCTAGTTGCACCAGGGGAAGTTTAGGTTACACGTAAAAACAACCTCCTTCCTGGAACAGGTCATCAGGCCTTGGAAGAGGCTGCCCATGGAGGGGGTTGAACGTGTTTAAAAGTCATATAGAGAGTGAGTTAGGGACAGTGGCCTTCAGACAGTTGAGGTAATGGTTGGACCTGATGCTCTTAAAGGTCTTTTCCAACCCAAATGATTGTGTGAATGTCAGTGCAACAAAGAGCATTTAAATCTCACAGCTCAGTCAAGCTTCACACCCTTACCAGCAGCCATAAAGGACACCACGTATACATTCACAGTCAGAACTTTGTATCTTGCTTTACTTGAAACGGAACAAGATCCATAAACTGGAGGGTGAACGGCTATAAAGGAGACATCTTAGTCTTTGTTTTCAACACTTTTGGGAACTGGAAGAGCACATCGGTATGTGTGTCACCGTTGCTGCTTTCTCAAAGTCACACCTAACGAGGCAATACCATGGCTCCTTGAAGGTTTACTATTTTTTCCCAGCTGAAGCATCACTGTAAGACACTTCAGATTCGACTTGTTGGCACTCACCGATGTTTTTAAAACAGAACGTACCGATCTGAAGACATCAAGGTCAGAGCAGACTGCTCTCAACTAACATTCAAACTCAGCCCACTAGAAGATGAGCTGCTTTTGAGCTGAGGGTGGGAACACAAGGTCTCTGTCTTAGTGACAGCTAATGCGCTGGGAACATGACGGATACCAGTGTAGTTACTGCTGTGCGTGCTTCAGACTTTGCATCTATGGAACAGAAAGCACTTGGTCAAGGAGAGGAAGTTCTGCCTATGAAACCCTGAATGTAGGAAAAACCCACAAACTCTTGGTATCAGTGATGTGCAGAGACTTCTGCAGCACAGTTTTTGTAATTGCCAGAATGCAGCTCATACCAATCAGTATTTGTGGAAGTGTTTGTAGGGGAAAGACATTATGCAAATACTCAGAATTAGGAGCTTAATTCTCATCACAAGCATGACCTGCTGTTCCCTGCCATTGATTAGAAAAGGCCTCAATGCTTAGCATACTTCAGTTGCAGTCTTCTCCTCCCCCCTGTACTTGAGGTTACCAGTCATTAGAGTGTAGACTGTTGTGCAAATGAACACTGCTAATGAAGAATTAGGAAACCCAAGACCATCCTGGGACCGCTAAGTTCAACTCAGGCTGATAAACCTCCAGTAAAAGGTATTACCAGCATTTCTTCCCAGACACAAAACTAGTTTCCTTCCTCACCTCATGCAGCACCTTCCTCAAAAATCACAGCTCCAGGGCAGCTGTCAGCCATATAATTGGGGATGCAGCAATGTTTTGACAGGATGGCACCTCAGAGCATAAAAACCCCTCTTATACTCACATAGAATTACCTAATAGCACATGGAAATTCTTCTGAGAAATTAAACCATACAAAAAGTCCTCCTAGTAAAAGAGCCCTGAGATGCTATCTGTTGCCATCCAAACTTGTTCCAGAGAAACATTTCTGTGCCACAGCACTTTCAGCCTACACTGCATGCTATTACCTACATCAGATGCTAAATGCTGCCTGCTCGGGTCACTAATTAGGAGTAAAAGCAAATCCTGGCTTTTGAAGAATCTACAATCCACACAGAGTGATGCACAGCTGCATCAAAAAGAGATGCCTGACATCATCAGTCGCACTACAGGAGAAAGCAAATGGTCTGAGGACAAGATTTGCTCTTCTCATGCTCCTACCACGTACCTTAGCACCCTGAGAAGACTAAGCTCAGCTCTTTCAGTCTATCAAACTTCTCTTTCCATGTCATTCTCTGTAGGTTTCCTCTTGGTTTTGGGACCTGAATCATCACAGCACCTCCAAAAACCACCAGAGCAGGTACAAAACAGGGGCAGTACTGAGCAACAAGGGCCAGAAACCTACCGATTTGATGCTAAGTGAACACACCAAGCCCATCAGTTCCAGAAGGAAGCCTTCTACAGAGACCTTAAGAGCTTCTGTCCAGAGCAGGCAAAATTGCTAGAGCATTTGCCTGTTGAACAAGCAGCTTATTCAGCTGTTGGACACAGTCGGTTTTCACACAGTCAAACACATTTACAGACCTTCCCATAGACCCTACACAGAGCTATCCCAGCACACACACCTACTGCACACTGAGCACAGACCACTCAGTTTACTTAGCAAATGACCTTAATACACTTAAGGCTGTATGTGGCAAAGGCATGAAAAGCCTTCAAAAAAGAAAAGCAAAGCCCCAAGAGCTAACGGAACAAAAACCCCAAAGCCACTTCTAATTATCTAACCCCAAAGCCACTTCTAATTATCTAACCCCAAAGCCACTTCTAATTATCTAAACTGGAGAGAGACATGCAAGTGAAATGAAAACAGACTGGAAACTTGTAACATGGATGCATTGCTCTGTTTCATCTGCACTGGCCTTTTTTCCCCTAATTTTTTCTCTGCTTGCAGTTACAATCCCCTTTGTACCCACCTCTCCACAAACCCCCCTACTTTACTGGAAACTCAACTTGTACTCAAATAACAAAGTAAAATCCCATTTAGGTCTTATTTTATCAGCCCCAAATGCTACTGCTAAATGCCAAAAAGACTGTCTAGCCAGGACCTCTGCTTGGGTCAGATGGCAAGGATGGGACTGAAGAGGTGCACAAGGACTGGCTTAGGTAGTAGCAAACCATGTCCCTCCTCATCATCTCACAGCAAAGAAGTCACTGTTCCTCCAGCCACCAAAATTACCCTTTTTCGTCTTTGCACCACAGCTGGGAACAAGATTCTCGTTAAGGTTTCCTAAACTCACTAGGAAAAAGGGAGAAAAATGCCTCGGTTTTCTATCAGGGCAATTTTATGGTGCATTAGCTCAGCTAAGCAGCTCGCACAGGAGTCCAGCAACGCACGTGGCAGCACAAAGTACACACTGGGGACAGCAATGGATGTCAGGATGCTCCTTTTGGTGGCAGAGAGCTATTCAGTCTGCTCACTGCAGTTCTCTCTTGAAGCCAGTGCCTTGGGCAACGAATTGTTCACTTATTTGTGACTTATTTGCCAATTACAG
This sequence comes from Phoeniculus purpureus, assembly GCA_028565055.1. NCBI lineage: Eukaryota > Metazoa > Chordata > Aves > Bucerotiformes > Phoeniculidae > Phoeniculus > Phoeniculus purpureus. The sequence continues at coordinate 6,145,684 of JAOXOE010000343.1, read as the reverse complement.
CAGCGTTTGCCTAACTTGGGAAGAAATCAGCCTCCCTCCTGCCAACTCCTTTTTAGGAAAGCCCCGTAAGATCCCCCATTCGCTTCCCAACCATAACCCCTATATGTTGTTAGAGCTCTGTTTCCCTGTGGTATTTTAATCAAATTCAGTTGTAGTTTACCACACGTGTTCGGCATGTCACTGAAAACTCCTGACTCCTCACTTGCCTAAAAACTTCCAGTGACTACTCAGGAATTAAAACACAACTTAGCAACAAATGCTCGAGACAAATTACTGCACAGCTGCAGGGGCCTTTTCTCTCCCAGCTGACTGCTAAGTTCCTGAGGCTTTGTACAATTCCCCTACTAGGCAGCATTTCTTACTTCCCCATTTCAACAAACTGCAAAAGAGTTAACATGGGGCCATTTAAAGTATCGACACTGGCAACTGGGCTGGAAGCCACTGGAATGCCTGGGACAGCATCACAGCGCTATTGTTTCAGATGCTGCAAGTTTCCATTGAAGTCACTTGAGTCATTCTTTCAATGTTTTCCACCTATTTTCAACTGCAGGACCCTTTCTTTAAATAAAAGCTGAACTCTCAGCATAACCGGGGTATCGAATAATGTTTTCACGACGGCAACCTAGAGAACTGCACGCTCTGCTTTTAAATTTAATACCCCAATATTAGCAGCACACAAGTCAGCGATTCCCTGACACTGCCTCAAAATGTTTGCTTAACAAGAACTTTAAAAATAGAACAATGGAAAGGTTTGCAAAAAACAGCCTCCTACCCACCAAAAGATACTGTGCAAGCACAAGGCTGGTATTACACTGGTTTTGTATTCAGCAAAATCAATGCCACTTCAATTTCATTTGGCCCTACCTCCTGGCTGAACTAAAAAAAAAGAAAGAAAACCCTAAACTAAAGGCTTCCACTACATAATTATTGAGTGACACTGGATGTAAAGATTTTTCACTTACCAGTCGGCTATACATCCTGTTATTAAGTGGCCGAAGATTAATCCTACTAGTAGGGAGAATTTAGCAATGTGGACTTTCCAGGCAGAATCACAAACAAGATCCCACTGTAAGAAAACAAAGACAGATAAACTGAAATAAATTGGTTTCTCAGGTGTTTTTAAAACAAACTAACAGTGTAAAGCTTCTTCCAAGTTTCAACCCTAGCACAAGTCTTCAACCCTAGCACAAGTCCATGAGACTGGTAAAGATTCCCCCTCTGGTCAAAGCCCAGACCTCAGTGAGGCAATGAAATGCTCATTTATTTCACTGAGCTTTATCAGACCATTAATTGTAAAATTACAATGTCCAAAACCTACGTCTCCCCTTCTCTGGGCCACACGAGCTTAGACTAAGGGATGTGTCTCCATCAGCCACTGTCAGTTCAGGTGTAACTGAAGTGTCTCAAAAGAGCAGCTCCAGAAACCCACTCCCAGGGACCATGGAGCCCACCAACAGCAAGGCTGGGAATTCAAGAGCAAGTTCCACTCCTCCAGGTGGCTTCAAACCACAGGGAAAAGCAGCTGCTTTGCCACAGGTCCCCGATGGCCATTAGAGGCAGGCTCCCACATACAAAGCATCAAGACACTTTTGCTTTCATTCAAACATTCCAACTGCCCAGTGCTGGAAGGGGATGAAGACTAACTCATGGAATGATTCATCAGGACAAGTTCTGGCGTGGTGCTGGGTAGGGCAGCCAGAGATCCCGGTGGAGCTGTGTGACTTCTTTGGACAGCAGTCCCTACAGCTACATCTCAGAGCTTGGGGATCAGAGAGGGGCTGAATCTCCATGCTAAAGCTATCCCCAATGCTGAAATCACCCTTTCTGCCCAAAGGAAGAGAAAATGTCCCATTGCAGGCACCCCATCACTAGGATGCTGCCTCATTCCTATGTGAGAAATGAGAACAAGGTTTCTCATGAGGCTTCCCCTAAACTTCAAGACCTGGGGCATTAGCCTGAGCCTCAGGACAAACCAAATTCCTGCCTTCAGCCCAACATTTTCAGTGCCCTCACACACGTAACTTAATCTCCCCCATGCATAAAGTGTGGACAGCACTACTACACCCTTGAATAAGCGTAGGAAGACGTGTTGGTTCGCTGTTCCTGAAGGGTAGAGTCAGACCCTGCAGAACCGAAACGCAGCAGAATCACGAACTGTGTGTCATCTAATAGCAGCCGCGTTCCTGACGCTGAAGTAACTGAAGTGTCGTGGTCAAAAACACAAAGTAAAAAGCACACAATTGATTCTTAAAGTCAGAAGCAACTTCAAAGGACAGCTTCTCTCAGAAGAGTTCAGTTAGGTGTGCTGTGTTTTTAAGGATTCCCACGACATGCAGCTAGCTCTGACTCAGCCCTCCGGTTCAACATCACTGAGGGCATCCTCCCAACAATACTCCATCTCATGCACAACTGTAGCACTTCTGTGACCGAAAGAAACTTGCAAACCTTCAGGATTTTTGTTTCAGGTGCAATTTTGAGGTCCTCTTTGTGCTGATTTGTAGAAGTTGGAACATACATTTGACCTCCCAACCCAACTTCTGACCCTGACACAAACTCTGACTCTTCAACCCAAAGAACGAGGGCTCCAAGGAACCAAAAGCGAGTGGAATAAGAAAGCATTTTTGTAACCAAACAGCTACAAGTTATTTACAGCAAACACCTCAGCAGGGCAGCGAGAACTGGTCCCCAAAGACGCTGCCATTTTAGAACTATTTAGCAAGTAAGGGGAACGCAGTCCCTAATATGCACAATTACAGGAGCAAAGCAGTTAGCAAAGAAAAACATCCCCCCAGACAAGCTACAAACAAAATAAAATTTGGGAGACACATACACGCTCCAGGCAGGCTTTTGAAGGCTTTGGGTTTGCTCTCACAACCCAGAAGGTGTAGATGCTGCTTAAACCCATACACGAAGTGTGCTTTGTTTGTAGAGATTGAATTAAGTGTATTAAACCCAGCCGTGTTTATACAAGAGCGCTGCCCTAGAGGAACCTCTACAAGTTGTTAATTTTTAACTTTATTGCTGTCAGAGGAATGGTAGTGTCATCCAAACGCAAAAACAAGACGCAGATCTCCTGGTGCCTTTTCCTTTTCATTGCTCTGCCAAGTTAGCAGCTCATGCCCTTGCACCAGGCAGCGAGCACGCAGTACCAGAGGACACGTAAGTAAAGGTTCATGGCTGGCAGAGCCAAAAGTTCATGAAGGACTGTTACAGAACAGATATCCCACCACACCAGCACAGGGAGTTTGAAAGCAGAAGAAACGTCAGTCTATCAGCACATCCTTCAGCGGTGCCTAACAGGCACCCAACTCCTTTGGATAATTTATCTGGGAGTCACCGTTTGTTTGTTTGTGCAGTCTGTTGCCCAACTCCCCAGCTGCTCAAATACAAACACGTGCTTTTCCTGCAAGCGCTGCATCTGGCCCTTTCCTGCCCCTGGTTGGGGCAGAAACAAATCAGAGCTGAGTCCCAAGCCCACGAGGCTGCCTTGACACGGGTGCTGACAGACACAGGCAGTGCCTGGCTTTCCCCACATCTTTCACTCTCCAGACCCCTCAGAACTAGTGAACAGGGAAGGGAATTTTTCAACAGCTCCTTTAGCACAAACTCCCATGACCCCAAATGACTTGCTTAGTACGAAGAGCTCAAGCATACCCCGGTTTCTTGTCTGGCAGCTGTCACAAACCAGAGTCTGCTGAGCAGCAGTCATCCCAAATAAACTCAGCAGTACTGTGGTGGGTGCCACCAGGGCATTCAAATCACAAAGAGACAAAAGAATATGGAGAGGGCACAAAAGACAAATCGATGCTGCAGTCAAAGCAGCCTCAGGTAACGATGATATTAATAGGACAAGAGAAATATTTAGTAGCCAGTGTACCACCCCCACCCATCTGAACACAGCAGCAAGCCTTTGTCACGCTGAAAGAGCGCGAGTTTTGCCAGAGACCAGCCCTTCCACCTCCCCATGGAAAAACCCAAGGCAAGACTGCAGCCTCTACTTCGAAGAGCTTGCCTGGAGCCATGGCAGGTCCTGCTCTAAGTGCCAGGAGCCTCATCCTGCAACCACGACACTTAGACTTGCTCCACAGAGAATGAAGTGACAGGTTTCCACGTCCTTGAAGAACAAAACGCAGTGTTGGGCAGCGCTGATGACAGTTCTAGTGGTGCTCCAATAAATCTGAACTGCAAGATTGTTTCGGCTGGAGACCAGACAGCAATCCTCTGCAACCTCTTGCAACTGATAGATTCATCTGTTACAGGTGGGAAAAACCAGTACATTCTGTAACTGCTCAGGCTGAATCCTCCGGTGTTCCACTTGGGAGTCAGCAGCACCCAGCCTGAAGAAAGGATGGAGCTAAATTTACAGTGCTCTGTGGGATTTCCCTGTGTCCCAGGGTTTTCCTGTTCTCCATCCATCCTCTAATGCAAGAGATCTGATAAAGTGACTTGCTAGACCAGCAGGGCTCTATTGTTCTGGCCCTGTGGAAAGGCAGCAGCTAAAAACCAAAACACTTCTCTTCCCTCCAGCAGTGCCACCTGTGCAGGTGTGCAACACACTGCAAGTGTCTTCTTGGTGCTGTGACAGCACTTTTCTTCCAAAGCTGAAGAAGTCACACCTTCAGGATGCCCAGTGTTTAACTGGTATCAGTGAATCACCACCCATGTCATGAGTCACCACTATGCTCCACACTGAGATGGAGGAAGGACTACTTGAAACATGAGAGGAGCTGCTTGGGAGAGGACATCTGGCAGAAGGTTGCACACCCAAAAAATAACTGTCCTGGGACTTCTATACAAGGGGCTAAAATCTGAACAAGGCCCATGCAGGGAGTCAGTCCTGGCACCGAAGTTATAAAAGGTGCAGCTGTGAGGTCTCCTGCTTGTTTGTTAGTACAGACACAAGCCGCTCCCAATTACCGGCTCTTGCCTCCAAAGCACTCGTTCCACTTTGGGAGCCCCAGACTGTCACACATGCCACAGTCTGCCATGGCAGCCCCAAGCTCCTCCTGGGGAAAAGCCACAAGCTCACCTGCACATTAGTGATTTGAAGAACCAGCAAGTGAAAATTTAAGACTCTATCATGTACTGGGTCTTGTGCTGTCTTTGTTCCTCTCCTCCCTGCTTCATCTTTTAAATCTTCGCTGCACATCACTAGAATCGAACTTCTACATCAACACCCTGTCTCATGAAAATGTACAATGCCTTCAGATTTTCTCAGTGTTTAACCAAGGAAGAACAAAATAATAATAAAAAAACAAGTTATGCATTTCATACAATAAACAGGGGTTGCAGGAGAGGCCTCCCGAAGGCCACTTGGGGTGGTCTTGTGCCACAGGCATCTCTGTATCTCCCCTAAGACCCTCCAGAACAACAAATCATTTGAACTATTTAACTGTTAAGGTTCAGAATAAGGACACCTCCCCTTGGAGATGGCAGCTCCTTGATCTGTGCTTTAAGCATCAATAAAGTGTTGAAGAACACTGGGAAATTCTTGACCAGTCTTCAACCAGCTGGGAACATTAGGGTCAGAATTTAAACCAGGGACACTAAGAAGAGTTTTAAAATCAAATGACATAATCCTGGAAGGCTTGAGAAGAAGGTATAAAAATTAACTACTTCCTCTTTCTTTGAGCAGTCACATTCAGAAACATCCAAACTCCACAGAATCACCAAGATTGGAAAAGACCTTCAAGATCAAGTCCAACTACCTGCCCTCCAAACCCCGAACCACTAAGCACCATGTCTATCCAGTTTTTGAACACCTCTAGGCACAGTGCCTGCACCCCACTCTTTCCAAGGCCTCCCCACTCTTCCTGGGAAGAAGATTTTCTCCATATTCAATCTGAACCTCCTCCTGGTGCAACCTGACCCCATCTCCTCTTGTCCTATCACTAATCACTAGGGAGAAGAGGCCAACACCCACCCGTATGGTTTTTTATGAGTCGCCAATTGGATTTACCTGGAAAACAGAAGAGTCATTAAATCCACCGCCACCTCCCACCAAGCCCACAAGAAAAACAGCAAACAAGCTGCTGATAGGTTTTGTTATTTGCTTTATTTGAACAGCCACACACAGAAGCCTGCACCACCTGCCCTGGAATGCTGCAACCTACACTGAAGGCAACACCTGACTTAAGCTACTTCCTCTGTGTATGATGCTAGACTGCCAAGTCCTGAGTGTGTGATAAAGCTGAAGAAAATTGGGTAAGTGGATGCTTTTGCCAACAGTCTAAGATATCTGAAGCACTAAGGCACTAGTCAAAGATAAATCCTTCTAAAACGTATTTCTGCTGAGCGAGTACACACTGATACTGAGATGTTTATAACCATCCACCTCTGCAAGAGCTACTCAGGCAGCAAAAGAAATACTGTTGGTACCTTTTCCTCAGCATCTGCCTCCTTTTTGTTCCCAACACACCTGATGTCCCTATTACTGTGTGCTGGAACTTGCTGAATCAGTAGATATGAGGGTTTGTTGCGTTTGGCTTCTTATCCCATTCATTTTTCTTATGGTGGGACTTTTCATTCTCAGAAACCTGGCAGGGAAAGCTGCAGCCCAGGAATAGTGAACACAAGGTCAGGCACGCAGAAATCGTGAGGTTGCTTTAACTACAGACATGACTGACCAGCTGGGCAACACCCCATCTGAGAAATAAAGTGGAGAGACTGCTTTGGACTGTTACCACAAAGCCACATGGGGAGGGAGGGGAATTAGGAGAAAAAGAAAGAGGGGAGGGCTTGTGAGCCAGGGGACACGTGCTTAGCAGCCTTCCAAGAAAGATATAATTAGATCACGCGGTGTTGTACGAAAACAGCTTCACGTACCTATTAAAACAGTTCCCATCCCTGCAAAACAGTCCAGGACTGCACAGTCACAGGCACCACAAATTTCCCTAATGTGTTCTGAAATGTAAATGTAGTTAAAGTTGCTGAAATCCACCCTTCAAAATGACATTTTCAGATACACGTGACTTAGCCATGGAATTTCCACATTCATTTTTGAGGTATATATTTTTCTAGTCTGGTATCTCAGCCCTAAAGACAAAGCCCGCTGTCTTGGTGCCACACAGCATCACTGTGTGAAGACCCACACACAAAAGGGCACTTCCTCCTGGTTTGCTGATGTCAACTCCACCAGGAAGATGGGACACCCAAGGCACAGACTGCATAAAGCTGCTTGAAACCAGAGCAAAGAGGCGCTGCCTCCTGTATTCGTTACCTCAGGGTAACTAGGCTGTCCCCACTACACCCCACAGGACAGGGCCGTTCCCACTCACACCCAGTACACGTGTGGTCCCGCTGCCTGCCAGCAGCAGAAACGCGATGCTGACTGCAGATGCATTACGACAGCACCCACCAAAGCATTGCCAGGCTGCCATCGGAGCTGCACCACACACATCAGCATGCCCCCTGTCACATCTAACACCTTTTAGTCACGGGTCTTCGTCAGAGTCATATTTGCAGCATGGTAAGATGGCTCAAGCAACACTGCAATCACAAAAACTAGCCCAAAACTTCAGATATGCCAGATACATCTTTGCTTCAGAGCCGGGAAACTAATCTGGAAAAGTCTTTGAACTGAATGCTTTACACTCCCTGGTTTGTACCACAAGCAAAAAAGCCCTTGTAGGCTCTCCACCCAGCATATCTGCAGAGTCCCAGGACAATGAGATGCCACCTGAAACACTGCAGAACTGGAAAAGTCTCGTCTGCCCTTCAACCTCACTTTCATCACGAGCAACCAGCTCTTCTGTTTCCAGCCTTACTCTGCTTAGAGACCTCTTTTCCCACTGGGAGAGAGAATAAGGGCATTTGTTAAGTAAATAATCATCTCTAATAAGCTAACAATTAAAATATGATTTGTTAATCATATGACAGCCTCTGAATCCTCAATATGATGAAATCAATGTTAGTAGCATGTACACACCATCCACTTCTCCATCAGGGCTGCATTTATTCTCAGTAGCAAGAGTTCCCTTTGTTCTGAAGCATTTTGATCTTCTCCAGTCTTCACCCTCCCCAGATTAGCCAACTAACTTGTTTCGCAGATGATGAAATCTGCTTTACTTCTGCCAACACCGTAATGTCATCTGACATCAAAGAGTTGGGACACACAAATCTCATTTGCAGCTTTCACGAACACTACATTTCCAGAGAGCAAGGTCAGAACACTTCCATCTCTCTTTTACATCTCTGTGACGCAATTAAGCATCTTCCCTACATGTACTCCGATACCATGAGGAGCCTGTGTCACCAACCTGACTAGTTTTACACTTCTTTTTTGCTCTAAGACCTATAGCTGTGTGCTTCCTATTGGCCTCATAGAGGAGCAGACTCACACTGAGTCTCAGTGCCAACCCTCACACTCAGCTGACAACCTTTACTCTGAATAAAGTACACACTGCTGGGACTGACCACACAACCAGGCTTAGTACAAAGTTAAACTGGTTTTCAAATTTGTATCTGGACCAGGTCTAAGAACTGTAAATAGAAACCACATATAAAAAAAACCCCCAACACTTTAGTTAAATATTAACCTCTGATTATCAAAAGCAAGTTAACACTTTGAGGACAAGCTCTCAACGCTACACACCCAGCAAAACCACCACACACCATGTGGAAAGGGCTGACGAGGCAGAACCTCATTCAATAGCTTATTGGGCCTTAGTTTTGAAAATCAAGGGTGGGGAGAACTGGAACTATCACGCATGGCACAAAGCTACAAAGATGATTAAGGAAGTGGAGCATCTCCTGGATGAGGAAAGGCTGAGGGAGCTGGGTCTTTTTAGCTTGGAAAAGAGGAGACTGAAGGGTGACCCCATGAATGTTTATATATACAGAAAGGGTGGGTTCTGCAGGATGGAGCCAGGCTCTGCTTAGTGGTGTCCAATGATAGGACAAGGGACAATGGGTGTGAGCTGGAACAGAGGAGGTTCCACATCAATATGAGAAGGAACTTCTTCACGGTGAGGGTCACAGAGCACTGGAACAGGCTGCTCAGGAGGGTTGTGGAGTCTCCTCCTCCGGAGATATTTAAAACCCGCCTGGACACGTTCCTGCGCAGCTTGATCTAAGTGATCGTGCTCTGGCAGGAGGATCAGAAAGACTTACTCAAAGTCACTGTGGAAAAGAAGATCAGACACTAATTTGGACAGCAATTCCTGCTGCCAGGACCTTGGCTCTCACCATGTGAGGAATACAGCTGCTGTGATTCAGGAGAGAAGAAAAAGAGGGATAGGAAAAAAAGAGGGTCTGGTGTTAATTCAGCTTAAGTAAGTAGTAAGGGGAGATGATGGGAGGGACTTACAGTTTACTCACATTTCCTATCATTAATATTTGTGGGGTGGACACTGCAAATAGTGTCTACACATTGATGGACTTCAGTCCATGCAGGCAGCTCCCGAGCACTGCATAGTACCAGGAATACAGCAGCTGAGCCATAATGAATTCCACCACAACTATTTGCAGCTGAAGACTGTTTCCCAAGGAATCAGACTCCCTTGCTTAGAGAACAGTGCATGAGGATAACTATAAACCACATACTGCTGGACAAGGTGAGCGTACTGCTTCTCCCACCTACCAAGCAGCATTCCTGATTATCCCAGCTTTCCTACTGATGGATCTAGATGGGCATCCCAGAAATGAGTAGCAGGATACATTAACTCAGTCTTTTCCTCTTGTGTTTCAGTAGAACAACCAGCATATGGGACTCCCTCAAATTAAAAGACAAATTCCACACATTGAGTTTTCTTCTTGAGGAAGAGATGAATTAAAAAAAAAAAATAGGGGAAAAAAAGAAAGTCTTCTCCACAGGAGTGAGTCCCACTCAGACCATCATCCCCTGAGCACATTTACCCTTGCCTCAGCAGCTCACAAGACAGGCAGGAGCTTCCACCCAAATATATCAGTTGCACCAAACACAGACACCACCACCAGCTGTTGACCCACCTCCTGTCATGTGGGAATAGGCACAGACCTACTGCACTTTCCTAGCAGCTATGACGTGGCCCAGGGTTGGTGGGAACTACTCAACATGCAGGTTAATCATTGTTGCCTGACAGGTTTTATGGGTTGATGGCATAGCAGGCTCTGCAGTGCCTGCACTGGGCGTGGGCCAGTGAGGCTCCAGTACTGAGCAGCTATCCATCACTAACACTGGTTTTGCCTGAAGACCTCTGCAATGCACCTCTTTCAGGTCTCTTCATCCTCTCTTGACTTGAAAAGTGAATTCAGAATGTCACCTGCTGTCAAAAGTCAACTATGAAAAATACATCAAACTTATTTAAATTATGAGAGTCCAAGAGAAGCTGCTCTGAGGGAACTTAGTGCAACAATCGAACACTCAACACCACTACAGAGTTGCAGCATCTTCCTACGACAGGGCTCCGATCTACATGTTGTCTACAGCAAACCCCAATCTTCTACTGCAAGGTCTCAGACTAATTAATTCTGGTAGTTACTGGTGGGTAACCTAGCACTGGCCAGTCTACACTGTGGAAGGGCATGAAGAGGAAGGAGTATAAAAGGGAGTGAAAGAGAGCAACTGTCCCAAGCAGGGACACCAGGTAGTATGAAGGGGAAATCATGGAGAAACAGACAGGCTGACCGGGAAAATGAAAGACAAGGTGCACAGAAGCACTGGATCCCTTTCAGTGTTTTCTACATTTAGCAGCTCTCTAGAATCCATTAGGAAAGTTTCACCCTAAGACTTTGCACGATCAGTATGGCCAGCAGATTTTAAGCTAAGGGAAACTAAGTCTCGTGCTAATCCAAACTGTTATTTCATTAAAAAATGAACACGTTCACGCCTGGTTGACCTGTAATTCCATCCCAACGTTACCACCAGAAATGGTTCCTAGTTAGATGCCTTCCTAAGAGCCAGTTCCTTCTCTTGGACAAATGCTTTAAGAAGAACACAAGATCATCTCTGAAAATAGTAAAACTGTTGGTTTTACTATTTAAATTAGGTTTTAGACTGCCTGAACAACTGCTAAACATCCATCACGGGCTGTGACTTCTGCTGCAGCATGGGCAGGGTCTGTGTATGTAAACTAAGTGACTGAGATACAGGACTTGGTAGGGAGTGGAAACAAAACCAAACAAACTCTCAACCATTTCAGACATCACATCCATCCTGTTAAAAAAACCAGCCAAACAACCAAAACCAAACCAGCAGTAATTTGACGTAGCCACAGAAAATGAGGAACATGAAAGGCTCAGCAGCAAGTCTTGGAAAGCTAAGGGCAGCTTTAAGATACTTCAGTACAAAATGAGCTTCATGGAGGATCACTGTTAATTCTACCAACATACACACTACTAATGGTAGGCTGAAATGTAGATTCCTGTATCCAGGATGCTTTGTCTTCAGTGTGGTAATAAAAAAATAGTTCAATGTACATTCAGTGTGAAAAAAACCCCCCACATATCAGACAGAACACCTAAGACTACTTCGAGTTCTGATGCCAGAATTTGTCCTAAACCAGTTTCTCTTTTTCAGACCAATTGCTTCAAAGAATTTTGGCCTGTACATAATGCCACCCCTCTCCCCCTGGAAATAAAAAATGGTACCCAGGCTCACTGAACAAATAGTTGTAGTCTGATAGCACACTTCATTACCTCAAATGTCAGGTAACGTGCTGTTTGCAGGCAGAGGCCAGTTCCTCAACACTGGGAAACTACAGAGACTCTTCCCAGAACAGCCATTCCCTTCCTTCACTCCGGCAGAACTCACCCCATTGTTTTAGGGTGTTGCTCACCAGCACTCTGATAACTGGGAGAGCACATCAGCGTGTGTGGGCAGCCCCAGAAAAGCTCTCCTGGCTCCCTCTTCCATAATCACACTTCTCCAGCTCTTCATCAGCTAACTCTGAGAGAAGGGGGGAAACAACCAAAACGTGGATCTCTACCAAAGCTGAGGAAGCTGTAATCAAACCAGTAGCTGAAGTTTGCTCTTGTCTGAAAATATTTCTGGATTGCTCTGACCACAGGGACTTGAGCACCCGCTAGGAGCAGAGACAGTCACTTCAAAGGCTCATCTGAAAGACACTTAGGAATAGCCCTTCTGTGCATTGCAAGTATCAGCCTTGCAGGTCCCTACGACCCCTCAACCTGTACAAGGACAGCAAGGGCACGGGTGACATACTAGCTTTGATCTTGCCAGTGCTGGCCCAACGACCACACTGGGTACAGTAATTCAAGATTTCACTAATTTGGAAGCAGCACTAACAGGAAAAACCCAGAAAACACTAACAAGACACAGCCTGGCAGCTGCAGGACAAACACAGAAGCATCACCATTCCTGAAGTTTCTTTTAGAGACCAGCCAACTGGAAGATGCAGAGAAACAAGTGAGATTCCAGGCACAAGTGGGAAGGGTAAGGGTGGCACAGGTCTTATTTTAGGAAGAACCTTGTCAGAGTGATCCCTCCAAATTAACTAACAATGGTCCTCTGAAAGACCAACTGAAATGCATGCTTATCCCCTACCCCAAGAAACATCTCCCCACAAGCGGTGCCCAACTTATCACCCCTATTATCAACCACACATTTGTTGTACTATTTGGGTTACTTGCAGACACCTGCAACAATCCTGTGAGACAACACCACAGTTTAATGTGTGTACCACTATGTAAAGCCATTTCACATCATCAACCCAGGTATGCCCAGAAGAGTATTAGAACTGCCATAAAAGCAAGGGAATAAAGGCTAATAGGGCACAGCCATGTCCCCTTGTGGGAGCAGAACATCACAACCTGAACTAATCCAAGCAAACAACAAACCAACGCTGCCTGGCAATGCTGTCCCCCGACCACTTGGCTCTCCTGAATTAAGCTCTGCCTTTTTAGAGGACAAATTTGCTAAGGCTCAGCCAAATTGGCACGATGATCGAACCTGTGGTAGATAAGCAAAATGGGTGTACTTGGGAAAGAAGATGACTCAACCCAAATCAAGTGGGAAGTTGAGAGCCAAGTGAACAGCATTGCAGCAAAACAAGGCATCTGGAGCTGAAAGCAGCCACAATAGGAATTCCCTTATGACTAGACGTGAAATATTATAACATAATTGGCTTGGATGACTAAAATGCAGCCTTCAAATAACTACCTCCCTCTACACCATCCCAAACAGGTAGAACGATCTGGAACGCTGAAAGTTCACACAGAGGGCTGCTGTGCCACCAACCACTGCAATTTAATCAAGCCTTGGTCCTTGCCCATTGTCAGTGTCTGGCATCCATTATACAAATTAGCATAATCCCACCACCTAACACCATCAAACACAGTGGACAGGTCATCCAAGTAATGGACGGAAAAACCCAACAACCATAAGCCCTGTAATTAAGAACTTCCTTCAAAATCTTGCCCCAAGATCACACCTGCCTTTGCAGAGGGTCAGAAGATCCAGGCACAGAAGAACAGGAGAGTCAGAGAAGTCCCTGCTGAGTATGCTGTCTGACTTTCTGCTACTTCTGCTTAGGTGTCATTACATTGCTTACTGCATTAACTCTAATAATTCACCTGAAGCGTCAGCTTCACTTTGCAAATGGGTAAAGTGAGACCTCAGACTTCCCTGTGGCAAACAGTATTCCTTTGCATCCATTCTTTGGACAGGAGCGAGACACACCGACCACTTAAAAGACTCTTTTGGTAATTATTTTTTATCAGCTGATTTTCTAAAGGCTAGTTCAGGATACACTTCAAGCGACACACAGGCACTCTATTTATAGAGGTGTGATGGTGGTAATGATGATGATACACCCATGGGTTCTGAGAGAACTGGTGGATGAAGTTGTTAGACCATTATCCATCATTTTAGAGAGATCATGACAGTCTGGTGAAGTTCCTGCCAACTGGAAAAGGAGAAAAACATAAATTCCCATTTTTACAAAGGGAAAACAAGGTGAACTGGGTTGCAACAGGCCAGTCAGTCTGAACTCTGTGCCTGGCAAGATTATGGAACAGATCCTCCTGTAAACTGTGCTGAGGCACATGGAAAACAAGGAGGTGACTGGTGATAGCCAGTCACTAAAGGCAGTTTGTGTCTGGTAAACCTCATGGCCTTCTGCAACAGGATTACAGTGTTGGTGTATAAGGGCAGAGCAACTGGTATCATTACTCAGGCACCAGACACTGTCCCCTGTCTCTAAAATAGAGAGAGATGGGTTTGACTGGTGTACCACTTGGTGGATAATGAATTGACTGGATTGTCACACTCTCAGAGTTGTGATCGATGTCTCAATGTCCAAGTGGAGATCAGTCACGAGTTGGTGCTCCTCAGGGGTCTGGTTTGGGTCTTGGAATTGTTCAACCCTGCCATCCTGAATGGGGCTCTGAGCAACCTGGTCTGGTGAGAGGTGCCCCTGTCCTTGGATGTCAGAACTAGATCACCTTCTGAGATCACTTCCAACCCAAACCATTCTATAACTCTGTGATACTTATCGATCACCGATTCTGTGATACAAAAGCAATGAAAATGCTCAAAGAAGCATTTAGCAGTGAAAAAGCCTTACAACTACATTGCCCTAAAGGAAGATATTTATGGTACAAACCAAGCTGAAGTCAGAGATTTACGTACCAAGTCAGGACACCATCTCAGACGGGTGATTTAATATGGCCACTACAACCCCTGTGGTTAAATTGTGCATCTGACCTCTTTGTTTGATGTATTTCAGCAGTGTTAAGTAATAAGCAGCAAGCCCTTTATTGCCATTTCAATCGGTAGTGACTGGCAGCACTATTAAAAGCACCGTTCCCTGTGCCCCAGTCAAGGAGATCAGGGTAACGGCAGTGCCTGTTGTGGCAATGCTGCACTTCAAGGAAGGTGCAAGGCTACCCCTGACCCCATCAAGTCGCAAAGAGGGACTCAGCAAAGCACAGGTGGAGCTGGAAATAGCAAGATCTGTCAATTCTGTCAATCCCCAGCATGACACAGGGTGGGAGAAAACGCACATTGGGGAAGGTAGAGCTGAGAAAGCCTACACAGAACAACATCTGATGAAAGATACTATTAGGGGAGCAGCTATCAGTGCAGTGAAATGTAATACAGTTTAAGGACATCTATCTGCTCCCGAGGAATGGGGGGCAGCGACACCTGGAATGGATGCGTATCAGCAAAACACAGAACAGGAAACACACTTTGTGCTAAATGACTGCCGTTGTTTGGGCATTTCTGGAGACAAAGCAATGAGGGAGCACCCTGCAGCAATTAGCTTGGGCTGCTGAATATGAGAACAAGGTGATTTTACCTGCCAAAGAAACATGTCTTTTTTTTTTTTTTTATTAACATACTTCTGGTTCTCTTGGTAATATGTCAGCATAACCCCTGGCTACTTCTGTATGTGTATCAGAGTAACAAAACTCTGTTCAGAGAGATGAGAACATTGCACAAGAAATTACAGAAAAAAATGTGGTTTTGAAGGGAGTTAAGGGAGATCTAAACATCTAGTCTTCTGAAGTCACCCAGAGCACCTCTTTCTCACAAAGGATGGTAGGATGCATGTAAGAGGAGTCAGCAAGATCTGCTCCCACAGTATCAGAGCTCCCGGGGGTTTCTAAGAAAGGAAGCCTGAATTAAACTACACTGTTGTTCTGCCTGGGTTTTCCCTCTCTTTCTTCATTAAGTTCACACCAGACAACACGCTCGCCCAGAAAACCCCCAGAACAAAACCAAAGCACACATTAAAGAGAAATCCTGACTCTGAGAAAACAGCCTAATTATAATTACACTGGATTACAAATCTAAGCAAAAAAGATGCCAAGTTTTTAGAAGCAAGTGTGCAACACAAAAACTCCACACTGGAAAAACCTGTAGTCCCCAAATACGATTGTTATTCTTTCTAATAGAAAACAAGACAGCAGGGACCACAGATGTTTATTTATCCCTTAAAATTGATCTGCCCTTTACCACAAGTTCTTCCAAAGTATGCTTTTTTTTTATTTGTTTTAAAGAGGCACGCAAGATAGCAAACTAACTCTGCCTTGACCTTTTGCGGCCGATTTGATTACAACACTCAAAAGATGCCAACGTTTAAAAAATTTGGTTTTGTGCAGTTTATACTAAAAAGAAATCTCTCACAATCTTTTTTTCATGCTTAAGTATCAGTGTTAAATTCTAAAACATAGGAATGACTCAGTCTCCAGTTATAAACAGAAGATAAACTGCCACTCTTAAACATCAGATTTCGTTAAGCAGTTCAACATAACAAACCACTCAATTCCACCCTGTGCTCGCAATTTTTGTCAGGAAGGGACTGTAGTTCTTTGATTTTTCAAAAAAATAAATCCATTCTGGGTTTAAAGGTTTTGTGGGGTTTGCTTTACCTGCTTTTCCCTGCTGCACATTTTCAAGGGACTGAAATTCTTTCCAGCGGTTAAACAGGAACACATGCTGGCTGACCCAAGCACAATCATGCTGGTCATCTGATTATTGCTGTGTTTGTTTCTCCCAACTAGATAAACACAGCTCGTCCAAAACGCTACTCCCAGGCAGGAAGTAATTTCTGCTGAGCTTAGGGGGTGTCTTGAGATTAAGGGAACTAGCATCCTGGTGTAACAGTTTCATTTTACATTTCCAAGAGCTCCAATGAAGCTCATTCCCAGCTGGCAGGGCTTTTGCAGGGCCCGTAACATAAACAAGCAAAAGCTTTCAGGTGGAAAGAGGTGGCTTTTTTGGTTTTGCGTGAGCTACTCAGCAAACACAAAGTAAGAGCAGAAAGCAGCACAGCCCTCCTCACTATAAATTCTCCACCCTAGTCATTACATTAGGAAACAAAACATTCTGCCTCTGGAGTACAACTATTGTGATGTATTTCTTTACGGTTCTAGTGAAACTGTTACAGGAAATAAGTGCAAAACAAGGAGGTCTTTGTCTTTTCCTCCCCACAGTAGCTACCTTATCTGCTTCCCCCAAAATCTACCCGGTTTTTTAACCAGTATAGCTGCTTTATACTTTCTATACTTGCACCAAGATGAGCAACATCACAACTGCAGCCTTCTCCAAAACCCTTTTCCTCCCCACTAGCTGGTGCCACTCACCCGCAGTGCCCTTCCCACACACATCTGCGTCCCAACCAGCAGGACACTGGTACTGCTGAGATCCCAACGACCCACTCATGGCCATAACTTTGCAGTTCAGTGCTGCAACCAGCACCAAGGTACAAATGCACCAAATAGACACCCAGCAGGACAGGATCACAGAGGTGCAGCATTTACTGCTGTTGGAAGGGTGACTCAGGGACACCTGATGGACCGGGAGGCAGCACTCACGGACAGATCCGCATCCCCTTATTAGAGCCGGCAAAGCGGGTGTGAATGGGGCCGGAGAGGGCTGGGAGGGGGCCGAGAGAAGCCGCCTTTCTCACCTTGCTCACGACGTTCTGGACGAGGCCGGCTCTGATGCGGTAGTGCCACTCATGGCAGTCGCACTCGCTGGCGTTGTCCCCCGCCGGAGTGGGCAGCCCGGGCGGGGGGAAGATGCTGCTGTTGCCGCTGCGATTGGCATGGCCCGGAGCAAGGGACCCGCTCCAGTTGCCTTGCCCGTCTGCCTCCCGGCACCAGAAGTCGGGCTGGTCCAGGAGAAATGAGTCCGAGAACTTGCTGAAGCCGATGAAAAGGGCCGGGATCCAAGTGAGCAGAACTAGGGTCCGCTGGTATCCGCCGCCCAGCCCCCCGAGGAAGGGCAGCACCGAGCCGTCGTAGTCGAGTAGCAGCGGGCTGCAGGCGGCGGCAGGCGGCGGCACCGGCACCGCCTGGATCTCGGCACCGGCGGCGCTGGAGGACGGCCCCGGGGGACCGGCGGTGTCCCCCGCCCCAGCCCCCGGCACCGAGCCGTTCTCCTCCGGCAGCGGCCGGCCTCCGCCGCCCGCCTCACGGCGCCGGTCTATCGCCATCCGGCCGCCCGAGGGGGGTCACATGTGGGGGGGCGTCGAGGCAGCCCCGACGCCCTCACGAGTCCTCCTCTTCCCTCCCTTGCCCGCGCACACACACCTTGCAACGCAATAGATCGCACACCCGCTCCTCGCCGGACCCGGCAGGACACGGATTAGAGAGGGAGAGAAGAAAGGAGAGGGGCGAAAAAAGGGAGAGAGACACTGGGCGAAACCCTGAGAGCCCCCTTTCTCACTCGCACCCTGCGGTCACGAACCGTCGCAGCTGCCGGCGATGCCCCCCTCCCGTCGCCTGTGCGTCAGGCTGCTCTCATCCCCGCTCTCCCTTCCCCCCGCGACAGGCACCGCCGCAAATAAACGCAAGGATCCAGCCGGATCCGAACATGCAATGGGCCAAAGGAGAGGGAGTACAGGGGGGCGGGAGGGGGAGGTAGAAAAAGCCCCAGCAAGCCTTCCCGCAAAACAAACCCTGCAACAACAAACCAAGCAAACCGGTGCAGCAAGACTCTACGAACACGCCTCCTTTCCCGGTTTTGGGGAGGAGGAGGAGGAGAAAGAGGAGGGAGAAGAGACAAGGCAAAGGAAGGAGGAATAAAAAAATAACAGCTCCCGCCGCGGCTTCCCCGCTCCCCACACAGCTAAGGGTCCCCCCCGGGCCGCGGCAGCAGCAGCGGCGGCGGCAGCCCCAAGCACCCCCCAGCCGGGCCCCCGCAGAACCCCGTTCCACGCATCTGGCTCTGCAGCAAGGGGCCCCGCCGGCCCCGCCGCGGAACGGGCTGCGGGAACCACCTCCCCCACCTGAACGCCCAGTCCTGGCAATTCCAGGCCTTGCATATCAATGTAAACCTCAGAAG
>JAOXOE010000343.1:6043359-6122642 GCA_028565055.1 Phoeniculus purpureus | reverse complement strand
GCCGGCGGCTCGATCAGCCGGGAGCCCTTCGACTTCGAGTACGGGCGGATGACGGTCGCCACCGGCCCCGACGGAGAGGACTTCGTGCTGATGACTCCCCAGGAGGAGATGTAGTCGCGGGGCTGGGGCGTCTCGGGACCCAGGGCACAGTTTCGATGCCGATGTCCTCCTGCGGAAGACCGGCGAGGCCCGCGCCCGGCCGCGCCGTGGCGAGGACCCGGACCTCACCGCCTCAGACGGCAGGCGAGTTCGCTGGTGTAGGTGATGATCACCTCGTCGTCCTCGGGACGCTCACGGAAGGAGCGGTGGATGACGGCGGACAACACCGGGGTAATGACTGCTTCGTCGTCCTCCGGGCGCTCCCGCTCCCGGCTCCACCGGGCGGAGGAACCCCTGACGCCCCCGGCCGGTGGGGCGCCGCGCCGCGTCGTGTCGATCCCAGCCGAGCCGCCGGCCACAGCTCCAGCAGCTCACAACCCGCTCGTCTCCGAACCCTCCGCCTCCCGGCGGCCCCTGCCTGCCGGCCCGTCTCCGCCTCCACGAAGCTCTGCGGCCGCACCTGCTCCCGGCCCTCCCGCAGGGACCCGCCGCCGAGGGCGGGCCGACGCCGCAAGGCGGGGAGGGCGCGGGGCGGCCCCGCACGGGCTCCGCACCGCCCCGCTGGGGAGGGGGGGGTGGGTGTCAGGTACCGCTGCGGGGCGGGGAGCTGTGCCCGCTGCACAGCGCGCTGCTCCTGCCACATCAATTATTTACAGCGCATGGCTCGAACAATGCACTGCGGCTGGCTGCGGCGAGGGGAGCACCGCACCGGGGAGCACCCCTGGAGAGGGTGCAGATCTGGAGCGAAGAGCCCGAAGCCGAAGGGCATTTGTGAGACCTAGAGCAGTGCGACAAGACGAACACTGCTCGTGCGTTGTTTCAGTCAGGCTGTCAAATTAGCTTGCCCTTAAAAAACCTATCAGTCGTATTGAGACATGACATTCACTGTAAAATTAACTCTAAACTACAGGTAACGTTTGTGAAGGTTGTTTTTATGTTACGCTAAATTTACTTCAGCCTCTAAGTGCCTCAGAGTGTCCTCGCTGCGGAGCACAGACCAGGCATTACGGAACCGTGTGCTTATCTTTGCCTTTGGAGGAAGGGAAGGAGCTACAACACACAGACCAATATGTGCTCGTACACATGGGCACAGCCAGTGAGCAGGAAGTCCTCACATGCATTAGAGGAGGACTGGCATCACAACAGAATATAAATAGAAAAGGAATATGGTGGTGGGTTGTCATTTACATGTTCCTCCAACCCCAAGAGAGTTTCTGTACACCAGCTCTTAGATCTTCCTCCCTTTAGCTCTTTTTCTTATGTATGACCCCTAAAAGTTTTCCCATCTACTGTTGGCTCTGGGTCCCCTTTATAGCACTTGATCCTTCTTGGAGGGATCTCCACCGCCTGTGGGGCCTCACAGCCAACAGCTCATTCTCCTGCCTGCTCTGCACATTTCTTGAAGAAATGCAGACCTGGTCATCCCTGCCCATGGAAGTCTCCTCTTTTCTTCCTGTGTTGCAGTGCCTTTGCACATATGCTGGTTGCTGTCATGTCCCTGTGCCATTATTTCTTTTTGACTATCAGCTGCAATATGTCCATTTCCCCTGCTGTTTTCTTGGCCACCAGTTGCCCTGGCTCTCCTCTGCTTGCTCTCAGCTGCTGCCTGCAGCATATGTGAGCAATGCCCCAGCCTCTGTGTGTGCAGGGGGTTAATCCTGCTGCAAAACTATCTCCTCTTGTTGCTTTTCAGTTACAGTCTCTGCTTTCCAAGCAATTTTATAGGATTCTTTTGAATTCTTGTTTCATCCTCCCATGTACTTGCAGTTGTTCCCTGATTAATATAGTCTCTGAGGGCCAATAATGAATGCCAACCCCTTTGGAATAGCATCTGTAGTCCACTAACTTGCCAGTAAACCACTGACAACTGCTGCTTCCACCGTTTTGTATCCACCACCCAAATTTTTCACACAAACTGAACTCCCTCATTTATAACTGAATGTGCACAGATGATGCCAACCCTTCCTCCTTCCTTCAGGACAAGGTCTGTTCCTCTAATGCCAAATGAAATTAGTTCGGCCAGCTTGCATCACTTTCTTGTTGACAAGTCCATGTTAATAGTTGCATATCTCATTGTTTCCTTCTGCTTACAAATAACACGTCTGTTTGTACTAGATTCCTTCTGAGGAGAAGAAAAGAATGTTTATCAACATCACAGAATCACACAACAATTAAGCCTGGAAAGGACCACTAAGATCATCAAGTCCAATCTTCAACCCCACACCTCCATGACCAGCAGGCACAAAATGACACATCCAGTTGCCTTTTGAACACCTTCAGAGATGGCAACTCTACCACTTCCCTGGACAGCCTGTTACAGTGGCTGAAACTGTTCCCTCGTCATTAACATGAACCATGTCAATCTCCTGATCATAAGTGATGTCTTTTAGCCAAGACTGACACAAAAAGCCATGAGGCACCCGGAGCCTTCCCGGCATCAGTCAGTAGTTTTCTCTCGCTGAGGAGTAATCCACTTGCTTTGACTTCCTGTTACCACTGACAGACTTAACAAATGATCTCTTGTTACTTACGAAGCTTCTGCTAGTCACATTTTATTTGTTTTCTAGGCTCTTTTTCTGTTTGTCGCCAACTGCTTTTGCATGGTGGTATTTCTGCACTTACCCTGTGGAAACCTATTTTCTCTCTGTGTCCGTTTTGGCAAAGTTACTTTGTGCCATACACTGTTCACATGCATTCTGCTGCAACCTTCAATTAGCAGTGTATTAAAAAGCAGTCTATAATTACATGGTGCCATACAATTTTTCTTGCAGATCTCCTGTCTTATTTAGAGTACAAACCCCCCCTCAAAATATAAACAAGGAAAAAAATATATACATGTGATCACTTAAGGAGCACTGACTCTCAGCAGACATTTAAATACCTCTGAGAATTTGTGTCTTAACGAGGAGCAATTCAATATTTGGTTTTCTCCTTGTTCAGTATGGAGCCACATGACTTATTTAATGCACTAGCTTCAAACCTCGCTCTTAAAAAACTAATGATTATCGTCCTAATGGTGTTTTTATAACTCTCCCCTATGAAGTATCCAAGTGGTTCCCAAACATAATGCATTTACTTTCACAGAGTCTCCGTAAGATGAAAGGCTTATGACCTTCTTCTCACATTGGGAAACTCGTAGGCAGGCGCATTAAGGTAAATCCCATGAATTTTCGGTGATTTGCAGCTCCCATTCATCTTTGCAGCACCTTCCCGTTGGCAAGTGTGACTGTGCAATGCTTTTGTAAATCACTCTCCAGAGTCCCAAGGCGTGCACTTTTGCGTGAGACAAATGCAACTGGAAGAACATCAGATGGTACTTTAAAGAAGAGACAGAAACCTGACATCACTCCTGGGCAAAGTGGTGGAGCAGCTGAAGCAGTAGAGCATTAATAAAGAATTAAAATGAGGTAAGATGATTAGAGCCAGTTAACTTGGATTTAAGGAAAGTGAACTTTTTCACATGAAATTTTCTTTTTAATGAGGTTGTGGTTTTGTTAGTGAAGACCATGATGTTGATGTAGACTGTTTGTGACTGTACAGTAAGAAAGATATGCCAAGCTAGTCCTAACCTGGCTTGGTCCATGTTGTGAACAGATGCTATCATCTGGACACACCAGAAGAATTTACCTCCACCAGCAGCTTGTGACCACTTTCTAGCCAGAAATTATTTGCACTTCTAGTCTCCCTGCAGAAAAGTTCCCACTACTTAACAGTGGAGCAAATCAGGGAAGTTTATTCAGACCACCAATTGGTCCTAGTAACTTTCCTTGAGGGACACTCAGGAGCTTGCTCCTATACCTCTATACCTGCTAGCAACCAGCCAGCTGACTTCTGAGCTATGAACTCAATCCTCAGGAGAAGCAGTGACACCCCTTAACTGTTCTTCCTCTCTCCCACATCATTAATGATTCACCTACCTCTGCAATTAATGAGTGTTGTATAGGGAGCAGCCTTGTTCACAATAAGGTGACCCACATGTGAAGCAGGTCTGTCCTGTCTGCTGAATAAAACAAGCACTGTGGAAAAAACTCAGTAAATAGTCATGTAATTAAAGGCTTTCTTCACTCTACATACCCAGGTATTATACACTTTATGTGGATGCATGCATGTGTAACACAGAGACATTATGTGAACGCACAGAGAGGCCAAATTAGATTTACAGAAGCTATTTTACCTTGTGTAGTTTTGACTTTCAAATGCTTAATTTTGCATTCATCGTGGTGTTTTAATGAAGGGCTTTTCCTCTGTGTCTATACATTAAAACGATGTGAGAAGCTAACGAGTGCTTACACAGGTTGTACAGCGTGCGTGATTTTTAGACACAGATTGTTTGGATGCCTGAATGGAACATGGTGAAATCAAGCAAGAATTAAGTATTTTTTATATTAAACAGATCTTTAAATACTACAATTAAATAAATTAAATTCAATGAACGATTCAATTAAATTAAACAGGCTGGGTTCCTGTTTCAAAAGACCAAAGTCTCCAACAGCATTCATTTCACATCCCCTTGGTCATTAGATGATACTCAAACATCTGATGTTGAAAAATCACTTAATGGAAATATACATAATATATTTTCTGCATCCTCCTCTGAGGCTGCTGACAGAGTCTCAACAGAAATGGGAACTGAGACTGGGATAGTAATATTTAGTTCAGAAGCAAGATGGGTGCGTTTTCACCTCTAACGGGAATCACAGCCTGCTACATGCAGATGCCTACTGCCACTTGTACTGTGTAACTTGGTTTCTAAAGGGAAACAAAACCCAAACAACAGCTTGGGATATTCCTTAAGGATTATCAGAGGAAAGGAATCAGGACACCCTGACAGAACTCAGTGACTCAGAGCACAGTCCTCAGGCAGATGAGTTACACCTTGCATGTAGACTAGCTGTGCAAGCACATGTCTGTGCTGCAGAAAATAATCAACAGTCATCAGGATTGCAACTCAAAGCCAAATTGCCTCACATGTATGAATAATCAAGTTCCAATCTGCAGGACCTAGCTGGACTATTTAATAATATTGGAACCTATAATTAAGTACATTATTTGCATATGTAGTACTTCCCTTTGGTGTTGTTTTTCTCTACATGAAGATAAGAGACACAATTGTTGGGGAGTATTTATCTCCCTGATTGCTTCTGTATGTGTAAGTAAGCTCAGGCTCACCTAGATGCCAGCTGATGAGTCCACACTTGGATGGGCTGGAAGCAAGTTCCATGGTACAGCAGCAAGACTTGAGCCTCTTCTATCCTTCAATACAGGCCAATATCTGTGGAGAGGCTAAGAAGGGGCAAAGTTTTAATTAATCTATGTTGTGTAGGCACATGATGTTGGCACATACACTTCCAGCTATTCACACATCATCTGGCACTCATTGCTTCTTGCACCTATTCAATTCCATTCCATACTGCACTGTATTGTTCTGTTCCATTCCATTCCATCAGACAGGAATTTACCGAGACACCCTGCACAGACCTTGCTAAATTTTATCTGTGTAGGTGCAGCCCTGGCTACTCTCCCAGTGCCCATCCACAGGGGGCACCTGCCCCAGTGGCTCACAGCTCATCTCATGGTTCTCCTGAATAAATCACTGCAAAAATTTAATGGAGAACAGCATATTCCTTATTCTCTGCCTACTAAAAAGAAATGAGCATACACACATGGTTTAAGAGAGAAATAAGAGCAATAATTAGTTCCAGCTGGAGAAAGAGACTGTGGATTTTGCTCAAGAAAGTTGTTATAGAACAAAGTCACAGCCTTAAGAACAAAAGGGAAAGGAAGCAACTGGAAAAAATCACAACACAATATTTCACGTATTTCTTTTACTTTCTACCAGTGTTTGAAGATTTGAGAGGCAAGAAGCTTGCTCTGCTAGAGTTAAATATTTGATAGTTACCCAGAACTCAGGCTGGCTTGTGCAAATACAGCTCCACGATGCAGTCAGCCCAGCAGACTTTGCCTTTCCAGCACAACCACCTTCATCTCTGCCCCACCCCACAATAGTCAAAACATCCTTTCCAGGAAGCCTAAAGTCAAGATGTTCATGGACTTCTGAAACAGAGAGAGAAGGAGGGGGAGAGAGAGAGAGAGAGGAAGAAACGTTTGTTCATCCAAAGGGTCTGTATTTCACACTAGAGCCCCAGGTCCTGCTGCATCTGAAGCAAAGGGTGAAATTCCAGCTAGTTTTGCACTGAATCAGTGGGGTCTGGCCAGCACATGCAGCTCACCAAGATGTTTGGTCAGTTCACTCCAGGAGTACCTGAGGTGAGATGTGTGAGATGTACCAAGTACGTACTGCACCAAGGCTTGCCCAGGCCTTTCTTTTCCCTCTGGTGCCCAGTGAGGATGGTGTGTGTGAGGAATCCGAAAATACAGAAGGCAGTCAGAAAACTCAAGTTTCTCTGCGGCTGGAGACATCTAGTTAGACACATTTGTCTAGGTGGGGAAAGTAGCCTGGACAGAGAAGAAATGCTACAGGGGAGGAGTCAGCTAGGAATAAACATCTTAGTCTTGGGTTTAGCTTAAAAAAACACAACAGGCTTTAAAAAAATCCAGCCAGCCAGCAAATGTAGACGACATTTTGAATATACAAAGCTGGTATTGGATGGTGGGGGAAGGGGAAATTAGACTGTCATCTGTACAAGACTTGCATTTGTGATTAAGGTATAAAAGAACCTCTGACTATTGATAAGCAGCTTTTTCTGGGGCCTTTCCTTATTTGCCTCTGCCCATTCAACTGGCTCACGGATGCTCAGCTAGCAGAACAGCACGTGCTTACTCTCATGAGCTTACCTGCAGCAGATGACTAACAGGTCCCAGTTCAGCTTCTCCTCTGCAACACACCTTTGTGATTAAGAACCCAGCGGTAAGAGATGAAGATGTGTTTGTATAATTACGCAGCGATTCTCTGTCAACCTCTCTCAATTATTTTTAAAACCATGTTGCTATGGGAAAATAGCTCCTGCATCCAGTTATTTTAAAGTTTTCTTCTCAGATACTCAAGCTCATCCTTCCAGTACTTTCAGATCTGAGGACAACCCTTTGTTCATTTAGTTAACACAGGTGTTTGCTGTTCACTCTGCTGAGAATGAAGCATCCTACCCATTGAGACAAGATTTCAGAGCAAATCAGTGCAGTGCTCAATGAGTATTAACCTGTATTTAAAAAGGAAGATTACTGGTAGTGTGTGCTAAGGTTTAGGACAAAGGTTATCTTTCTTTAGAAAAGTAAACAAGTGAAAAAAAGTAGAACCAATAATAATAACCTAATAATGACTTAATTAAAAAACATGATGGAGTCCAAATCAGACAAAGATCAGAGGCTGCTCTTTTCTTATACCTAAACTTCCATGAGCTTCGAATCAGAATTTCCTTTTCATTGGGTGAGGTGCCAACTCCAAAGCAGTGACTGATATGAGGCACCTATATTACTCCATTTTTAGAGTTGGCTGCCACTGTCACAGAAAACATTAGTGTCAGTTTCACCTTTTTGCAAAACAGTCAGTATTTGGTTTGGCTGAACAAAAAATATTGTGGGATGGACCTCAGCGACCTCCTGCAAAGCAATAGCTGACTTGCAGTAGGC
Source organism: Phoeniculus purpureus (assembly GCA_028565055.1). NCBI lineage: Eukaryota > Metazoa > Chordata > Aves > Bucerotiformes > Phoeniculidae > Phoeniculus > Phoeniculus purpureus. The sequence continues at coordinate 6,114,956 of JAOXOE010000343.1, read as the reverse complement.
ACAGCTGCATCACCAGTGGTGCAGGGTTGAAATCCAACCCATGCTCCTGTAATATACTTGCATTTCCAGTGTAAGCGATCACGTGATGTTCCCAAGTTTTAAAATAGTCCTGAAGAGCCTCTAGCTGGATTTTGGTGGGATACTTTGCATTACACATAACCTCTGGGAGGTTTTAGACATCTACTCAGTAAAGTTTATATGTTTAAGTTTTCCAGTTTATATGCATTTTCCTGTGAAATTTCCAGTTCCTGACAGGGAACGGAATTCTGTGTTCCTCTTGTAGTGCAGAACGAGGTGGCATCCTTGAAACAGTCACATTTGGTAAGATAATTGGTATCAGTAGCTGCCTACCTGCTTGATTAACTAGTACGTAGCCTGTAGTCCCATAGGATGTTCTGCAGTAATAATTAATAGTGATTATTATATAGTGATAATGTAATGGTTATGCTAATAGTTCTATCAGCTTGAATGTAAAGAGAGATGAGCCATTACTACAGAGGAGTAACTCTGTGGACAACAAGTATTAATGCCAATAGTATCATACATATTAAATATGCTTATAATGAACACTATGTAGTTCCTTATCCACTATCTGGTCTATGCAGTTTGCCTGCAATGAACTTTCAAAGTTTCACAGAATCACAGAACATCAGGGACTGGAAGGGACCTGAAAAGATCATCCAGTCCAATCCCCCTGCCACAGTAGGATCACCTAGACCAAGTCACACAGGAACTCATCCGTGCGGGTTTTAAATGTGTCCAGAGAAGGAGACTTAATAACCCCCATGGGCAGCCCCTTCCAGTGCTCTGTCACCCTCACTGGGAAGAAGTTCCTTCTCATATTTATGTGGAACCTCCTGTGTTACACCCATTGCCACTTGTCCTACCATTAGATGACACCGAGCAGAGCCTGGCTTCATCCTCCTGACACCCACCCTTTCCATATCTATTAATGACATTAATGAGGTCACCCCTCAGTCTCTTTTTTCCAAGCTCAACAGACCCAGCTCCCTCAACCTTTCAGTCCTGTTCTTCTGTTTCTCCTATACCTCCCTGCCCCCAGCTGTACAGAGGTGATTTAAGATTCATTGCTTCCAAGTCATTCAGGAAACCACGTGTGGCTGAGCAGATACGCATTAACATGCACGCTAAACCATACAGCAGAGACATAGGCACCCATGACAGAGACCTACTCAGGACCTGGAAGGCTTTGCCTAGATTTCCACTTTCATTAACATTTCATTTCCTGGCACTATGTCACATGGAACTAGTGAGGAAGGTAGTTGAGGGAAGACATGAGACCTTTAAAACCAGCCATCTTGGGTTCTGGAGTTCCTCTTGTAGTGAGTGAAGAGTTTGACTCTTCAGACTGCTGAGGTGAACAAGTGTTTCACTTTCCTTTATTAACATGTCTGTCTATTCGGTGGAGGACTTCTGACGGAGTTTTGGTCAAGTGATTACAACTTCCTTTTTAAATTCAGTCCAACACCACAGGGAAATTCATGCTTTTCTGGGATGGGACTGTAAGGACTGCAGCATCGATTCCACTGTACATTGTAGGGTCTTTACTGGAACTCCGAATCTGCTTTGATACCCACAGTAGGTTTCTGGAAGTGTTGCTGGCAGGCTGTTCGTGTAGGGTGGGAACCAGCCGTGTAACACTGTATTTTGTGTCCCAAAGTGCAGCCTCTCCTTCCAAAACCTAATTCGTTCTGTTTTCAGACTTCATCAACATTTTCGAGAGTATCCCCTTGGTCAATCCTTTCTGCAGCAGTGTCTAGTTCCCAGCTCGCAGGCTTCGCCGACAGCCTGACCGTCGGCTGGCTGAGGGCTGCGCTTTCAGAAGCTCTTTCATGATACTATGCTCAACAGTTGATAGCAGGAACAATGCAGGTCCTGTGCCCACGTTCTCTAATGCAGTGAACGCTCCGTGAGCCCTCATGTTGTCACCAACACACAGCGAGCACAGAAGCACTGGTATTTTATCAGAAATTGCTGTAATTTTGCCCAGCACAGTTTGTCTTTGGGGATTTTTTTTGGTTGGGTTTTTTCCTTTACTTTTCTATTCCCCTTTCTTTCTGAGGTGTATGTGGTGGTGGTGTTTTGGTGGGGCTTTTTTTTTTGTTTGGGGTTTTTTTTGAGACTTCTTTTGAGGCGGGATTTCCATTATCTCAGTGTAAACCAATGTGGTTGAGTTGTGATTCTGTTATTTGTTGTGACTCTTCCAAACACCAGCCTGCTTGAGGACAAAGCTGAACAGAGTTCAAGGCTACATCTCCACTTAAGGATGTATTTTCGTGTTGTTCATCATAATGGTAGTGCAAGTGTGGTTTTTTTAAAGAGAAAACATAGTGCTTAATATTTCCATTGAGATGTTATAATTTTCTTCCTGGAATTTTTCTTCCTGGAATTCAGATAACTTACTGTATCCCCAACTTTCTTCATTCATTTGGAATAATTTAATCTGTTTTGTGGGGACACACAAAAGCCCAGCACCTTCAGAATGTATCTCAAGAAGGAACAGAAGCAATGTAAAAGCTTTTGCTGGGCACTTAGTTAGAAGTGGTTCGCACCTGAGACCTGTAGTGTAGAGAAACAAAATCTGCTTCTGAACTGTGGAACCGCTTTCTGACTAGTGGAATCACTGCTGAAAAAAAGCCAAACCAGAGCAAACAGAGAGCACAGTGTTTCCCAGGCCTACAGATGTAATAAAACATAAACTATGGCTGCTGAAGAACCTCAAAACCACAAACAGGCAATTGGCATCTGATTGTAATCATGAGAGACATCTCAAGCAATATCTATGGTCCTTCCCAGTGTCTAGGGTGAGTGCAATGTGGATGCCTGAAGCAACAAGCCTGGCACACCTCCACAACCAAAGGTAAGAGCTGTACATCTCCAGAGAGCAGTGCAGAGTGCCCAGGAGCTACGTACTTCACACCAGTTTTTGCACATCTAACCCCTCTTTCAATCAGCAGCATCAGTGTGGTTAACATTAAAATAGAGGCTTTTGGTTTGTATTATTTAAACAGCAAGAATGCAAGAGTTTAAGGAAGATGCATTTTTCATAGCATCATAGAATCATTAAGGATTGGGAGTGACCTTGAAAGATCATCCAGTCCAATCCCCCTGCCACAGCACAGTCACAGGTGAGGCAGGCAAGGGTGGTACTCGCCTTCTGCCATGACCCTGCACTTGGCTTTACTCACCCCTTCTACTTGGGCTTCTGTCCTCCACCTGAGAACTATAGGATACAGGCCCCCCCCCGAATCTGGCTCTTATTTGGTTGTTGTCCAGACTGCTGAGCCTGGCTCCACTAGTCTACCTCTATTTCAGCCTCTCTCACTCTCCTGAGCCTTTCTAGTTCAGCTTACAGCCTTTCAACCTCATCTTGCAACTGTGCTGCCTGGTCAAGCAGATAATTTACCTGCTCGCACCATATGCAGCCAGGAAAACATAAAAGAGTGCTATGTTCTTGGCAGCCTGTCACATGCACAGCCTCATATTGTCTGGGGACCTCTGTTTGGGTTCCCACTTCCATGTGTAGTGGTGACTGAAGCCTGGTCCTCCTCTGCTGCCATGTTTTTACCATTACTTTATTTTTTTTGCCCCCTGGCAGCTGAAGCAGCTGAAGTGGCTAAAGTGGTGAGTGCTTTCACTGCTGTGTGCAGTCTGAGCACAACTTCCTGTTTCCCCTCCCTTAAAGGCTCCGGCTCTACACCTTCTGCGGTGTTTGCCCGGCTTCTCCCATTAGAGTACCCAAGCTTCAGCAACTGCCTTCTCTTCTCCCCCGAGCTTTCCCATTGAGGGAATCCCAGACCACCCAGAAACCTCCACAAAACAGCACTCGGGGACCGGCGCTCTCGCTGCTGTGTCGCAGTTTTTAAAAACTTCTGCAATACTTAGATAGCAGAATTACTCTGCTGTCCTTACACAAGTACAGGATGCTTTGTCAAGGCCTAGGATGTGGTCCTAGGATTCCTGTGCCTTGGCTATTGATTGTACTAGAAAAATGACCTCTCTGGTACCTTCCAAAGTGAACCTTCAAAAGACCTACATGGCAAACCAAGGTGACACCTTCCATCCCTTGTGTCTTTGCAGAGTGAGACTTGGGTAAGGATCTGCAAAACCTAGTCCCAGTGAAGCAGAGTTCCCACTGCACCTCTTCCTCTGCTCTCCTTAGCAAGATGAGTTCTCCTACCAGCCAGCAGGAGAGCTGAGCAGAAGCAAGGTCTTTCCACTTCACCTCAGATCTCTGAGGAGAAAAAGGGGCTACATCTCCTCACTCAGGGACACAATGCATGAGAAGAAGCAGCAAGAAGAGAGGAGCCTTATCTGAACACAGATAAGAAACCTCTTTTCACTCTTTTTTCTGCTTCTTTTTACATTAACTTCTTCACTTCTTATGGAATGGTCAGAGGAACCAGAGCACATCTTGGAGTTCTTCAGCTTGGTCTGTGCTTCTAAGACTTAGCTGATACTCTGAGGAGAGGTGACCTGCCTGAAATCCTTCTGAGGCTATCAGGACTCTGTACTCCTCCTGAACTGAGGGGAACAAGTCTTTAAGAGTCTCTGAAGAAAGTGTGAAAAATAGCATTCAACTACTTAACAATATGTCCTTCCTAACAGTAGTGGGTATGTCTATCCTTCTTCTCACAGGGAATTTATGACAGTGAATTTTTGGTTCCTATATGCAGCACGGGAAGAGATAATGTGCTGAAAGACCTTGACACTCCACAAGTCCACATAAAAAACCTCCCTTGCTTTTGCTTCTAAATAACAAATAGGTGATAATTAATAGGATAAATCTGTGAAATCCTTCCTGGGACTTGATCTGAAACCAGTTCAACAATACCATGTATTCTGTTGGCTGTTCAGGTACTCAACTCACTGGCTGTTTTCTAGGCAACTGTAAACCTTTTTTCGGTTGTTTTTTTATAAGAGTGGGAAAATGTGTCTATCGATTAACTTCTCCATCATAATCTTAATGTTTAATTCCCAAGGCCAGAGCAATTACTGCCTCTTTTCCTTTGCTATCTGACATCCTCCATCTGTGCAGTAGATTAGCACAGCCAGGTGCTAAATTTGGTAGTGAGCATAATTGTGAATTAAAATAGACACCACAGCCACTGCCTTCACCAGTGGTGCCTTCCACACATCCCTGGCAAAGAAAACACATGAATTCACAGGCTTTCTAACAGGCAGAGCTGGGTGCAGAGTCCTGCTGCCTATAAGCCCCACTGCAGCTGTATGAGCTACAGCAGCACTTTCCTTGTGTTAACCTATCCATGAGGTTCCGTGCCAACCTGTAGAGAACCAACAAACAGCCCCACGCAGCTGTTTGGGGCAGGGGTTGCATGGCACTTGGGTTTTGTGCTACTCAGACCTGAATCACCTCACTTCTTTGGAGCTCACCTCTGCAAGCACTGCTCTGCACCGCAGCAGAAATAGCAGCAGCACTGTGTAATCCAGCAGCCTACGTGCTCAGTACACAAATCCAAAACATGAGTTCTCTAACTGCTGCTGCTGCAGATGCAAGCCTGGGGTCACCCGCATTCAAGGGAGGCCTTTACTGGGTTTTTTTACTTCTAATAAAAGATGGCAAAAATGAAAAGTCTAGGAGTAATGTCTACCCTCATTTCTGCAAGGGCAATTACATTGCCTTTAAATGATGCCTTTGAGTGACATCATGGCAACCTCAGAATTTTTAGAGGATTTGAACGGTGTGATTCACTGGGAATTGCAGAACAATTCTGCTGGTGTGCCAGGAGCGAGAACTCAGCTTGTTCTTGAAAGCAAAAATAAGGAACTTAAAACAAATGAATTCCAACAAATGAGATCTTTAGTTTGGAGCTGTACTCACTTGGAGTGAAATTCACGCCTGGTAATGATCTACCACAAAATGTGCCAATTAAATCCTGGTCGAGTCCTCACAATAGGTCTTCAATATGCATATGTTTTGTGCTGATCCTCTCCATGGGAGGGAACTGCACTCCAAAGTCTATTTGTTTGCTGAAACAAAGAGAAAGCCAGCGAGGCTTCCCACGGGTCCCAACCTTCTAATTTCACAGCTTGTTCAAGGTGTTGGCATTTTGTTGAGTATTTAAGGCATGGGTTTAAATGCATTTTGGAACGCTAGTTTGAACGTGTTGTCGGGGTTGTAGTGTGTTGCGTAGCTGTGTGTTATACTTGTACGGCTGAGCTAAACGTCCTAATTTATCAGGTGCCTTTGCGAAATGCAGAAGAACCAAAACACGTCATTTGATCCCTTAAGGCTACTTACGGTAAGCTGTCGGCAAGAGCAGGAATGGACTTTGTATCTGGTACAATCAGCCAACTGCAGTATGGAGGAGACACCGGTTGAAACAGAAGAAATTAAAACAGGAATTGGCACAGCAGGCATGTCCCTGCCAGCCAAGTGGTGTTTCATGCAGTTGCATCAGTAAACTTGTGTTGTTTCCTTGAAACTTAAGATGTTAAGCAATACACTCAGCTTATAAATTGAGCACAAGTTACTCAACTGATAACCTGAGCTCCATAAATTACGCTCTGCATACTGATGTCATCTTCCTTTTGCTTACTTTACTCTGTTTGCTATTACCTTTCACATCACAAGTTTCATTCAGAGATCATAAATCTACACACAAAGACCAGTCTTTACAGTATCCTGCATCATATACCCACCTCGGTCTTTTCACAGAGGGAGTGATGGGGCAGGCACAATGAGCAATGTCTTGTGAAGGTCTTGCACCATGACACTGCCACGTGTGGCATGAGGACCTAGGGACTCTGACTGTCAGTACCAGGAGTTCAGTGCACACCACTGAAGTCTCCTCCATCCATCTATTTTCCTTAACTCAGTATTCCCTCTGAAAGTCAAGAGCTGCCAAAGTCAAGAACTGTGTTTGAGTAAAGGCTTATCCCAGTCCTCTGATCACTTCAATCACTCATGGAGACTCTAATTGGTGCAGTGGTGATTTCAGCATGTGAAACTGCACTGAAACATACTGAGAACACAGCCTGTGCTGTACCATCCGTAAGCCCAGCAACAAGTCCCTAAGAGTCATCCAGTGAAGCCAAATGTTCCCACCCAAACAGCCCAGCTCTCAAAAGTTGGCTAGTTTGGTCATGAGCTGTGTGCTGCTGGAAAGACAGCCAGAAATTAACTAGGATCTTGAAGTGCTACTACTAAAGTGTAAAATGTGATTAGTTTATTGATGCTATTTGTTCTGCTAGTTTTCCAGCTCCTGACTGAAGGACAGCCAAGACATCCCTTCCTCCTGCACTGCCGTTCCTAGATAGAAAGTGCTTGGTCATAGCCGGGCACAAAAGCACTGGAGAGCAACTATTTGTCAGGATAAAAGCATGCCCTTTTACATTGACTACAGTGATAATTTGGGAACAACATGACAGACGTTGTGCTGCCTCTGCAGTGTTTTCCATCAAGCCAAGCTCCATTCCCTCCCTCATGTCAAGTAGCACATTTGAAGTGACCTACAGGGTAATGAAGTGACATGCCTAAGGGGGGGTAAGATGAGGGACTGAGGGTGCCAGTGGGAATTAGTATCAATCCTTCTATAAGGTAGAAAAGGGTCCAACCTAACAAGACGCTGAGCAGCCTTGAATTGTAGATTTAAGCTACACTAGTGGTTTTAATAACTCTATAATTCAAAGAGCAGCAGTATAGGGCAGCTGTGTTACCCTTAGACTGCAGGGCATACCCTTCATGGTCAGCAGGCTTGTTCTTTTATTAATCACAACAGCATATTTCACTTCAGCCTGGTGCATCCTCTGAGCTTGTCATTCCCTCCCCACTCCCACCACTGGTCACACACATTTGCACACAGAGAGGCAGATGTTGCCCCACCACTCTCATTTCTCAGTGAGAGACCTGCTCTCAGCTGGGAAGCATCTTCATCCCAAGTGTTATTTAAGAACATTTTTTTTTACAAATGATTTTTTTTCTTGGAAACACCAGATATCTAAGCTAAGCTGACACAAATTGGAGCACACAGTGCTCTTCTAGCTCTGTAGCATCTTATTACAAGGCCATGCCAGAGGAACACGGAGGAGCTTCCTTGCCTTCATGCCCTGGAAAGTCACAAAAATCCAGGAGCTGCTGCACCACATATTTAAAGGATCATCAATATAATTGGGTTCAAAGCGGTGGAGTTTCTGTCTTCCCTTGACAGTGCAACACCTCAGTGGAGTTAGAAATACAGCCAGTGGGTTTCCAAGCAGAGGGTAGTGCAGTGCCAGCAACTCAAGGTTTGTGCTCTTGCTTGCAGAAGTTGCACACACTAGGCAGTTTTACTTTCTAGTCCTGGAGGTACAACTGTGAGATTTATACGAGATGACAACAATTATTCTGACCTATCATCTTTTTCTGCAACCAGCACCTCTGCCCTTCATGCCCTTGCTCTTGATTAACAGTTGTGACAGGAGGAGTCAGGGAATAGCAGGTACTGCCCAGCACTACCCTCACAGCCGCTCGCAGCAGCTTGCTTTCCAACTCAGAAAGCTGAGGCTCTTCCCTAAGATTAGATGGTAACCAAATCCCTCAGCAGGTTTCCTATAGCCAGGAAGTCTTGGCTATTGCATGTGCAAGTGGGGCTGAAGAACGTGCTGTATTTTCCTGTGCAACTTGATCTAGGTGATCCTGCTGTAGCGGGAGGATTGGACTAGATGATCTTTCGAGGTCCCTTCCAATCCCTAATGTTCTGTGATTCTGTGATTTTCTCATGCCCAGTGAAGTGGCTGCACAATCACCCTGTCTCCAACAGACACCCTGTGTGCTCCATGTTCATATTTAATTTAGCGCGTTCTATAGTCACATCTTGACAATCTGATGTTGACTTCCTGTGTGCCCTTCGGCACGTAAGCCAGCTTTCCACTAGAGCTCCACAGATGGCAGAGCTACAGACGTTTGTTTTCTCCGTGTGGATTCTCTGGCGTAGAGTCCGTTCATTTGTACCCCAGTAAGGATGTTAACACCATCCTTCCTGCTTATCTACCATCTATTTCCTCCAAACTCATGGAAATTTAGTATCGTGGGTATCTCAAGCGCCTCTATGTTAAAACAAAGCTTACCAATAAATTCAAGAATAATTGTGTAGGAAGACAGGCAGATGACATGAACCAGGCTATAAAACACAGAAACAAATACAACAGAGACAGCAGAAGCAGCCTCCCTCTTCCCCAGGTCTGTGAGCAACTACATCCTTCCTTTTGATAAAGAAAAGCAGGGTTTGTCCCGAAGGAGAGGAAGAAAACACAATGTGAAAAGCAGCCAGCATGGGAAGTGTCCTTTGCAGGCTTAGCAAAAGCATCCCCCATAAACTCTGCTTCCTCCCAAAGAATTACTCACCATACTGAATGGAACCCCTCAGCAAGGTGTTCTCATACAGCGCTGGCTGCAGTGAGACAACACCAAGAGGCAGCCTTGCCCTCAAAGCCTTGTGGACAGAATGGAATTGTTGGTTTGAGAGCTTTGAAGATGAAAGCCCTTCGGCCATGCAAGGAGAAGTATTATCCATTCAGGAGCATGAGTTGCCTCATGGAGCTCTTTTGGTCATTCAGTGCCTGTGACTTGCTCCTGAGGGGCAGAAGGAGCAGCTAACGAGCTCCTGTCTCAAACAAGCAACTTAAATGGCAGTCTATGGCCAGGCTGGGAGGCTGTGTGCAACAGGATGACAGACACAACGCAGCAAGAGGCAATTTATTTTGTAAGGTAAGTTCTCCCTTGTCAGCAAGCCTGGTAACAGTAGTAAAACTAATTCTTTACAGGAAACTTGTGTGCTGCAGAAGGACAGACATCTAAAAGGAAAAGTAACTAGTGAAGTACCACAGCAGTATTTTTAACTACTCAGCTTGCTGGCTGTTTCTCCTGGTATATCCTCCTTGTTTCCACTCCCCAAGGCAGACACAGCACCAATACCTTGACTACAGTTCTTTCTACCATCCCATGATTTGTGACTGCCTTGCTGTGTCCTGCTGCTTCCTACAGCAGCCAGAGCTCCTCTTGCCCAGCACAGCACCGTGCTTTGAAGTGGGCGTTTCTGAAGTACAGGGGTGCAGCTGTGGCTAGCATCTCCAGCAGACTTAGCCATAATAAAGCAAATTGTTTGTCATTTGAGATATTGTTGTCTTGGAGGACAAGGCTGAAGGGCAGTTGGACTATTCCAGCCTTTCATAAGGTTTAAACATCCTACTTAGCCCTACCACCTCTGACATCTACTTTCAGCTACATGAAGATTAAAATAGCTGGGAGCTGAAGGCTGCATTTTGAGAGCAAGCAGCTCAATGAAACCACCACCACCATAATTACAATCCTTAATGGGCAGAAATGGGCAAACATCTCATAGATGCAGTCCTGGGATGAGGCAGCAGCAGCTCACACTTCCAAGCTCCCTATACTAGAAGACGTTTGAATCCTCTCAAAATAACTCTGACATCAACTTTATTTGCAGGCTGAGCTTTGCTTTCCCACTCCTGTTTCTGACAAGGTCTGTTTGTAACAGGAAGAAGACAGAAAAAAACCAACAACAGAATGAAAATCGTGCAGAGGTGAACCTCAGCAGTGTGGCCTTTTTACATCAATGAAAATGATGTTATTTGGACAGTAGACCCTTCACAAGGGTTAGACTACCTGGCAACCAGCAACAAAACAAGAGGTTCTGCTGGCTCTAATCAGCGCTCTGCTTTGTGCCAGTCTGCAGACCAGCATGAGCCTGCCACCCTCGTCTGTTTTATGTGAGGTTCTCCCTCACCCCTTCCTTTCACTTGTCTTACTGCATCCAACTTGCAGACCGAGCTCCACCATGCAAAACTCAGGCAGGCCACCAGCACTGCCACGCAGGTAGTTTATCGTGCATGGAGATTTTCACCCGTGCTGATCTGAAACACTGCACGGACCTTCCACTGTTTTTCAGCCTGTGAGTGCTGCATGGGGAACAGAGGAGCTCCTGAGCCGCAGTATTTCTTTCATGTTACTGCTTCATTCCATGGTCAGTAAATGTTAAACTTGCTGACGCTATGAAACAGCATCCCAGGGTCGGTTGAGAAGCTGTTAGATATTTATGTCAGCATAAAGTTGTAAGTCCTGATGTTCAGATGCATCAGCCTATATGCAAAAGCCTGAAGCCATAATTATCTACTAGGTCTTAACGAGACTAAAGGTTAATAATGCTGTGATGTTAAATATTGGGATGGTTTTCATCATTGTGGAGGACATTCAATTGTCGGAGTGGGTACAGAGGAGGCCATGAAGATGATCAGAGGGTGGGAGAACCTCTGTTATGGGCACAGGCTGCAAGTGTTGGGTCTGTTCAGCCTACACAAGAGGAGACTCCAGGGAGACCTTGTAGCAGCCTTCCAGTACCTGAAGGGAGGCTATAAGAAAGCTGAGGAATGAGGATTTTTATGAGAGTTGTAGTGATTAGAATGAGGGGAAATGGCTTTAAGCTAGAAGAGGGTAGATTTTGAGTAGATAGTAGGAGGCAATTCTTTACAGTGAGGGTGCTGAGGCACTGGAACAGGCTGCCCAGGGAGGTTGTGGCTGCTCCATCCCTGGAAGTGTTCAAGACCGGGTTGGATGGGGCTCTAGGCAACCTGATCTGGTGAGAGGTGCCTGCCCATGGCAGAGGGGTTGAAAGTAGGCAACCTTTAAAGCTCCTTCCAAGCCAGACCATTCCATGACTTTGCATCTTATGTTTGGCCATAGTTTGTCTCGCACTCTGTGACCTCCTTATTTACTGCATTATTGCCAATTCACAGAGATAAAAGTATGCAGAAAGATTCTATGAGAAGAGAAAACATGCTTGGTATTTCTGAGATTATTTTAGCCTTTTATCACAGAACAATTGATTTCAAATAAAACCTGCAAAACTTCTGCTTATGATCTGCTTCTGATCCTAACGACCCCAAGCATAAACAAGGTAGGTCAAGACTGCAGAGTCCTTGAAACTTTGCATGGAACAGTAAAGGCTGCTGGATGGGAAGGAGAGAAGTAAATTCTAGGGTTTTTTTCTCTTCCCCAGATACTTGGTTTCAGTCCTTAGCATCTAGACAAATTAAGGAAAATAGATGGGCTTTTCAAACCTAGTCAGCTCAGCTGAGATTTCTACTCAATCTCCAATGCCAGTCAAAAGGAAACAAGAAATATTTATAAGGAATGAGGTGAAGACAAACAGCCCTTGAGCTGCTGCATGTTCTGTTCTGCTTATCCTAAAAAAGTGGCTGTTAATAACCAAAAGTTTTTCAGATGGGGGTAACAGGGGCAGTCAAAGACCTAGAAAGGTTTAGGTTAAAGTGATTTAACAGGGGAACCTGAAATGGGCTATGAAAAAGTATGTGAGTGACTCAAGGTGTAGAAACCCCCTTCTCCCTAACTAGCAACACACAACAGCAAGGGGACAACCGGTGGCTCTAAAAGGTGGTGGCTACTTGACCACGAGAAATGGGGAACATTTCGCAGGGCAAGAAGCTGTATGACCCAGGGTGCAGGAGAGCACAGCAGGATTCAGAGGCTACAAAGTGTATGTGGCTATTGAGAATGAAGTTACAAATGGAACAAGAGAGGTTACATGCTCTTCCCAGAAAGAGTGGGACAGCCTTGGAACAGGCTGCTCAAGGCAGGGCTGGAGCTGTTGTCCCTGGAGGGGTTCAACAGACAGGAGATGTGTTAGTGGTTAGGGGTCATAGGGTGGATGGTTGGACTGGATGATCTTGAAGGTCTTTGGCAGCCTCAATGATTCAGTTACTCTGCTGTGTTCAGGCCTTAAGTCAGTCTGCAGTTATTAGAGATGAGAGTGGGACTGAGATAAAAAGGGTTATTGAGTGGAATCCTCACACACTCTTCTGAACAGTCATCCTCAGGGAGAGGATGCTGGAGCACACGGGCTCACCGTCTGTTCCAGGGCAAAGTTTAGTAACGACAGAGCCCCTAAAGGTCACACGGATGTTAGTGAGTCTCTAAGGGGTTGCTCTGGGCACTGGACCATTTAGTAAGGTACTTGGTCTAGACATTTATGGTTTCTGTTACTATTTGTGTGACAACATCCTGGAAGCAAGTCAATACTTTTGCCATTTCCTCCTCACTTCTTTCAAGGACACTTGTTTATTTGATTTATTGGATTTTGCTTTGGAAGAGAAGTTAACCCATAAGATTTACTTCTTGATCACCAATAGTATTGGATAGAGCAGTCACAGGCTGTTCTTCAAGCTTCCTTAGCAACACCATGAGCAGGTGTTGGCTTTGTCTTGCCCTGCTAGCTGTGTTGTGGTTTTCTTCCCAGAGGAACAATAACCCACTATTGAGGGGGTTCTGCAAGGGACCTTGTAACCGGCTGCAGAGCTGCTCTACATGGGCTGCTTCTTACATCCAGCTCTCTGTGCTGCTCTAGGAGCTAGTTCATCAGTGTTCCCATTAGCAACCAAAAAGACCCCGGTCTCCTTTATCTTTGTTCTCTCCAATTGGGGAAAGTTATTCAATCCATTACCTGTTGATGCTGCACCAGCAGCTTTTTACTTGTAATTCCAGATAGACAACTCAAGCCAGATTAAATCTTGGAGCACAATACCAAAGACATCCACATTCTCTCAAAAATATCATTAGTTGAGCTAAAAATAAGAGTTCCAATAGATTTAACAAGACTCCTTTAAATCAACTGCATATTATTCCAAATCCTATCATTTCAAGCTGCACAGTGAAATAGGGACCACTAATCGAATTCCTACTGAGGATGGTAGTTATAATCAGGAAAAAGCTAATTAGAGGCACCAAGTTTTGACAGATTATAAGATCAGATTATTTTACAAAGCAGCAACATACGGACGGTGACAAATTGTTGTAATTACTGTGCTTCAACCCCTGGTTATACAGTGTGCCTGGTTAAAAATAAAGATTAAATATGGATTTTTCCATCTATAACTGGGCAGGGTGCTCTGCAGCGGGAGCATCAGCAGCATCAATAAAGATCCTCCAGGAATGAACTAGTGTCCTTGGCTGCAGCTGAGCCAGGCTCCCAGGCAGCGAAGTGTCTGCACCAGTGTAAGTGAGGGCAGGAACTGACTGAAATGAGAATTTCAGCTCTCACTTAGCCACTGCTCTATTAGTGGGTTTTTTTGATTGAAGCGAGGAATTCCCAAGTGTGCATGGAAAGAATATCCGATTCATTTTCAATGTCTCTCATCTGACTAACTCACTTAGGAATCTAAAATTAGGGAGTCCCAGCAGATTATAATATCTCTTGGTCTCCTTTTCTGCTGATGTAATGATATTTGGTGATAAGAAGATACTCAAAGGCATCCATGCCCATAACCTGATTCAGTTTCACCTTTGCTTGTCTGCTCCCACTAGTCAGCAGTGAGAGCAGGTCAATGTGTTAGCAGCTTCACATGTTGCATCAGCTGCCTAAGAGGGACAGCAAGAAGGAATGAGATGTTTTACCAGAGGTTGCATCATTCTTCCAATTTGTTTAAGAGGTAGAACAAAGATTATCTTGGAATCACAGAATCTCTTGTGTTGGAAGAGACCTTTAAATGTGAGAGAGAAGAAGGGAAGCTGCCTCATGGTCTCAGGCCATTGCTGTCAGCAGCTACGCAGGCAGAGGATGTTGCAGATAGAGCAGCATCATGTGCACTGCCTAGAATCTCTCACCAAAAAAGCTCAAAGGTTGGGCTATGTCGGCAGAGTGAGGGTATCAGAAGTTGTTAACTTTTAAATGTTGTGTGTCAGATGATCCAACACAGTTGGGAAGTCCAAGACATAGAAGGTACCTAGGATTTATTAGGGAAATCAAGCGCAGAACAAGGACTGGTGGAAAAAAAGGCTACACCTGCTTCAGTCTACCCTGTCCCAAACCTGGGTTGAAGCCAGGATACTCAGACTACGTTTCTTCCCTGCTATGCAACAACATTTGTGCAAGTCCTGGCAAGAGACCCTCAGAACTCCTAGCAATAGCCAGCCTGGAGAAGGTCAGCCTGCCACCGCTGTCTGTGTAACAGGCAGAGTAACTGATCCACCAGCTGGCAAATCACAGGACATTAGGGATTGGAAGGGACCTGGAAAGATCATCTAGTCCAATCCCCCTGCTGGAGCAGGACCACCTAAATCACCGACACCAGACTTGCATAAGACACCACGTACTGCTTTTTCTCTGGCATTCCTGCCCCACTCAACACAAGGAATGAGGAGTGCTCACCAGGAGTCACTCAAACAGAGTTTTCTCCTTGTCTCTCAGCACGGGGCCGTCTTTATGGCACGCTGGGCACACTGCTCAGACCCTGCTGTGGGGACAAAATCCATCACTTCCTCATGGCCTCATCATCACTGCAGCACCCCAGGGCTCTGAAAGCATTAAACTTATGCAATCCTCTGAAAATGCCTTATACCCTCATTTCACTGAAAGGCAGCTGGCACTCAGAAAGATGTAGTCGTAGTCACATATTCAGAGCATGTCTTCTTCTAAGCTCAGTTTGCAGTTGTAGGGTTTCACCCTTCAAAGTGGACTGCAGATGGACACGCACACAACAGCAACTGGGAATAACCGATAGGTGTAAAGCAACTGCAGCCCCTCACAGGAGGTCTGTGGCACAGGCTGGGAGGGAATGTGCTTCTCTAGGATCACCTGCCAGAGGCCCCTTTCCCCTTCTGCCAGCAGCTGCCTCATTTGTCATGTGCCTTCTAACTTCTGCTGTTAGTGAAAAGGAGGTGGAAAACAAGAATTCAGAGTGGATGGGAATGTGTGTAAGGACCCTAGAAGCAATCCAGTTTACTCCATTCTTCTGATGCAAAGAGTTAGCCATGCCTTATCCCTGATGCCAGATGCTCACTCTGAGGACCAGCACTTTCTCCATCTTTTCCAGGAGAACCTACGTCAGCATTTTGCTGCTTGCAGAACTGTTTGCACATAGTTGATGAAGTCTAACCTACATCTCCTTCATATGGCTTGAACCCACTGCAGCTTGAGACAGCAGATAAATCCTCCTTGGGAGGAACTGCCGTCTTCCCACAGATCCACCTTCCTACCAGAGCCACTCTAGAAATGCAGTGTGTGATCACACAGGGGTTGTGTCCATTGTAGATCTGTTTACATTCCTCTTAGTAGATACCACACAAGTTCAGAAACTGGTGCGATAGGCAGCACTGCAGCATCCAAACAGCACAGATCTGGTGACAGCCCTTCTCCAGAATGGAATGAGACCATTGTTTCAAGTTCTAAAGCTCGCTCTCTGATGCTGTGAGCACATACTTCCTACCGTGCTCTTAAACAAACACTCCATTAGAATTATCAGCCCCTGACGTTTGCGTGACTGATGTTGATTAGCAGCTCTGTGTTAAATTAAAATTTATGTCCGAGTATTCCACCGCTGGCTGGCTGCTTTCTGGCTGCCCAGAAGCAATTGTTCTCATTTAGTGCTACCTCATGTTCTGAGAACAAAGCTGAAGCCGGTGGGAGGCTCTCTGGGGAAAGCCTTCACTGCTCACATTAGTGAAGTTCCTAGTAGAGGAGTGGAGCAGATCCCTATAACTGGCAGGGGAAAAAATCACTAGTCATTGATGTCAGAAGCATCTGGTGTAGCTCAAGAGCCTGAATGCATCCAGCCAGCGAGCTGCTCTTCTACCAAGAGTTTAAGTGTTCAGTAGGAAAACCAACCAGTTACTCAAGGTGAACTTTATGATTGCCAGATAGTAAGGAACAGCTTGCAAAATCAATCTTTAATCCAGCTGCCCCAAATCTCCTGTCACTCCTGTGTGTTGATGAAACAGCAGCAAACTCCCCTTTGTTTGGCTCTGCTCAGTGTAGAGCTCAGCGTTGATGGCTTAATTCTGCCCAGGCTGGAGATCATAGAATCATCAGGGATTGGAAGGGACCCCGAAAGATCATCTAGTCCAATCCCCCTGCCACGGCAGGATCACTTTGGCTGAACCTTTGCTGGGAGAGCCACACATGTTTATGTGCTTCCAGCCTCTTGAAAGCACCGATCAGGCAGCAACGTACATTTGTTATGGACGTGAGGTGAAACTCATTTGAAACCCTTGAGTTGTACAGAAAGAGAAACATAGTACGCAGTTCACTGCGCTCCAATGAAGATGAGCTTGGCTTAGAAAATGAACCAAATGAAGCTCCTAGAGCCTGTATACACAGTTTGTATTCAGTCTTTCCAAGTGTACATGCTCTGTGATACCATTTCAACAGCTGGCACTAGTAGTTTGGTTGCCTCAGTCATAATAAACACGTACCCAAGCAGCCCACGCCACAAGAACCTTTCTCCTTCTATGTCATCATCCCTCACATGCAAAAAGCTGATATTCTACATCCCGTCCGCTAGAAGAGTCATCATTACAGGAATGGACTCGATGATCTTTCACCCTTCCAGTCCCTAATGATCCCATGACTCTATGAATTTTGTTAATACTAAAAAGCCTGAGGGTACAAGCTGTAAAGGAAAAGAAGGATGAAAACCACTTTGAACAACGTACACGGGAAACTGAACTATCTGAAATAATCCATTTCATTATGATTTATTATAAGTCTAAATGATTACAGAAAAGTCTATAACACTCCAGGACTAGTTTATAACATAAAACTAGACAAGAGCTCTTGACAGATCAATGCTGAGAAGCTCACCTTAAAATAAAGAAGAGGAAAACGGTACCACCTGTCCATCCCTGTCATTCAGCTGCCAGGGCCATGCAGAAGGCACAGCTCAACGACCCAAACAGCCTGACAGCAGTAGGCTTTCCTCAGCTGCTGACTGCAAAACACAGCGACTGCAGGAGCTCAGCCTTTCAAGCCTGATGGCCATTTCTATGATCCCATGTAGGAGGTCATGCCCAGTTCTCTCCCTGTTAAGGTAAGGTGAAGACTACCTACACAGGTGCAGCTTTACAGTGCTGCCAACACCATGTCTCTCCACTCTACATGTGGTACCCTGTGTTTCTAACTAATAGTTTTGGCCAGGATGTTCCCTTGTTCATAGCTAAACTCCAGAGCAGATACCCTGAAATAGCAGGGGAAGGCTGCAGAGCACTAATAAGAAATTAAAAAAAAATCCTTTGGTCTGGCTGTAAAAAGTTGATAGTGGGGATGCTAATTCCAAGCTGTTCCTCAAAAACTGCTTTTCACCCTTCATTCTCCCTCAGTGACTCTTGCTTTAAGCATTAGCTCCCAGCAATACAGGATCAGTGAACACTCATGAAAAACAACTCTATTTAAAAGCCTCATTTCAAGTACTCTTTCTCTGAATTCCTTCCCTTTGATGCTGATATTTCTGCTGTCTTCACTGTTACCTACAGAATCCACCATCAGGGAAGGAAGGAAGTCAGCTCAACAGATGCTGCAAATGCCACCACTCCCACTGAGCTCGTTTGAGAGACTGGTGCTTATGCACTTGGCTCCGATAAAGTGTATTGAGACTAGGAGTGCTGCAGAAGGAAATGACGCTTCTTGCTGGAATTAGCATGGCAAGACATACTGTTCACCCAAGCTTTCGCCAAGCTGCGGCTAATGAACACAGACAGACCCCACTCGAGGCTTCAGTGCTTGTTTTGGCCTCTCTGTGAGGATATATTGAAGCCTGAACTTTTGCTTGCCATGGGAAAAGGCCACTTCATTGGCCACTAACTAGAGAGTAGAATAAGCACCTTCATGCTTTCTGCTCAGGTTGCCCTCTGTAACTAGGCACAGCTCTGTTCAGCCAGCACATATCCACCCCATTCCCTTCCAGTCTCCTCTGCTACATGGGTCTTGGATGAGCAGCCTCAATGGTTCTTCTTTCATGGCTGAACAGTCTCATCCCCCTTGTGTCTTTGTATTTCCTTTAGATTTGGTTATTTAAAAGTTATTTGGTGTTTTTAACTTCAAAGTTCTCTGGGTCACAGATCGTTTCTTCTGAGGTCAAAGAGCTTCTTCAGGACCTGCTGGTTCCTGCACAAGAAATACTAAGCACCACCGACCTCTGCGATGGCTGCTGCTGGTGGGCAGCTTGGATTCTGACCAAAATTAAGAAGCAATATCACAGAACATTAGGGATTAGAAGGGACCTTGAAAGATCATCTAGTACAATCCCCCACCATCACAGCAGGATCACCTAGTTCCAGTGACACAGGAACAGATCCAGGCGGGTTTTACATATGGAGTTCTAACTCTGATTTTGACTGCCAGTCCAAATATCCTGACTTTAGATTTTGCCTCAGGCTCTTTTTTTCACCCTTTTTCTGTTTTGCATTTATAGAGTCTCAAGCAGCTGTCAGAAAGACTAGACTCATGATCTGCAAGTGGAAAAGAGGGAAAGCTTAGGTAATATGTCTGGTCCTTTTTTAAAGAACATTTTAATCTACTGCTAGGAAGTACTTCTAGAATTTATGGTACTACATACTTGCACACACCCTTAACGCACAGCAAACCAACTGAATAAAACACTAGGCATTAATTTCAAAGAAACTAGTTAGAACTGTCATTTCAGTTTAAAAGATTAGTGGTCCTCTCCATATCACTGCTGCTCTTCACTGCAGTGCTGTTTAATCTCAGCCACGTCACTATAAATGCTGAAGGTTTTCCCAATGTGTCATTTTCACCATCAAGCAACACCTCATGGGCTACACAGTGAAGCCATAAATCTGCTTGATCACAGCTCAGACGGTGAGGTAAGCCACACTAAGCGATGGTATGGGCCACGCACAGTCTCACAGCTTGCCTGCCTGTTGGTTTCAGAAGGCTGCATTTCCATAGCCCCAGCACATCACATCGAAAGAATCTGATGCCTCTAAACCAGACCTCTACAGATGGAGTAGGTGCATCAAAGCCAATGCCCAGAAATGGTACCAAGTGCTCCTGAGTGCTGAAATACCACCAGTGTAAAGCAGGAGTGGGAGGTACAGCGTAAGGGAGAAAGGAAAGGGAGGGGAGAGCGTCCTTTGGCAGAAGACAGATCTGATACTCAGGGGAACAAGAACAATGGACAGTCCTTGGAGATCTTCAGGACCGATCGCAGCATCTACTAAACGCGAAGCAAACAGCGCCACTCGGGTGACTTCCTTTACACTTGCTGTTCAGTGGAGAGAGAGGCAGTTGAGCTGATAAATGGACTGATAAACTACAAGACAAACCAGATAAACTGTTGACAGATGAAAACCAAAAATGCTTAAAAGATGGGAGCCCAGCTGCTGACAGGTACCTGCTGGCAATGGGGGATCAAATGGGTCTGTAGGTGCCATCAGCTCCTGCAGTGCAAGAAAATACTCAGGCCTGAGAGCTCTTGCTCCGCTCTCAAGATCATCCTCTGAGAAGTTTTCCTAAATAAACACGGTGTTTGCACACTCAGGCCACGCAATACAAGATAAGCTGCCTTCAAACCCAGGCAAAATTGTCCTGTTGTCCAGAAGAGAATTTGTCTACAAGTCCTGAATAGAGTGAAGTGCGAGGGATTAAGCTGAGAGGTTGCAAACAGGGAAAATACTTGTTTGATAACACTAACACAGAGATGATTCCAGCCTCAGGAGGTCTTGCTTTACTCTCTTTCTTTTTGAATTGCTAATGTACAGAACTGAAATGATGGGCTTTCTATTTCAGGATGGTAAGCATATTGGGCGCTGAGAGCAATTAAGAGATGACTAACACATTTGTGCTCGTCTTCATTTGCTCGTTTACATTGCTATGGTTTTGTTTTTCCAGTTTTTGCCTGTTTTTCAAGGTGGTTCTTTAAACCCTCCCGGGCAGTGCGTTTGCTTTTGTTACCGTATTCCCGGGAGCACGTGGGTAAGGAGCCTGGTTCTGTGTGCTGAGGCTGAGAGACAAAGCAGGAGAGCACCTGGAGGTCAATAGCTCTGTTGTAGCTGTCAAGAGCTCATCCAGGTTTTGTAAGCAGAGGAAGAAATGTTTCCAGCTTCTTTTCAGATTGCAGAACTTCCTTTAACCAGCTTCACTACTTGGCTCTGACACTGTAATTTGCCAAGCTGGCTCTGTGAATGTCTAAATCTAAATGAACAGGAAGCAATGACGCTTTGGGACAGCTTGGGGACTATCAGCTGCTGTCAACTCAGGAAGAGGAAAGTTTGGAGATTTGAGAATGGGAAAAAGTTGTGTTGGTTTTGTCTTGTTCTAGACCAACGAAGATGGCTGGAATGAGCAGGGAAACTCCCAGCACCTTGAACTTCACCAGTTGGTTCTCATAAGTTAGACATGACTGCCTGGGTGCTTCCTGAAATCCACATAGATGCCTACAGGAGGACTGCAAAAAAGCCCCTATATTCAAAAGGGTAACTGACCAACCACACAGATGAGTCAGGTTGGAGCCTTTGCCAGTAATGGGATTCCGCAGACAAGGTGTAATTTCAGCCTGCTTTAAAGGATCTAGTGCAGGCTATTTAATCACCCTGCTTCAAGATGCATTGTACGATGCCATGTCCTGGAACGCTACATACCCAGGGTGAGGTACACGTACACCTGTGTGTGCATTCGGCGGTGTTTGTCAGAACAAGACTTCTGTGAATAGGAAACGGAGGACATTCAGCTGTTTGAAGTTTGCATGCTCTTTGGAACACGTCCTCCGCAAAAAGAGGTTTCCTTTATGCGCATGAATGGGAAGTCCATTGATGCTCACCTTAACAGGAGAGAAAACCACCACGTAGCAGCAGCAGCAGCAAGTCCTGACAACTGTAGAAGTTCACAGGAGATGCTACTGACCTCTGTAGAATTTTCCCTGTGGAGAACATGGGCACCCACGTCTACTTCCTCTTTGCTTAAGCCCAACTACATGTGGGTTCAGCCTCAGCAAGCTCAAAGGTGCAGAGGTGCAGTGCCCGTACCTGCACTTCATCACCACTCCCTGCTCGGTGTCTTCAGGGGCTCCTGTACATTTTGGGGCAACTACCTAGAGGGAGAACAGTGCATCCGCTGAAGGGGAAATCGGCTCAGCTTTGGTTTGCAGACAGAAATGTGAGAAGCAGCACCTGACTACCAAAAGGGCAACTGGGCAAAGCCTTGTGTTAATCTCTTGTCACAGCTTTCAGGTGGCTGAAGACCGTAACTACGAACATGACTGTTCCGAGGTGGGGCTCTGAGTAACCTAGAGAGTAACACAAGTCAAACACAGAGCTGATGTGAAAGATGCTGTAAGGTGCTATGCCCTCAACTAGGTACCAGGCTCTGCATCCCTGTAGGAGCACAGATGGCAAGGACTGGGTTTTCAGGAGCAGCAAGAACTGCCCAGAACTCCTTAAATCAGTGATCTGTGCCATTTGAACGAGAAATAGAGCACTGAAAACCAGCCTCTAAAGAACACGGTCTGACACGCAGCATTTGAGCTACTGCTGTTCTGAGAGGTACAATAATAATTCTTGTGAGTCCAGCTGCAGAAGCACCAGCCACCGACATGTCCAGAGTTGAACAAGTTACTACTAACAGCATTGGCCATGTAATAAGCTTTGTTCATTTGGGAGCAAATCCTTTCTAGTTCGTGTTAGACAGACCCGAACTGTCAGAAGTGTTGATTTCTTTACCAAAACAAGACCAAAATAACAGAGACCTTCCAGTTTTATACTGGCCTAACTCAATCTTCTAAAGCTTAATTAACACACAAAAAAAGCCTTTTGAAATAAGTAATTAAGGACAAAAATATATGCTAAGTGTTAGTGTTTCAAGATCTTTGTAATTCAGCTCAGCTACTGATGGAATTTGATCCGGGATAGTGAATAATTGTGTTCTAAATGTCTCTGTTAATCTGCTCTCACAAGAAACGCCTTGCTGCTTCTTCCCAGTTAGGAGCTCAGCTGGCAAGAATAGCATGTTCTGTTGAAACTAGGCTGCACTTAATCACACTGTGCGTCTGAACTTCAGTCTCCTTTAGATGCTGAAAGCAAATTAAAATATTCCTACAGTAAAGCCCTCCAGATAATCAGGGGAGCATGCATTCACACCCAGCGGGAAGGGTAAGAGTGAAGAACTAAACTGGGAGAGCCCTGGTTAGAGGACGCTGAGTGAATCAGCAGCATTACAGGCTTCACAAGAAAAAGAGATGTCTTGTCACATTTTGTAGTGCCTTTTTGAGCAAGTTCCTGAGAGCCAGAGATGACTTGAAGGAGCACATATTGCCATCAATCTTTGTAGCTAAGCAATCCGCTCAACTCTTGTGTTATTCACACAGCTACATGGGACGCAGAGCACCAGATTCAGGATGCTCCTTGAGCAGAACATTCATACCCTGCTCCCACTAAAATGAAGGTCTGTTGTCATCGTCAGTGTGGTGATGTCATCTTGTTCTGGATGAGGGGACTGAGCACATCCTCAGCCTTGCAGATGACAGCAGGATGGGAGGGTGTGTCAATCTACTGGAGGGTGGGGAGACTTTACAGAGGAGATGGGCTGGATCGATGGGCCAAGGTTAATTGTATGAGGTTTGGCGAGGTCAACTACCAGGTCCTGCACTTGGGTCATGACAACCTCATGGTAGGCTACAGACTTGGGGTAAAGCTGCAGGTCTGAAAAGGACATAGGGATAGTTGGTAGTCAACTAAACATACGAAAGCAGTGTGCCTGGGTGGCCAACAAGACCAAGAGTATCCTGGCTTGGATTGGCAGCTGGAAAGATGGAGGTCAGAAAAGGATCTGGGGATACTTGGCAGTCGACTAAACATGAGCCAGCAGTGTGCCCAGGTGGCTAAGGTGGTCAACAGTATTCTGGCTTGTATCAGGAACAGTGTAGCCAGCAGGAGTAGGGGAGTGATGTTCCCCCTGTACTCTGCACTAGTAAGGCTGCATCTCAGATGCTGTGTTTGGTTCTGAGCCTCTCAAAGCCAGAAAGGCATAGAAGTGCTGGAGAGAGTCCAAAGAAGGGCAACAAAGCTAGAGAGGGGTCTGGAGCACTCTGAGGAGCAGCTGAGGGAACTGATCTGGTTTAGCCTGGAGAAAAGGAGGCTGAGGGGAGATCTTACCCTCTGTAGGCACCTGAAAAGAGGTTGGAGAGAAGTGAGGGATGGTCTCTTCTCTGTGGTGTCCAGAGTATGTGGTTGCAAGCTGCATCAGAGGAAGTTTAGGCTGGATATTAGGATTAATTTTTTTCACTTAAAGAGTTATCAAACACTGAAAAGAAGCTGCCCCAGGGCACCGCTGGAGTTAGAATCCCTGGAGGTATTTTAAGGACATGTAGATGTGGTGCTGAGCGATACGGTTTAGCAGTGAACGGTTGGTGCTGGGTTAACAGTTGGGTTTGATGATCTCAAAGGGTCTCTTCCAACCAAAGAGATTCTGTGAAAGGAGTTAGACTTGTTAAAAAACAGTCTGGCTTGCTACAAGCAATTGTTGATTACAGCTTTTAGAAAAAGGCAAAGAAAAAAGCAAACAGATGAACTCCTAATACGTGCTGCTTGGAAAACATTCTGAGTGCAAGTGGAGAAAGCTGCAGCAATAACAAGCAGCCATGGGGAGCAGCAGATAAACTGCATTTAACTCTGTGCCTCCTGAGCAGTCCCAGCCTCCTGAAGAGCAGATTATATTCAGCACTGGGAAATGCACCTCCTGATAGGAGCCCATGCTGAAGATATCGTAACCTAGCTGGAAATGTTCCTTAGACTCCCTGCCAAGGAAAACGGTAGAGCACCAGCTAGCTCAGCTGCAATAGCCACCTACCCTCTTTATTAACATGCCCTGAATCTGTTGCTTAAGTGACTCTCGGGGGGACGACGAGCGGAAGCAGCCATCACACTCGGTGCATATTTACCGCTGCGCTCATTCAGCTCCCTTACAAGCTGAGGACGATTTCAAAGCCGTCGCTCACGAGCTGGAAAGCTCACTGAGAAGGCTTTATTCAAAGACACAAGCTGGGTCAGACTTCCTAACTTCTTTCTTTCTTTAAATGGAAGAATGATTTAAGGCTTTGAAAAATTTAAGGCTTTGGGGAAAAATATCTTGCATAGTGAAGTCACCCAGTTTTCAGTAACGGACACACAAACGTTAATTTGACCCCCAGTTCATTGCTTTTGTTCCCTTCTAAGCCCTCTGTTAGATTTGTTTGATGACCAATGACGTGTATGAGTGTGGCCTTTCTTTTTCTCTCCTCTTAATCTGGATGTTCATATTCCTCTGCAAATACCTTACAGACCACAGGTGACCTGGCCAACCAGCTAAGCACATTCCCACAGAAGAAAGGAAAACTCAGCAGCTGCAATATTCATTGTGCATTTACACCTGCAGGGTCAATGAGTGGCTAAAGCTGAAGCATCTGGAAGGGCTGAACATTCATATTTTACCATTAACTCCTTATCACTATTGAAATTGCTAGTGATTGCAATTTCTAGTACTAGTGGTGCAAGTCTAGTACCAGTTTACCCCATCTTTTGGACCTTCAGGATACTCAGGCTTGTTAGGTCTGGACCCATCAGGCATGAACTACATGTTTAAATGCAGCAACACTTTAAACACCTTTCAATCCAGTGAGGTTCAGTGGCTGCTTTGCAGGAAAACTAATGGCCAAGCTTCTGCAGTATCGGTCTAGAGCCAGGTTATTATCAGCACGGATGTAACCGAAGCCTGATACTCAAAAAACTCTAAAGACAGCTTAATCCTCTCAGCACCTTCCTCTTGGATCCGACACTCAAGTTACAGGGTCAACATCCTGGCTCCTCTTCAGAGAGCTTTGTGCTGAACTCTAGTAACCCGCAGTAGCGGGCTGGCTCTGGGAGGCTTCAGTGCCTGCATAGCTTGCGTTAGTCTTTGCCACACTGGAAGGACTGCCTTCAGACACCCACGTGGCTCAGGTAGTTCAGGAGAGGCACTATAAGCACATATTTAAGCCTTACTTAAAGAAGGGCAACAAACACCTGAAAAAGCAGCAGTTGGTTTCACAGAGAACAACTGCAAACTCCTGTGCTGCTGCTATGGCTCGAGCCTGTGTTGGGTGTTCCTAGTCAGACCTGTTCTAACACAACCACAGTCTCTTCTTAAAAGCTAGGAGAGGGGTAGACACATGTAGGGGCGAGGAAGTAGAAAGTAAGACCTTTTTCAAGTAAGACCTTATCTCGTGGTGTTCTCCCCACTTCACCAGCAAACTGCACCAGAGAGATTAATCACACAGAGGTCTCCATCCTAACTTTTGTGTCGTCAGTAAATCTAAACCCAAGTAAACATGAAGGCATGTGTTCATGTGTCCAGATCTACTGTTGCTGGACTTTCCCCTTTCTTACTAAGAGTAAACAAAGCCTCTTAAAGCCTGTGAGCAAACGGAGTGACTAATAATGATAACGTGAGCCTCCCTGGGGCTGCCTGCACTTCTTCCAGAAGCTAAAGGAAGAGCTCCCCTGTCATCCTGCCAAGCTGTCCCACTGCCTTGATGTTTTCATACTAAGAGGTTAAAAATCAATGTTGAAGTTTAATTTACAGGTTTGGATTTTACTTTACATATTGTCAACCAACAGAATGAAGGAACTAAAAAAAAAGCATCTGGTTTTGCTTGAAAGGGGCTGCCCAGGGGGGTTGTGGAGTCTCCTTCTCTGGAGACATTTAAAACCCACCTGGACGTGTTCCTTTGTGACTGCTGTGGCAGGCGGGTTGGACTAGACCATCTTTCGAGGTCCATTTCAATCCCTAATGTTCTGTGCTTTCCCTAAGCCACAGGTACCCAAGATCAGACAGAGAATTTCCAGTGCTGTGTGTTTTATGCAAAGGCAGAACCTAACCATCCCCTGTGCTGTGGCACACAGGTGGTGGTGCGAGTCGTCTCAAAGCCAGAGCCAGGCAGGTTTGTTTCTCCTTCCCCTCTCACTGCTGAGCAGGATGAAAAAAGCACCTGATTCAACAGAACAAAGCCAGGTTTTCTGGTCAGATTATTTGCTACTACTGAACAGTGACTGTTTATACCAAAGATAAAAAGCAAACTCAGCAGTGAAAGAGATGATATCGAGTAAGAACAGTGAGGGCAGGCTTGGAACGAGACCACAGAGGAAAGTCCCCATGAAACGCCTCATGCCAAGCCTGCAGCAGGGCTTCGGGAACAAGTGCTCTGGTTCTTTCCTGACAGCTCAAGCAGACGACTATAAAGTGAGGATGTAAGGGTCAATAAATACAAAAGTAAAGATAAAAGTACAAAAATAATGTCCCTGAGCAGGCTTAGAAAACAGCTTCTCACTCAGAAGTGGGACTCCCCAGTTACCGTCAAAAGCCAATGTTCCGGGTATCTGAGAAAACCAGGCTAAAGGCAAAACTGATTTTAAAAACGATTTTAAAAGTAAGGCAAGCCACAGAGCTCTTCGTTCTCTCTGAACCAGCCCAGGCAGACTGCAAGAACAGGCACCGCACCGGTGTGGCAAGGTAAATCGCAGTATGCTGAATCAGCGTTTTCATTGTGGATTAAAGGTGAGCCTGGCTGTTCTGTGGGTGGAGGGAAGACACATATAGGAGGATAACAATACTTTGCACCAGAGAAAATAAGGTTTATTTACATCCCCAGTCCTTACAACCACCACATCATAGAGTACTGGACTTTATTCAAGCAACTTCGGAGACTTCCTTGTTCTTACCAGTAGCTCTGGGCATTTGCTAAATATTTGCTTAAAGATATTAGCCAGAAGCCCTATCAGCAGGAGCTAGGTACTGGTGAGCAGCCACTTCCTTACCCAGAGCACTGTCACCAGTACCTAGCTGGCTGAAATACATTGCAAATCCAGGGAAGGAAGTTCAGACAGAACAACCTGGAAAGACACAACTTTCCAACCAAAGCAAAGCCTTTGTATGTCCTGAGGAAGGTGGTGTTGTCCGTGCTGGGTCAAACACCATAGGCTTCATTCATTCATTCATTCAGGAAATAACTTTCACACAGAGCTCAGCCAACTTTCACAAATGGTCCTGCCCAGGTCAGGAAGTGGCCCCTGAAGGGCTGCAGAGGGTGGCAATTTTCCTCAGGCTCCTTGGTGTTCTCCTTTACACCTCATCCTACAGAAAAACTTCTGATTCCCTGCTTTCATACCATAGAACAACTGGCCAGCAGAACCACCTCCCAACACCCCTGTGCTCTGTGGAATCTACTCCAACCAACTGCTGCTCTGAATCCCTCTCAGCTGCTGATACTCAAAGACAGCATAAAAGGGAGCAGCTGCTGACAGAGATGAACCCAGGTGTCTCCAAGCCCGTGACAGGTTGTCATGAGTAGATCAAGTTCAAGACGAGATTAACCAATTCATTCAGTAAATGTATTTATAGACTGAAACAAAAACAAAACAAGAAGTGGTTTTGAACCCTCCTAAGTCACAGGCAAAACAAAAGACTAACTCAATTTGGGGAAAAACAAGGCAAATCCAGTTCACAGAGCATAAAAACCCCAACACACAGATACAGAGATTAACCACAGGTTCTTACATCACTGGGCTGAGCTGCTATTATCTCCACCCCCTCAGGAGAAAGAAACCTCCTTTAGTTCTTTTCCTTGTGGAAGTGTGGAGACCATTCAGTCTGTGCATCCATCCATCCCTCCATGCCAATGTGTCTTTTAAGGGCTGGTTCTCTGCTCCCTCTGCCTCCAAGCCAGTCCTCCCTTTCCAGTGTCCCCATCCCCATGGCCCCAAGTGAGGGACAGACACTCCATTTCAGCAAACAGTGGATTGCTGGTGAAACCCGTCCTGTGCTGCTCTGTGAGGTTCCAAAGCTCCCACCCTCACCACGCGCCACGTTCCAAGGACGAGATGGCTGCTGTGCTCAGCAAACAGTGGCCTGTGCTTCTGCTCTGAACACAGACAAGCTGGAAAGAAGCAACCTCTGCATCAGAAGCTGCAAACAAGAAACGGGATGCACCAAACCAGTTGTACTCGTTTTTGCAGAGTCTAAATATTCAGCTTGGAATTCCAAGCGGAATACAGAGCTGATGATGAGCTTCCTAATCCTTCAGGCAAGAAACCCACCAAATTCAAACTACACACACGTGATGGAAAAGCTGGCATGCACACAGCCATACAGAGGTAGCAGTTGTCACAGGGGCAGTGAGTTAGCTCTTGGGTGCTTTTCCCAATGGGAGGACCCAATAGCACAGAATATTTTAGCACTGCCTCTCCTTGCACCCTTGCCCCTTTCCTAAGCCATTCTGACTGCTAAGCAAAGCAGAGCTGTGCCCCAGCCTGAGAGAAGGAGCCTGAGCCAGGTCCCCAGCTCGTATCTGGTCACTAGTCCCAGAGCAATGAACAGAGTGCTCATTCTCTACATCTCCCCAGTGCTTGTGCTGCTGGGTTATCTGCTTTCCCCTCTGAATAGCTCTGTACAATCTGTCCAGAACCCCTTGGGAGTGAAGAATTCAAAAAAAAAAAGCCACCACCAAAAAAAAGGAAGAAAACAGTGACACTGTTAGACACAGAGAAACCTTTGTGTGCCAGAGCAAGGGAGCCAGCAGAGACGTCTCCAACAGTTCACAGCAGCAGACAAGCTAGGCTGGAATTAGCAGCGAGCTCACTGGGATGCAGTATAATCACAGCACCCAAAGGCAGCCCCCACAGATAATCTGGCCACTGTGCTTTCAAACAACAGCTGCACTTGAGCCTTACTTGGTCACGTCAGCTTAGGCAGGGTGGCTATTTTTCTGTCGCTGCTAGACTATGGGACAGCCACAGCAGTCTGGGATGAGGCAGGTAAGCACGAAGAGCCCTTCCCTGCTGATTTACCTAGTGCTGCTGGAAAGGAGGTGCAGCAGCTGCAGAGGGAGGGCAGCTGGTTTACTGCACACAGTTGTGGGTTACACCCTCGATTATACTAGTATCACCCCAGAACGGTTCCTCTAACTCCTCTCCACATGGTCTCCACCCCTTCCTAGCCACTACAGGGTTTGAAATATGAATAAATAATGATTAGTCCTCAGAGGAGAGCAAACCACAGGTGGGTGAGCTGGCCAGCACTCCTCCTCTCACACACACTGCAAAACCACTCATCAACTGGGTGAAGCAAATGAGGTCCCACCGAGGCCAAACCCTGCTCTGCCAAAATGGGAAGTGGATTGAGGTCTTAACCACAGCTTATGTGATGGTGGTCAGATGTTTTTAACCAGGCTGTTACAGCTCAGCTAACTGCCACCCCTCCTGCAAACTAGGTTATAAATACCTATTCCCTCACCCTGCTACACAAGCAAGTTCCAAGTTAGTGAAGAGAAAAAATTAATCACTGTGTGAACAAGTCACTGAACTGTAATCACTGAGCTGTCTCTAATAGACAAGCGGGAGCTTGGCTTCCTCCGGGGCAAGAAAGGCACACTACAGAGCTGTGCTGTGGAAGTTCAGACTGCCTGGCTTCCTTTTGCTGGAAGATGGCAGGATTAGCGTTTCACATGTGCTTGCTGGTACCCTGCACCAGATGCAATGCTCTTCTCTATACATTGATTGAGTCTGACAAACCTCATGACCTTCTGTGACAAGGTTACAGCATTGGTGGGTGAGAGAAGAGCAACTGGTGTCATCCAGCTGGACTTGTGCAGGGCATTTGATGCTGTCCTGCATGATATCCTCATCTCTAAAGTAGAGAGACAGACGAGCCTCTCAGTGGACAGGGAATTGACTGGGTTGTTGCACTCACAGATCAATGGCTCAATGTCCAAGTGGAGATCAGTGGTGAGTTGGTGCTCCTCAGGGGTCTGTTTTGGGCCCAGTGCTGTTTAACATCTTTGTTGGGTGACTGGGGTGTTGACTGCCCCCTCAGCAGGTTTGCTGATGACACCCAAGCTGTGTGGGGTGGTGGACATGTTGGGGCCATCCAGAGGACCCTGGACAGGCTGGAGAACTGGGGCTGTGCAAAGTGCATGAGGTTCAGCAAGTCCAAGCACATCTGGGTTGGGGTAACACATGCTGGGTGGTGAATGGAATGAGAGTAGGTCTGAGGAAAAGGACTGGAGGGTCTTGGTAGACAAGGAGCTCAACATGAATGCAGCCCAGAAGACCAACCATGTCCTGGGATGGATCAAAAGGAATGCCACCAGCAGCTCAAGAGGAGTGATTCTCTCCCTCTACTCTGTCCCTGTGAGACCTCACTTGAAGTCCTGCATCTAGTTCTCGAGTCTCCAATGCAGAAGGGACTTGGAGTTGTTGAAGCCAGTCCAGACGAGGCCACAAGGATGATCAGAGAGCTCTGATATGAAGACAGGCTGAGGGGGTAGAGGCTGTTCAGCCTGAGGAACAGAAAGCTCCAGGGGGACCTCAGAGACATCTTTCCAGTACCTGAATGGCGCCTATAGGAAAGCTGGAGAGGGACTTTTTATTAGTGATAGGACAAGGGGGACTGTCATCCAGTCATGGGGCAAGGAAAAGAGAGTAGGTTTAGGTTAGATCTCAGGAAGAAATCCCTCCTTGTGAGGGTGCATTGGAACAGGTTGCCCAGGGAGGTTGTAGACATACAGTTACACCCAGATAAGGGCAGAAACTTGTCAGGGATCTTCTGCCACTGTTGCACTCAAAGCTCAGCCAGCCCATCGGGTGACTCTGATCTAAACAATCCTGCTTTCTTTTTCAGCAGAGGTTATTAATCTGAAGTGAAGCATGAAAGCCTTGCAGGATGCACTTTGGAGGTGCTGAAAAAGGCAGTGACAAAAATGGGATTACTAGTCCTGTAGATCACTGCTAGTCTGGCTTTTGATTAGAAATGGGAGCAACCAGCTAGAAGGTGAAACAGCCTGTGGTGAATTGTGTCAGGGTGTGCTCTGGAGGAAGATGGTCTTCACTGAGACACTTCAGGGCTCGTTGGACATTTCTGTCTATGACCGGGGGAGACCATTTGACCAAACTGCTCAGCCAGGGGAGAAGCAAGCTCTGAGCACATCTCCATGTGCAGTGGAGACTGTCACCAGCAGAATCCCTGGAGTCTCATCCATTATTCAGCAGCTGCTGCTGGCTCTCATTCACATACATCACCTGAGCATAAATAAGTAAAACACCGTATGTACAAGCTGGTGACAGAGGAGACTATTAAAATCTAATGAAGCAGCATGCTTCATGCATTTTCTTCTGCTCTGTAATGAAACACTGACCATTTCACCAGCACCATCTTGTTGAGATGCAGACCTTGGACAATTTTTATTCAGTTGCAAGCCAGAGAAACCTTTTCACTTCCTTTTTTCAGCAAGAATGAGATTCTCCTTTTTACCTGGACAGAAGTTCCCACCCCAACCTGTTCCAATAAATAACTTTAGAATACTAGAACAGCCCTATAATAATGTCCATTAAAAGAACTTGACATGTTCCAGCCTCTCATTACTGCTTGCAAGAATCCCCATAACTGCAGCGTTAGGTCTTTCCTCAGGAGCAACATAGTGAACAAGGCTCAATTCTTTTCCATGTTGCTACATACCCAGCAGAGATTTCTGCACCCGTAGGCTGTCTGTGCAGCCTTGAATTCCAGCTAGGGTATGTCCTGGAGAAGCAGATCCTGCTCAGGAGCCTGCCCCATTCACCAAGGCAATAATCACAGCTAGACTTCACAATCCTTTGCTATCCTGGAGGATGCAGGATGATGGGATTGAGAGCCACCCTTCAGAGAAGGACTTGGAGGTATTTGAAAATGACTAGTTGCACTAGTCACTGCCCAGAAAGCAAATACTATCCTGGGCTGCCTCAAAAGAAGTGTCACCAGCAGATCAAGGGAGGGCGATTCTTCCCTTCTACTCTGCTATGCTGAGACCTCACCTGGAGTGCTGCATCCAGCTCTGCAGTTGTGAGCACAAGAGTGATGTGAACCTGTTGAAGCAGAGCCAGAACGAACTGTCAGAGCTGTGGAACACCTTTACTATTGGGGTTAGGCTGAGTGAGTTGGTGTGGTTAAGCCTGGAGAAGACAAGGCTTTGGTAGGACCTTATTGTGGCATTTCCCTACTTAAAGGGGGCTTGCAAGAAAATGGGGATAATTTTTGCAGCAGGCCCTGTTGCAGCAGGACTAGGGGAGATAGTTTTAAACTAAAAGTGATGATATTTAGATTTAAGGCATAATGTTTTTACAGTTAAGGTGGTGAAACTCAGGAAGAGGTTTCCCACAGAGGTGGTAGATCCCCCATCCCCTGAAGTGTTCAAGTGATGGGGTTCTCAGCAACTGGATCCAGGCAGAGATGGATGCTCACTGCAGGAGAGGTTAAACTAGATGACCTTACAAAGGTTTCTTCCAACCCAAAGCATTCTATGATCCTCATTCCTGACCTTCTTCCAGCATCACTGCACTGTGCCAGGCAGATACAACACCTCTGCACCCTCACATTGCCAGTTAACCCTAGGGAAGTATGCTGGATGCTACCTTACTCTGGACAAAGGCACTTCATGATGCTAACACGTGCATTTTGGCACACTGCAAAGTTCACTCTTTCTTTCTTGCTCTTCTCAGAACTGTAGCTCTTGTGGTCACACCACAAAGCTGCTGAATCAGCACAGCCAAGCCATAGCCATACCCCACACAGCTCTCACATTAAAAACAAAACCCAGGTTTAATGATAGACAATCACATTCAAGTGGCACCATAACTGACCAAACTGGAGACTGAACCTCACAGAAACAAACAAACACACTTGCTTTTTCTTTCCACTGGGAATCAAATTGCTGCTTGGCCACACAAAGAAGAGAAAATGAAGCGAGAAGTCACTGGGAGAACTGCGAAACCAGCTGGCCTCCTTGCCAGCATGTTGTGTAAGCTACTGCCAGAGTATTTCTATACCAAAGGCTTTTGGAAAAGAACTCCAGAACAGAAAGTGTGTGTACTGTTGGACATCTCAAAACTTTGTGATCTGTTTTATTTCTCTCTGTAGAGAGCAGCATATTTAACATTTACATGGAGATTCATTTTTCACAGGACCCAGTACAATAACAGATATTCAACCGTTCCTAGAGCGCTGAGGATAGGCACATGAACAGTGCTACAGTCTGAACTTGGATCTCTTTAAGGCACTCCAGGAAATTAAAGCATCTCTGAGTTTCACATCAGTGAGATGCTTTTAAAGCAGCAAAATAAACCACAGATACATCAGAACTGACTCGTTCTGCAAAACCGATCCAGGTACTTGAGAGTTCATAATCTAATAGTGAAGTCAAAAATTCTCCTTGCTCAAGCTATAAAGCCAAAGTCACTTATTTACTTTCCAGCTTCCTATAAAGCAATAGAGGGGTTGAAGCAGCAGCTAACAGCTGGGCTGTACACGCTGCCACACTTCAATTGAGGAAAAGTAACTGCAGACGTGGCAGTGTGCACTAGTGTGTCTGAGGGACCCCCCTTCCCCGTAGTGTTAACAGCCTGGGTGATAAATGCTTCAGAAATCAGTAGCAAGACTTAAATACTTCTTCCTTTTGGAAGCAGGGCACGTTTCTGTCTATCCACCTCGGCTATTTTCCATTATCTACCACCTCCTCAACAAAGAGATTTATTTCAGTGTGTCTGCTCGAGGCTGCAACTCTTATTGAGCCTTCAGAACAGCACCTGCCTTAACTTCAGCCAAACTTCGCAGAGGATGAGACCACCCCCAAGAGTTCTGCTCTCTGTGAATATTTTGAGCACATCAGTTTAGCAGAGGAAGTCTGAGTCAGAATTTTGCTGTTCATCACACAAAAGAGGGAGATCTCTTAATCAAATCTCAGATTGCCTGCGTGCCAGCTGAGCCCTGGAAAGGATGTGGCTTATGTCTGTCCAGCACCTACCACAGCTTGTGTCCATCCATAAAGATCTAACGCAGCAGGAAGGTTGGCCCACTGACCCAGTCAGAACACGAAGTCTAAGGGAGGACACCAGATGCATGACCTCTATCAGTAGAGGATCCTGCAACAGGACTTTTCTCCCCAGTTGAGGGGAGATGTCCAGTAAAGAACCACCACAATTAGCTGTCTGGCAAAGACTCAGCTGAGGAGACCTCAGCAGGAATCAGATTTACTCTTGGGGTCACACATAACATGATTTCATCTGACTTCTTTAGCCTCTCTCGAGCTCTTGCAGTCAGCATCTTCACCACCTGTTTAGAGCTCTTTAGGAATAAGTGTTCCCTTTAAGGTCCACCTTACAACTTCCCTCAGGAAAGAAGTCCCATGCTTGAGTCTCCTGGCTCTGCTTTCTCTCACCAGTTTCCCCCCTGAACTGTGCCACACTTACAGACTTCTCTCACCCTCTTCTCTACCCTATAGGTCTTTCTTCAGCCTATTTACGTGATCAGCCTGCACAGCCTGACCTGAGCCTGCTGCACACAGACTGGAGTTTGCTCTTGCCCTCGCAAACATCAGGTCCAAGTCCAGTCAAAATGCAAATGATGCAGCTGGTGGTTTACAAGCACAGCAGTAAAGCTCACAGAGGTGAATAAAACCACTGGGCAGCCTGTCTGCTGGAGCACATCTGTCTCTGAGTGTTGTAGAAGACAGGTGGTATTTTAGCAACAAATAGCATTTGCCAAACGTTTTAAACATCTGCTAGGAGCAGCACAGTTATGGCCAGTTCTGCCTGGGGCAGATGAAGAGATTAGCTGTGCTCAGTGCCCACCCTGCCCCAGGAACTGCTCCTTGTTGGGCACTGGGTTGGCCAAAACATAAGAGGGATTCCAGACACGGACAGAACCTTACCAGGGCAGGTATCTTTCCCAGCTCTCAGCTTTCAGCACACTTCTGCATGGTATTTCTGCTCGTTGCTGAAAATGGAAGAAGTCGTGAGTGAACTGAAATTCTGCTGTAATGGGACAGCTCCAGAAAAGCCAGAAGGACCAGAACTAAACCATTGCGTGCTTTAGAATCACAGAATCATCACGGCTGGAAAAGACTTTCAAGATCATGAAGTCCAACCATCCACTCTACAACCCCAATCCACTAACCCATCTCTCGAAATCACAGAACACTAGGGATTGGAAGGGACCTCAAAAGATCATCCAGTCCAACCCCTCTGCCTCAGCAGGATCACCTAGATCCAGTCCCAATACCATGTCTGCCTGTTTTTTGAGCACCACCACCCCTCCCCAGGCAGCCTGTTCCACTCTCTCTGGTAAGGAATTTTTCCTGCTGTCCGATCTGGACCTCCCATGGCACAACTTTAACTCACTGCACGTTTCCATACCACGTTGTGGTTACCACAACCAAACCATTGGTCTGATGTTTCCAGAGCTAGAGGTCACCACTTGAACTGTACAAGATATAATAATAAATAAATGTAAATAAATGAATTCGTTATAAACAACAATATAAAAATGTGGCTCTGATTTCTGCTGTGGAAGCCCTCTTCATTAAACTGGAAGTGGTTTGTCTATTTTTAACTGTTAAGTAAAAGAGAAAAAAGTCATAATTAGAATGCTGTCTACTCCCCAGGTGCTTTAAAGTTCCCAGAATTAATTCTGGGTTTCAGATAATGTTAAATACTCTAAGGTTTCCCATGATAAAGCACTTACTGTTGCAAAAAAATATAAATTAAGAAAGCTTTAAGTCCAAAAAGCAGTTCAAAGAGTAGGGGGGAAAAATCATCCAGAAACAAGAATAAAGTTGATTTAATATGTTTATTCCTGGGGGTATTTTGATGGAGGAAAAAACCCCCACTGCAAGCTAAACAGAGACCTTGGCAACATCCCCCTGTACCTGTGATTCTCCACCCCTCTGGAAAACATTGCAAGCTACCAGCCCTTCCATCACTGTCTGGCCTCGACCTGCATTCCTCACACTGAGTGCTGGCTGTCAGATGAAAGGACAAGACATATCAGGGTAAACAAGGTCATCCCAGCTGGCAAGGATCGGCGCTGCAGAAATGGCTGCTCACCAGCGAGCTAAACCAGCTCACTGAAAAGGCAGATGTGTGTCAAGATCTGTAAGGAAATGATCAGCCCAGACAGGAAATCAGTTCCTCCTGTACTCACCACAAAGCTAAAGGA
Source organism: Phoeniculus purpureus (assembly GCA_028565055.1). NCBI lineage: Eukaryota > Metazoa > Chordata > Aves > Bucerotiformes > Phoeniculidae > Phoeniculus > Phoeniculus purpureus. The sequence continues at coordinate 6,078,141 of JAOXOE010000343.1, read as the reverse complement.
AAAGCTGTAGCCTGTTTCTCATTCCTAAAGAATTAGCCATCCTGCTCTTGCATGAAGCAGCTCACCCTGCGAGGGCAGCACCCGGAGAGGAAACTGCAGGGATCTACCCTTCCCATTCCAACTTTCCTGAAGCAGCACCTCGGCAGCAATATCTCCCAGAAACATCCACCACGTATCTGCCTTCCCTGCCTCAGGGTCACAAACCCCACAGAGCTTGCTAGGGCTTGTCAGCTCAGGAAGGGATTCACTCCTTCTCTTGGGTGCAAACACTGTGCACCTTGCAGTAGCTTTAATGATGTGAGCATCTGCAGGGAGGAGGGTAGGCAGGACATCTACTGTTGTTACTGCCTTAAGAAAATCCTCTGGTGCTTCTACAGTTTGGCTGAGGGGAAAACACCAGGTTTCTCACCCTGACAGGTCAAAGAGAAAAGCTGCATTAAAAGGAAACCCACTCAGAAGGATTAGGAGACACATGTACCTCTGCCCCAGCCTCACAAACACCACCTTTGCAGGAGGTGGCTGGCTCAGGAAAGCAGCCAGTATGGCCTGATGGTGGTTTAGCCCTCATTGGATTCTACCTCAGCAAGTTTCCCTAACACCAGACTGCAGCTGCCACTCATCGGTACCTCTGCCAGTCAGAAGAGAGACGTGAGGGAAGATGTGAAGAGGGAAGGCTCCAACTGAGGGGAAACCAGGCTGGTTTCATCCCTGCCAAGGAGCTGGTACACTGGATTTAACTGGGCTCTGTGTCATAGGCAATACTTTATAGTATTTGATAATTGATATTAATAATCATTAACGTTGATGATACTCGATTAAAAATGCAGACACTGGTTTTAGCATCAGTGCATCATCCGCACTGAGGTGACATTCAAGCTTTAAGTGCATCACAGAGAGACACCCCTGACTCACCTACAAGGGATACAATGCCTTTGTGAAGTGTAAGGCAGGCAGCTAATTAGAAAGCTAAGAAATATGAACACACTTGTGTTTTTTTAATATTACCAAAACAACAGGAAGCTACGTGACCACTATACCCGATCCGAAGGTAGCCTTCAGGTTTATTTTTTAAGCAGCTGTTAGTGTTTTAGGAAGGCTGAAGAGAGATTTGAAAACAAGGATTTGAAGCAGATTGCTTGCTTTTTATCACAGCCAGTCAGGACAACACACAGCTACAGCGTGGAAAACGAGAAAGCAGGGAGTGTTTTAGTGAGAAGTTGTCCTAATGCTCAGGAATGCAAAGTAGGCGCTGGGGCTCCACCAACAACTGGCCTCTTGCCTCAAACATGGCATCTGCATATTGTCAGTAAAGATCTTTCCCAGCCTTCAGACTACATCCTCTATCACTTACTGCTAATGAATCCCCGAGGGGTTTAGACACTTAATATTGCAACATGAGAAGATGTCTTAGGAGCAAAAAAATTAAAGCTAAGGCACTGCAGCTTTAACCAAAGAATTAATCACAATGGGCCAGATTCCCTCTGGAAGCAGAGCTCCTCTTCTCTGTGCAAGATCAAATGGAAATTGCCTCCAGATCCATGGGAAAGCCGAGCTCAAGCCTGGAAAGAGCACAGGCATTGCAGAGAGCGCTCTGGTATGGCCATTGACTTGAATTCCTGCAAGACCACCATTGGCAGAGGATAAGTCATGTTCACGCTGTTCCCTGACTCACAGCAAGAAAACAGAAGCAAGAAACATTTCCAACAGTTTGCCAGAAGCAGCTTCCAGGCTAGCAGGAAATTTACTACCATTCACTTGTACCTGGAAACCAGCTCATGGTAGCCACGAGAAGAGAACAGGCCCTTATGTTGGATATAGATACAACTGTACTGGTATAGATATAACTGGTCCCATAATAGATGCCACAATGATTTCAGTGGTAGAACCTGCCTTAGTTCTAATGATGAAGAATAGCCTACAGGGTCTGTTTGGGCTCTGTCAGGGCTCTGTCAGCAGGGCTTGAGAGGCTGCAAAGCATCTCTCTGTGCAAAGATGCAGTTTGGCTGCCTGAGCAGCACAGACACAAAAAACAATATCCTGTGGTCAAGGTAGGTGCCGTGTGTGCATTCACAGACACAGATTCGTAGTCAAGTTACTAGCGACATGTGGTGGGTTCAAGACCACAATCAAAGATAAAGGAAAAGAAAACAAAGCAGTTAGGTCTTGATGAGATCTCAGGTAGAATTTGCCAGACAATGGATAGCTTAGGGAAAATGGAAAAGGGTTTAACAACTCTATAGCTGTGTATAGGAATGAAGAAAAGGTTGAGCAAGTCAGTGCACACAAACTAGAAACTGTGTCACAAATGCCATCACATAGTCTGAGAAAACTACAATGGGAGATCACTATCGTATCTGTCCTTGGGTCTTCTTCACATTAGAGTTTTGGGCAAAAAGAACACGTCAGTCAAGTAGAGACAAGTACTACCACCCTCTCTATTATTCATGTTTCACCCTCTGGGAAGAGCAGCACCCAGCCTGTCCAGACTGGTGAATTCTCCAATTCCTCAGCGTAGCTTCTCCAGCTCAATGCTCATCAGGCAGGTCTGATCCCTCAGCACCTAAACTGCATCCCTCAATGCAGGAGACATGCTTTCAAAAAATAAACCAGACTCTGTTTTCATGCCCAAGGATTAAGGATTCTCAAGTCCTTCTGCTTTCTTCAGCTAACCACAGAGGATTTCTCCCCAATACTTGAGCATCCCCAGTTTTTCTCAGCAGCAGAAATGACAAACAGTCTCTCTTCCTGCTGATCAGTGCTCTCTAAGATGGCCGTGGTAGACCCTGGCCCCAGCCACGTGCAGGACCCAAGATGGAGACCAACCTCATGGCCTCATCAGCAGGGGCTCCTCACACTCTGCAAACGTGGCCAAGAGGGTTCCATGACCCTCCCCTCTCCTCTCTCCTCCTGTCTTAGCTCCAAGAGGAAAAAGAGGAATCCCTTAAGCTCACTGCAAGTTGCTGAATGGGTGCTCCATGGTGGGAGTAAATCAGCACTGAGGTCTTGCTTCTCCTCCCCGCAGCAGAGTGGGGTCGGGACCCGGGCCAGCGCGGCACAGAGCCAGCTTCCTCCACCCTGCTGTTTACGGGAGCAGAGCGGACCCTCCCAGTCCTGTCTCTGATGGGGGAAATGGGAGAGGGAGTGGATGGGAGCCATGGCGAGCCAGAGTCACTGCTGCTGAGCCACAACAGACCTGTTTTTCCCCCACCACCATCCTGGAAGTGTGAGTCTGTAGGGGGTTAGCACCGGGCAGCAGCCCCATACTGGGCTGGAAGCCCTCAGCAAAAAGAGGCAGGGCTCGGATCACTGGCCCCTTCTATATTCTCACCTAGCGACACTCCTTAAGGGCGGGTACTTGGGATAGTGTCACCTGCCCCCAGGACAGGTCACTGGGGGTTGAGGTGTCCTCTTAAACCAACATAACCTTTTCTTCATGAAAGCACAAGTCTGTACATCTGAAAATTGTGGTAATTTTCAAACAGCAACATGACATCATCACCTGCTTTTCTTTGGTTTCCTGAAGAACTGCACATTCGAAGAGTTATCACAGAATGACAGAACATTGGGGATTGGAAGGAACCTCAAAAGTTCATCCAGTCCAATCCCCCTGCCACAGCAGGATCACCTAGATCAAGTCGCACGGGAACGTGGCCAGGTGGGTTTAAACATCTCCAGAGAAGGAGACTCTACAACCCACCCTGGGCAGCCCGTTCCAGTGCTCTGTCACCCTCACCATGAAGTTCCTTCTCAGACTTATGCGGAACCTCCCCTGTTCCCGCTTACACCCATTTCACCTTGTCCTACCATTAGATGACACTGAGCAGAACCTGGCTCCATTCTCCTGACACCCACCCTTCACATATTTACAAATATCAATGAGGTCACTCCTCAGTCTCCTTTTTTCCAAGCTCAAGAGACCCAGCTCCCTCAGCCTTTCCTCATAAGGAAGATGTTCTCCTCCCTTCGTCATCTTTGTGGCTCTGCACTAGACTCTCTCCAGCAGTTCTGTGTCCTTCTGGAGCTGAGGGGCCCAGAACTGGACACAACATTCCAGCTGTGGTCTCACCAGGGCAGAGTAGAGGGGGAGGAGAATCTCTCTTCATCTGCGGACCACCACCCTTCCGACCCACTCCAGGATGACAGAGGGGCCATAAGGGCTCATTGCTGGCTCATGGTAACGCTACTGTCCACCAGGAACCCCAGGTCCCTTCCTCCTGCTCTCTAACAGGTCAGTCCCTGAGGATGTGCCATGGTTTCTCTGGAATTCTGTCTCTAAAGCACAGACCACAATGGCAAGAGGGAAATAAATTCTGCAGCACTTCACTCAGTCACAACAGAACGGGGCACCGTCTAGGAAACGTAGCAAGACAAAAACCAATAAGACAGAAAAGTGATCCAAGACGGACCAGGGGAAGTGTTGTACAGCAGCACACAATGCTTTGGGCATGGTGAGCTTGCCTTGTGGGAATGGGAACACAAGGCAATGTGGAACAACTTATGCACAAGGCAAGAGGCACCTCCATGTATCACAGCTCTCAGCTCAAGGTCCTTAATGCCACAAGGTGCATCAGGCTGTCTGACTATAAAAATATCACTGATAATTATAGAAAGTGAGCAGGTACCGCCTGCTTCTCTTAAGCCCCATAGCAAGCTGGATCACAGATCAGTTTCCAGCCGTCGAGCCAGTGTCAGATGACACACTAGACTTACACCATCTGTTAGCAGGGTTCCCTGCCTGCCTTGCCAGCTCCTAATGACAAACTCTCAAGTTGGGAGCTATTTTAATGGGAACATACAAGAACAGGAAGGAATTAAACTTCAAAGCATCCAGAGGAGTAAAGCTTTCTGACTTGCCTCATGGTTGCTATCATAGAATGGATTGGGTTGGAAGGGACCTCCAAAGGTCATCTAGTCCAACCCCCCTACAACAAGCAGGGACATCTCTAACTGGAACAGATTGCTCAGAGCCCCATCAAGTCTGACCTTGAATGGCTCCACGGATGGGGCCTCCCTCCACCTCTCCAGGCAATCTGTTCCCATTATCCACCACCCCCACATGGAAGAATTTTTACTAGTAAGTAATATTGACCACACTTTGGTTAGCTACTGGGTTCCCCAGGTCATCTGATCACGCTGCTGTGCTGGGTTTGTGTCTCATGGGGTTTGGGTAATGGAGGATGGGGCAGCTGGCACAGCTCCTGGGAGCAGCTTTGCAAATGTTTCCCACCGCTCCAGTCAGATCCACCCATGACCAATCGAGGCTTCTGCAAGCAAACAGTTAATAAGAGGGAAAAACTTGTCAGGGTGAGAAGAAAGAAGAGAGAGACTCAACCGTGCAGTCACTCAGATCAGTGCGTGGGAAGACTTGCCTCAGCAGCCACTGCCCTTTGGCTTGTGGTGAGAGGACAGGCTGAGCCTTTGGAGCCCTCAGAGCCCATCAGTGGAGGAGAGTGCTTGAAAACCATGGAGAAGAGCAGCTGAGCAGGGGGTGGGTCCTGATAAGGGGCTCTGGGAGAACAGCAGCCTGTGGCATGAAGTCAGAGAAGCTCGTGGACAACTGTCTCTCATGGGAGGAACACTGCATGTCCACAGGGAAGGGCTGCAACGTGTTTTCACCCCTGAGTGGGAGGGACCTGCAGAACTGGTTGCAACCCCCATGCCCTGATCTACCTCTGGTGCAGCAGGGAGGCAAGGAGGCAGAGGAGCTGGGTGAGGTGGGGAGGCGTTGGAGTTAAGAGGCTCCTCTATCTCTTACTGTCTGGTCAGTAAATTGGTACAGGGTTTGTAGCTTAAACTGATTTTTTTCTCCCAAATTTAGCCTGTCTTTTGCCCATTACTACAACTGGTGAGTGAGCCCTCTCTCTTGAGCATCAGTCAAGCCTTTTCTTGTACCTTCTCCTGCCCTGGGAGCTGGCAATGTGTGGAGCAGCTGGTGGTGCTGGTTTGGAACCACCACAGCTACCCAGGACAAATTTACAGAGCGATTCCACAGTGTCAGACAGCGGCTGGGTGAAGCCCACAGCTAAAGCAGTTTAGTGCCACCCATGCATCACGAACACAGTCCTTGGTGTCATTCCGTGAATCCCAACTATGAATAATTTCAGTCAGCTTCAGGAAGGTCAGGAGAGCCATGGAGGTCCCAGAGTTGTGGGTGAACCAAGTCACTGAAAGGAGGAGTAAGGAGAAAAATGGTAAGGCCAGGGGCTGACTGTCTGGCCACTGGATAGTCTCTGCTCAGTCAGGAACCTGAAAGTTAATTTGTGACTGAAGTCAAGCCCTAAATAAAGTTCCTTAAACTATATAAACAAATCAGCATCGATGCAGCTGTTTCTGGGTTTCCAGGGCACGCAGGATGTCAAGTGACTGACGATGCCTACAGAAAGCCCTGCAACAAAGGACAACAGCATTGGCTGAAGTGGAGCACAGAATCACAGAACTTAGGGATTGGAAGGGACCTCAAAAGATCATCTAGTTGGATCTCTGCACCGCAGCAGGATCGTTATGGGGTTTTGCTTTTGATAGAGGTAAATGTCAGTGTGTTCAGTCTTCCACATTGATAGACTCAGCCAGCTAGGACAAAATAAAATGACTCTGTGTCACTCTCCACCTTATGCAGCCATTTTTCTCAGGGTGAAATAAAAGGATATTAAAAAATACAGGTACTTTGGATAAACTCACTTTGCACAGCTTCACACGGCTTCCAAAGCTTCAGCCGTAACTGCCGATGGAAAAACAAAGGTTTCAGGAAAAGACAGAAATGCCTTTCTGTGAAGTGACCATCGTTCTTGGTTACCGGGCAGGATAACTGAGATGGTCCACCCTGACCTTCATTTGGTTCTTTTCCTCTCAGGGCAGACAACATTTTTTCTCATAAAACCTCAAAAACCCAAAGTGTAACCGAAATGAGGGTTTGGACAGGGCAGGCTAGTAATGACATCTACATCAGAGTAAAGTGCATCTGATACAGCTAGAACTTCTCCAGCTGATGATGGACAAACTCATCTATTAAAAAATATCAAGACTAGCACATGTGAGGGTCATCAGCCAATGTCATAGTTACTAAGAGATTTCCTGCTGAGGAAGACCTCGTTTCGGGAGCAAAGGATCAAGAGATCCCTGTTTTACGCCCAGCTGTGATGGAGAAGTTGTGTATGACGTGGGGTTAGCTGTCATTCTCCATCTCTGTGATGATGCTTTGTGTCACAAAGATCACTACCATCCCAAGATGGAGGTTTCAGCACAAATATATTCTTGTTCTTAAATGCAATTACTCACAGCAGCTGCAAACCAGACTGTCGGTTGTATCCACCAGGATAGGATCAGAGATGTCTCTGAAAGACATTCTCAAAGTATGAAAGAAAAAAGTATGGCCCCCCCCTAAAAATTGCTGCAGTGGGAATTATGGAATTATCTTTTGGAGTCTGCAGATCTGTGGAGCTGTTTCATCTGCTGCTTTCCCAGTCTGGTGGGATCTGCTGCAGGCAACCAGCTCCTGTCCTCACTTACGCTCTTACAGCTGGAAGCTGCTGGGACAAAGGACTAAGGGCAAGGGTAGGTATTTCCTCACAGATTTCTACTTTGATGAATTGAAAACAAAACTGCTCACTAGCCACAAGGGGCCTGCTGGCTGCTTGTGTTTACATCCTCATTCCTAAACCCTGAATCATGGTGGGAGCAGTGAGATCAGCCCAAAGGACTGCATGAGATTATTCATGCCACATACATATTGCAAGGGTGCCCAGCCACAGCCTCTCCCCCTCATCACTCTTCCCTTTGTTCTCCCACCCCAGTTAATCCCTCTTATTTTTAGTATTTGTTGTGTCTGGTCCAAGCAGATTGCAGATCACTCCACATGCAGTTGTGCATCTCTTGGACTGTCTTACAACGCGTGACAAATAGACAACTATGAAAACCCCACAGCAGCACAGCCCTGTCTCTCTTGCAAGGAAAACCTCTCTCAGATCAGGCCAGCAAACTCTCGAGAGCACTATGCAGCCAGGGATTCAAGTCAAAGCAATGCACTTAGTATTATGCTAAATGTCCTAGCAGATTTCCCTCCTACTGCCTAGCAGTGGTTGTCAGAGATGTCTATCAGAAGACACTGGTATTTGAGTGACAGCCATATCAAAACAGAGGTCACACACACACACACAGAGAGCATTTTTTGGATGTACATAGGACTTCCTGACAAACACCACTTGGTAAGTGGTACTTACCCCATGGCACGTGAGATTGTTAACTTTGCATCATCACCAGTGCTACAGCAATAAAGTGCTACAGGAATAAAGTCAAGGGCATTTCCACTTAAAACACAACATGATGCCAGTGCCCCGTAGCCAGGGATTGCTTTGTATTCCTTGTGGGTTTCATAATTAAAGCAAGAAGAAGATAAAGGACTATCATGCTTGCAAGCTCCAAATGAGCTTGGTTCTGTGGTGAGGGTTAGAGGAGCCTGGTGCCTTTCTTGAACAAACAAATCTCTGTCTGTGCAATGCACTCACAGCTCAGTGCAATTGGTGAGGGTCAAGTGCAATTGGTGAGGGTGAGCTGCTTCCCACCCCCTGCACTAACTCCTCAGAAACTGATGCCCATCGTGTCACCTGTGAATTCAGGAAGGTGGTCTAGACCAACAGACTGTGATTATGGGTACAGCATCTTAGCTACTGTAGTGAAGCTAACTAACACTGCTCATGGAGACTGGGGACCCTGCCAGTCAGCCACCAAAACAACAAAGGCTAAAAGCCCCTAACCCATCACAGCACAGGCAGAATGAAGGTGAGATGACCAGATTCTCACCTACACCTCCCCAGACCCCAGAGAGGTTAATCTCTACTGCCTAATCCATCACTGAACTCTCTCAAAGTTGCCAGACTTTGCATGGCAAAGATGCGTGATGTAGATACCTTATGATCTAAAAGCATTTACCTTTTGTGCTAGCTGAGGGGATGGCGAGCTCAGCTTGCCGTGTACAGGCAGTGCTGTGTCCCCAGGTACACAGAGTCCCCCCCCCATGCTGTGCTGAGTGCAGGCAGAGCAACTCTGCCTCCAGTACCGAGGCCAGGCTCAGCCACAGCCTGCTCTTGGAACTAGTGAGAGAGGCTGGGGTCGCTCTTTGCAAACAGATGATCTTGTGCCCATTAAACTACATCTTGTTTACAACTGCACAAGTCAGTGAACAGCTGTTCCCATTACTACCAACATTCAGGATGATGTCTTAAACCCCATGAATCTGGATGCCTGAGGGAATGCTATCTGAGCTATGATCTCCAAAAGATGCTACAGATGGCATGATTCATGCTCTCGCTGCCACCATCCTCAAACATTTGCTTACCCTTTCTGTCCAGGCACAGCAAATGCATCTTTTAATGTTCTTTACCACTGAATTAAAGCCTTCTTTGAAACACTATGAACACAACACAATCATAAAATTCATAATAGGTCAGAGGAAACACTACTGTCATGCGTGTAGCACAACCTACATGAGCTCAGCCAGAAGACAGTGGAGTAGTATCACACATACTTATGGAGGGCAGGTCTGATGAGGAGCAGCTGAGGGAACTGGGGTTATTTAATCTGGAGAAGAGAATGCTCTTTACACCTACCTGAAAGGAGGTTGTTGGTCTCTTCTCTCAAGTCTGATAATGGGCAAAAAGATATGGCCTCAAGTCATGCCAGGGGAGGTTTAGATTGGACATCAGGAAAAATATCTTCCCTGACAGAGTGGTCAGGTGTTGGAACAGGATGCCCAGGGAAGGGGGAGTCACTGTCCCTAGAGGTGTTCAAAAAACAAGTAGATGTGGCCTTAGGAAACAGGGATTACTGGGCAGGGTGGGGGACTGAGTTGACAGCTGGACTGGCTGATCTTGTAGATCTCTTCCATCTGGAATGATTTGATGATATCCTAGCTGCTATTTCTCCAGCTAGGATTTAAATATCATTAATAGCAGATGCACACCCAGTGCGAGCCTGATGCAGTAGGAATGCTCACACAAGCAGGTTCCTGTCAGAAGGATTTGGTGCACACAACGCAGGATTTGCACACTTCACAACATGGCTAGACCCAGAAGCATCTTCTCTAGGTGGTACAGAGAAAGAGTCAAAGCCTGCTGGAAAACAGGCGATGCATTGATGTGTTTTTCAGCAAGCCAGCACAACAGACTGTAACTCCACTGCAGCAGCAGTTTGTGTTGTGTGGTTGTAAGCGGGTTTTGTTTGGCTTTAAGATCTTTGTATCTTTCTAAACAAAAGAAATGGTGCTGTGCTGATGCACATAACTTTCCTTGCAAAACAGATCCAGATGTTACGCTCCAAACAACCTCTGCAGTTTCTCTCCAGCCACTGCCTTGTAACCCTTCACCTGATTCACTGTGGAACCTCCCAGCCCCAAGGACTGGTTTATGTAAACTTGTTCCCACCAGTTTAACTACGATCAGTTATTAAACTGATTTAGTTAATCCTTCAGAAAGACTCCTTTGTGGATGCAGCTGAATTAATTTATGACAGTTATGTCTTAGAGCAATTTACCTTCCAGTGGGTAAGCTAATTGGGATATTAATTTGAAACTTAGCCTGGTCATTTATTAACTGGAAACTAAGAGATAGCTGCTACTGGCCAAAATACCGTGTACCTGAGTGATGTTTTCCACATTGCAGCTAAGGCACTTCAACTATTTGTTGTACAGATCAGCCCCAAATCTCCTGCCCCAATTACATGGTCTTTGGTCTCAAACATTGAGCAATGCACAAGTGAATGATCCATCTGTCACTGGTAAACAAAAGGGCAACACAAGCAGCACCTGATCCTTGTTTTAGAACAGCTCAACACACAAAAAAAGCTCACTGAGGAGTCACAGTGAGATGGCAGCAAGGAAGGGTTTCAAGGAATGGTCCATCAGCCCACAGCTCCTCAAAACCCCCCAGCTTTCAATACAGAGAATTTACCAACTAGGTGTTTACTCTGCTTGTGACCTTGTCCCTGCAGTGTAACGACACCCTAGGAACAGAGCTGTTAGCTGCTCTTACCATACACGAGGGAAGAGCCTCGGTGTTTCCAGAAGCTTGGGGTTGGCATTGCTGGATACACCTTGAAAGAAAAGCAGTTCAGCTAAAAGCAGATGTGCTTCTGGTATGGTGATGACCCTAAAGTAGTCTTACTCCTGACCAGCAACTTCAGACTAATTAGGGGTAAAATATAATTAAATAACATTTTTAAAATTACATTAACAAGATTTTATCTCATTTCTCAGATGGGAAAAGAGCAAAAGGGAAGACAGCCCTTGTGCTCTCACCTGACAGTGCTGCAGTACAAGAATAGGAAGCATCAAGCACCTTTGCTTAGCTGGGCTTGTTCAATCTGACTCAACACAAACCAGTCTGGGGAGCAAGGTGCCCCCATGCCAGGCTGGGGTGCATGGGACAGGGAAGATTGGACTGCTGGGTGTGCAGAGCAGGGCTCACCGCTGGTGCAGCTCAGGCCTCTGCTGCCACACAACTGCTCACCAGGACAGGGCAGGGAGACCACAGCTTTTGGAGCTGCTTTCTGCTGTGGCTCTGGTCTTTGCTAGCAGGGGGAGAAAGCGAACCAAGCAGGCTGTGGCAAGGTGTCACAGGGCACCGTGCTGCACCATGCAGGGAACAGCCTGTGGTCTCAGAGGGGCTGGAGCCGGTTAGAAAACAGGATCTTCAGAGGAGGTGAATGGTTCCACTCGCACCTAAATTTCAACAGCCCCAGGCCAGCACATCTGTGCAGGGTGAAGGCTTCCTTTTCCCTGCCACTCTCTGCTACCTGCTGAGCTTCTCCCTGTAAAAGTTTCTGGGACAGTTTGTGAACCTCATGGGGGCTGATGTGGGTTTGATAGGTCCTTGGAGACAGTCTGCCCCCTGTCTCTCCCCAGCACTGGAAGAGCCTAGATCCAGCACTTCTGCTGTGTTTCAGCTCAGGGATCTGTAGGTTCCTCACCAGCAGATAAACCTTTTCATAAGCATCTCAGTCTTGCTTAACAGCTTCATGCTGAAGACCTGCTGGATGATCCCATACCTGTCCATACTGGCCCTTAAATCCTTTCCAAAAATCAATTCAGGCAGGAACAAGGGAAACAATCATGCCTCACATTCATCTAGCACATCTTCAGCAGGAAGATGTAAGATGCCTCAGGGCTGAAGCCAGCCTCATTTGAGCTTTGCAACCATTTATTCTTTCATACATGACTCCAATCAAAGTGTATTAATACTTAGCCATCAAGAGCCTCTGTGCTCTCTCACCATGTAATTATATCTATGGTGTTCCCTCCGACACCCAAACCCTCCCATGTTCTTTAGGAAATATGCTGACCCCCACACCCGACACCATTGAGAGCAACTGGTGCTTGTAGGCAGCAAGATCTGCTCTTCCCATCTGTACGACAGGAGGAGTTTCTTGAGGTAGCTGCTTCCTTGTCCAACAGAGTTAGGGGACATGGTGTCTCATCCCCTGGCTCTCATGCAGAGTGCAGTGGGTAACACATTGAATGAAAAATGGGTGGACTCCTGCTGAGGGGGTTTTTGTTTATAAGCCCTTAAGAATATTGTGACTAACAATCCCAAACTAGCAGTTTCCTATTTGAGATCTCTACTATCTGTATTAAATTAAGGGATTCAGATGCCAACAGCTTGGTGAACTTTCAGTGGGCTTGGTTCTGCACTGTTTAATTCTAGCAGAAGTTGGTGCCTTTAACGCGAAGCAGAAATTATTCATCACCTAAACCAAGTCTCAGCTGCCACCCAGTGGAATTGGAAATCGCTGCATTATCCCAATGGCTCCTACCGTAGCCCCATCACAACTCCTGGCTACAAGATTTTAGTGACCAACAATATTTGGTTTGTCTGTGGTGTTCCCCGGCTATAGATCATTCAGCACTTTCAAGTGTCACCTCTTCATAGGGGAAACTCAGCTGCTATCTGCCAGTCACACTGCAAGCCACAATCAGTGAAAAATAAATGCTCCTCTGAGATGGATGTCCTCGATACAGCTGGCTGCTGAGCCAAAGGTCTCATAGCTAGAAGTGCAAGGGACAGGGCACAGAAGGGGGAGAGACATAAACACCGGTTAAGCCTGTCACTTTTAACCTGGACAACTGGCTGACCAGCATCCTTCTCGTTGTGCTCTTCTGTGATCTCTCACAAGTAAAATGCACAAACAGCCTGGATTTGCAGCCTGGCCTGCAGGGAATTTACAAGCTGTCACCAGTTATTTTTCATTCTAGGAGATCATGCTCTGGTTACCACCAGAAAGACCTTGACATGCAGTAGGACCTGAAGGGAAACGATGCGGAGCTGCCTGCACAGCTCACAGCGCAGCTTCCTGCAACAAGCCAGACGGTCACAGGGAGCCAGGCACAGCCTTAACCCAATGCAGACAGAAACTCTCCTTGCCTCACTCTGTGATGGGACTGTGGTCTACCTGTCAGATCTTATGGGGACCCAGATGTCCAGCAATCCCTTCCTCATTACAGTTACCATAAGCTTTAAGCCTCTTTGAGCCTGTCAGTGAAAGAAAATTAGGATAGCTGGACTATTTCTTCCCCATCCTACACAAACACACAGCTCTGAGCTGCAGCTCTGTCACAGCAGGACAAGCACTGGAAAACGCCATGCACTGGGCTGCGGTGGGGAGTGGAAGGCTCTAGAAACTGGTAGTGGCAGCAAGAGCAGACATTTATGTCTAAAGGCAGTGTGCTGCTCTGCTGCATCAAAATCACAGCCCAAGGTTTAAGGATTCTCAAGTCCTTCTGCTTGCTTCAACTAAGCACGAAGGAATTATCAGATGCCTCTCTTAAGGCTCCTTCTCTCCCCAGTACTCGAGCATCCCCGGATTCCCTTAGTGGTAGAAGTAACAAACAGTCTCTCTTCCTGCTGATCAGCGTTTTCTAAGACGGCGGCAACAGCCACATGGCCCTGGCCACATGTGGGATTCAAGATGGAGACTGACCGCATGGCCACGTCAGCAGGGGCCCCCCAACTCCACAAACGTGGCCAAAAGGGTTCCATGACCCTCACGTCTCCTTTCTCCTCCTGCCTCAGCTACAGGGGGAAAAGGGAAGAATCCTTCAGCTCACCACAGGTTGCTGAAAGGTTGCTCCATCAGCAAGTTCTTGCTTCTCCAGTCTACAGTGGCAGCTGGCACCAGGGTTGGGTTGCAGCCGGCACTGGAGCCACATGGAAGGTACCAGGGCCACCGTTCTCCACTCCACAGTCTGCGGGAGCACAGTGGGCCTGCCGCACCCCCTCTCTCCTGTCCCCGATGGGGGAAGTGGGGCTGGGGGCAGAGGAGCCATGGCAAGCTGCAGCTAGCCATCTTCCCAGCTGCCTACCCAAGGCAGAACAAGGTCCTGGGGAAATGAGGCCACCAGCCTTTCTGCCATGGGCTATGGGGCCATGGCTAGCTGCCACAAGCTGCCCTGTCCCATCTTCCCCCCACCTCCTGGGAAGGGGTTGGGGTGCTGCAGCCAAAGCCCAGTGCCAGGAGAAAGACCCCCAGCCAAAAGAGGCAGGGCTGGATCATCAGCCCTCTTTTATAGTGTCACCTAGTCCACCTCCCCCAGGACAGTCACTGAGGGGGGTCCTCTTAAAGCAACACGCATCTTTTTCTTCATGAAAGCACAAATCTGTACATCTAAAAATTCTGGTGATTTTCAAACTGCAACAGACCCAGATGGGCTCATGTGGTCTCACACGGCACGGCCAAGCCCAGTGCCATTCCAGACCAACTCTAGGTTAACCACCAAAAGAGGGCACATACAAAATGGTTTTGTGTGACAGACACACAGCTCAAATTTAAAGTCTTGAGCAACTGCAAGTCCCCCGACTGCCGCTGAGCAGACAGTTCATACACCAGTATCACATCCTGATTGCTGTGCAGGGACCAGACATCTCACCTGGAGGCAGAGACCAGTTTGGGTACTTGAGCATGTACTTCTGCCAGGATTAGGAGCCTTAAGGGACACGAGGACGTGATATGAACAATACAGCAGGAAAGGTCAAGCAAGATCCCAAGCATTTCTCACAGCATGGGCACAGAAACAAGGCTGGAGGGCAAGTTAAGACAGAGAATACAGCCACTGGATGTTTGCAACAAGGGGAAAACAGCAGGATGTATTTTATGTTTCTTTAATGAGCTACTGTACTAAAAAGCTGTATCGAATTCTGGGAGTCGGATCCTTGATCAGGTTTAGAATTCCTTGTCTTCACAAACCATCAGAGGTTGACCAGTGACAAGAGCATCTCTGTGTGTTTCCTACCAGGCTCAAAGCCCCCCCCAGCCTAAAAAAGATACAGGTTGCAATTCTGTTATGTAGAGGATGTTAATAAAAGGCTCTGCCTAGTGGGAATGTGGAAGGCATGAGTATGCATGGCTGGTTGAGAGAGGGCTGCTTGTCAGACAGCGCCGTTCCTCTGCCCAACACCTTCATCTCTCTAGTCACTGCTGCTCCTTTTATTTAAAAGGAACTGCCTCTCTTGCTGTGACCTATTTTCCACAGAGCATACACCCAGCCAAAGCTGATAGAGCAAATCAACACTGTAGCTGTGCTTTTCTCTGAGACATCTTTCACATGCTAAATAAAACACCCTGGGTTGTTTCCTGGTGTTTATTTCTGAGTAGAAATTCTAGTTCTGATGGGATGCCCGGCTTAACCTGACAATCAGCTGCCCTCACTTCCAAATGCACATTTAGATCACAGCAGCAGCAGGTCACTGTTTTCCAGAAAACAGGCTGGGATACCTCTACAAGTAACTCAGTGATCATCTCTCATCCACAATAGCCCCCCCAAAAAAGCAGATGGGAATGGCTCTGCTAATCTGAGTGTTGGTGCATTTGTCCCCTGCTCTACCCTCACGGGGTTGGGTATTTGATTCTGAAGACTTTCAGCCCCTCACATTAACTTGAACAATAAAGCTGAACCCAGTGGAAGGAAATAGTGTGGGCCAGCAGGACCAAGGAGATGATCCTGACCCTATACTTAGCCCTGATGAGGGCACACCTTGAGTACTGAGTGCAGTTTTGGGCTCTGCAGTATAGAAAGGACATTGAGGTGCTGGAGATGGGGCAAAGAAGGGCAACTGGGCTGGTTAGGGGTCTGGAGGGCAGGTCTGAGGGAGCTGGGGCTGTTCAGTCTGAAGAAGAGGAGGTTTAGGGGAGACCTCACTGCCCTCTACAACTACCTGAAGGGAAATTGTAGTGAGGTTGTAGTGAGGCAAGTGTTGGCCTCTTCTCCCTAGTGGAAATAGCACAAGTGGAAATAGGGTCAAGTTATGCCAGGAAGGGTCAGACTGGATCTTAAGAAAAACTTCTTCCCAGAAAGAGTGGGGAAGCCTTGGAACAGGCTACCCAGGAAGGGGGTGGAGGCACTACCCTGGAGGGGTTCAACAAACAGGCAGATAGGGTGTTCCAGGAGATGGGTCAGTGGTTGGGGGCTGTAGGACAGATGGTTGAACTTGGTGATCTTGAAGGTCTTTTCCAGCCTTGGTGATTTTATGATTTTACCCGTGATTCTTTCTACAATCAGCTCAGCAGTACTTCAGCACTTGGTTGCAGCTAGGTTTTTCTACCTTCTCTTCTACAGGCTAAACAATCCCAACTCCATCAGCCTCACAGGAGAGGTAAAATGGCCTTAAGTTGCACCAGGGGAGGTTTTCATTAAGTATTAAGAAGAATTTCTTCACTAAAAGGGTTATTAGACATTGGAACAGGCTACCCAGGGAAGTCGTGGATTCACCAGTCCTGGAGGTTTTTAAAGGTAGTAAATATAGTGCTAAGGGACACGAGTTAGGTGTGACCTGGCAGTGCTGGGTCAACTGTCAGATTTGGTAATCTTAGAGACATCTTCCAACCAAAGCAATATTGTGACAGCCCCGGTGCAGTCACAGCTCACAAACTAGCCCCTGCAATTGCTGTTTACGAGCCACTTCAGCCCAATGAAGAGCCTTCTCTGAGCTACTTCTAGAAAAGCAGATGTGAGATTCTGAGTCACTTAGGTGACAGTTCTACCCTGCCCATATTCATTAAAAGCAGAATACTACTCAATACAGATCTTCACTAGCCCTTGATTTCTCACTTGTCTGTATCCTGCATGCAGTGTTCAATGAGTATGTGCCAGATGTTAGTCATTTAACACACAGCTGGCAGAGACAACTCACAACAGAGTAGGATGGTGAAGAATCAACCACAAATACTGCTTGGACACCAACTGTCCTTTGCAGGAGACCTGTCTGGTTTTTACCCACTCTGCCATTTACCAGTTCCTAGAGGACCATCTTGGCTTTTGCAGAACTAGCCGCAAAACTTGAATTCGGTGGGTTTCTTGCCTGAGGGATTGGTGAGTGAATCACTCATCGGATTCCCTTGTCTAGGAATTCCAGGTTGAATTTTTCAGTTCTATGGAAGCCAATATAACTGGTTCAGAGCTTCCCACTTCATCTGTCATTCTTTTTGTTGCTTTTCATTGGAGCAGAAGCATAGGCCACTGGAGCTGAGCACAGCAGCCATCTCGTCCTTGGAACGTGGCACATGGTGAGGGTGGGAGCTTTGGAACCTCACAGAGCAGCACAAGACAGGCTTCACCAGCAATCCACTGTTTGCTGAAATGGAGTGTCTGTCCCTCACTTGTGAGGATGGGGACACTGGAAAGGGAGGACTGGCTTGGAGGCACAGGGGGCAGAGAACCAGCCCTTAAAAGACACAATGGCATGGAGGGATGGATGCACAGACTGAATGGTCTCCACACTTCCACAAGGAAAAGAACTAAAGGAGGTTTCTTTCTCCTGAGTGGGTAGAGATAATAGCAGCTCAGGCCAGTGATGTAAGAACCTGTGGTTAATCTCTGTATCTGTGTGTTGGGGTTTTTATGCTCTGTGAACTGGATTTGCCTTGTTTTTCCACAAACTGCATTAGGTTTTGGGTTTGCCTGTGACTTAGAAGTGGTTTTGAATCCTCTTTGTTTTTTGTTTCAGTCTATTAATATGTTAACTGAATTAATTAGTTAGCCCCACCTCAGATCTGATCAACTGCTGACATGAACGGTGAGCCAGCTAGGAGCTGAAACAAACCCTTGATGCTAGCACAGGCCCACGTTTTTCTAGAGACTGCTGTGTGACTGTCAACATTGATGGTAAATTTGTAAGAGGTTATTTTCATGAAGTAAAAAGGATAAAACCTCTCACAGCCAGCCAAAGGCTAGTGACAGAGGTACAGTTACTACTGCACATCTCAGAGCGTTCCCAATTCTCTCCAAGTTTGGTTTGACTAGAGCTGTGGTATCATTGCCTGCAGCATAAGAATTGGTCAACATTTAGAATCATAGAATCATTCAGGTTGGAAGAGACCCTTGGGATCATCAAGTCTAACCATCAACCCTACTCCACAAGTTCACCCCTAAATCACATCCCCCAACACTACATCTAAGCATCTTTTAAACTCACCCAGGGATGGTGACTCAACCACCATTCTGGGCAGCCCATTCCAGTGCCCAACCACTGCTTCCATGAAGTATTTTTTCCTGATGCCCAATCTAAACCTACCCTGTTGGAGCTTGAAGCCCTTCCCTCTGGTTCTGTCAGTAATTACCTGTGAGAAGAGACCAGCACCAACATCTCTACAATGTGCTTTCAGATAGTTGTAGACAGTGATGAAGTCTCCCCTAAGCCTCCTGTTCCTCAGACTAAACAGCCCCAACTCTCTCAATCTCTCCTCATAAGATTTATCCTCCAGGTCCTTCACCAGCTTTGTTGCTCTTCTCTGCACTTGCTCCAGCACCTCATTATCTCCCTTGTACTGAGGTGATTTACATCTCTATTGAGTGACCAAGAACACCGGTAAATAACTGTTAAAACCTCTCCCAATCAAAGAACCACTGCTTTATCCATCAAGCCTCATGTGGCTGCTGTGGTGGCCTAGCATCTCCACTAAGCTGGGGCCAACCACCTGCTTAGCTGAAACTGATCCACCACAGCAAGCAGTTCCTCAGCTCTTCAGAGCTGAAGGCTTCACAAAAACACCCTATCGTAACAGTTGAAAACAAGACGACATCTGCAAATTGGACTTTATGAGAAAGAATCCATTTTACAAGTGGGATATATTTTGGGTGTGTATGTAGCTAAAAGGAGAATTTAAAAACTGCATCCAAATGAAGGATTTACAGCAATTAATGAGAATAAAATAAATCTGAATAAATCCTTTGATTTATTAGTCTTGCCTGGAGCATCCTTTAGTCCACATGCTTCAGCCATGAAATGCAGTTGCACTCACCTTGAAAATGTTGTTGATAAACCCTTCTGTGCTAAAGTGGTGAAGAACTACAGCTAACACTGGAGAAGGAGAGAAGCAATCAAGTGTCCTTCATAATGTATGCTTTTGCTTCCCCCTTTGGCTTCACTACAACCAGGACCTGCAGGAGGCTGTCAGCCAAGGTGACCTCACTGGAAATGACTGCTCCTGGCTCAGTCACCCCCAGCTCCTCACTGCAGGGTACTGCTGTGTGGAGGGTCTCTGTGCTGACCTCCTCAGCAAGGCCTGAGGATTCACCCTCTGCGTTTGTCTCTGAGTTTTGTAGCAGAGGCAAGAGTCCTTCAGTGACAGTCACAGGACCAAGGCTCCCTTTAGGTCTACAACAACCCGTAGTACATGAAACTAGAGCGCAAAGAAAACATGTGCACAGCAGCAACATGCCCTGCATCCCTAGAGAGAGGTTGTCCAGAGCCACAAGTACTTACCAGTGCTACCAAGGAGTGTAAAGGAGAATCACAGAATCAGTGTTGGAAAGGACCTCTAAGATCATCAAGTCCAACCTTCAACCCAACACCTCCATATCCACTAGACCACGTCCCAGAGTGCCACATCTACCTGCCTTTTGAACACCTCCAGGGGCAGGGACTCCACCACTTCACTGGGCAGCTTGTTCAAAGGCTTAGCTGCTCTCTCACTGAAGAATTCTCTTAACTTCCAGTCTCAGCTTCCCTGGTGCAACCTGTGGCCTTTTCCTCTTGCCCTGTCAGCAGTTATTTGGGAGAACAGGCCACCACCAGCCTCCCTACAGGTAGCTGTGAAGGGCAATAAGGTCTTCTCTCAGCCTCCTCTTCTTCAGGACAGAACTACTTACAATATTCCAGCCTCCATTTTATTTGTAGGAGAGAACAAAACGCCAGTGTTCGGTGCTGAACAAGAGGCAGAGAGCACTTTTCCTTCTTTCCTTACATGAGACAACAGCACGATTTGGTTTAGCAGCAGATTTTGGAACAGAGCCTGTTTCCTGCCTTTTAGTACTCCAGGGACCACAGAAATCAGAGTGCTTTCACCAACCCGGGAAGATCTAATGGTAGAAGAGAGGGCTGGATTTCACAGTGAGGATAACATCTACTTTTCCAGTTTCACACTGGTTTCACCTGGGGGGGAATGGCCATTGCGGATACAAAGCACATCTCCTCTGCCCTGGATGCACCGCTCGGCGCGTTTGCTCTCTGCAGATTCCTCACTCCAAGAGCTGACCTTGGAAACCACTTCCTTGTAACCATGGAAACCGCTCGTGGCAAATTCCCCTCAAAGCACAAAAGCAGGATGGAAAGGAACAAGCATTTTAAGAACGTTGTAGACAAAGAGCAAGACGGCATCTTATCTTAACAGCCTTGTTCCCAGTGGCTTGGGGAATAGGCAGAACAGGAGAAACCCAGCTTCTGGATGCTGTAGCGCCAGCTCCCGGGCTTCTTGCCTTCCTCACTGGACAAAAAACCCCCCGAGGGATTTAGTCTAAGGCTTTTCTTCAGCATCACTGTTGTACCCCGAAGCACACGCGCAGTGCCGAAGCCTTTCTGAACGTTCAGCAGATCAAAGGGCTGAGTTTTCACGACTGAACACAACGACCTGGCGTCGTCACTTTGAACTAAGAAAAGCAACTTATTTTTGTCTTCAAAGGCAAAAAACTGAAGGTATGCTCCTGTGTAAAATCACAACAAAGGAAGAGTCGTAGCTGCGCAGACCGAGAGCCTCTTCGCTCAGCTTTCAATCTCCAACACTGCCTGTGAGCAAGGAGGAGTAAGTGCTACTGGGGAGGCACTTTAACCCTAACAGTGTCCCCATCTCCAGATTTCCCCCGACTCAGGACTCCACAACCCTGGTGCTGTTTGGCTAGATAGTACATCTCAAAGCAGCTCTATTCCCAACACTTTTCCAGGCTCCTGGCCAAGCGGTCCTTTGGCAGGCAGTACAACAGGACTCATTCACTCCACATGAACAACCGCCTCCTGTTTGCAGCAAGCCTAACTCCCACTGGTGTCACTTGATGGCCCCCAGTCCTCATGCCAGAAGAAACAGCGGAATTTCCATTTACTCATCCCATATCACTCAATCTTTTACATCTCCATTATATCATCCATCCATCTTCAGAAGAGATCAGTCTACTTAACCATTCCTTGAACAGGTTATCTCGACACCTTTGCTCATACATGTGTCACATCTTGAGATGAGATGATCAGAACTGCACTGAGGAGGTGAAGCTTAGAGTGATGGTGTGGCTCTTATCCCCATTATCTTCCCAGTGAGTAACAGTATTTCATCTCTTCTTTCCATTGCTACTGAACTTGGTTTCACAGAACTATTATAAACCCACAGCCTTACTCCTAAGTGACGATGAAAAGTCATAGCTCAGAACTTCACGGGTGAGGCCAGGACCACTTTTATCCAGGGCTTATACTTGTATGCAGTGACTCATAGAATCACTAGGGATTGGATGGGATCTCAAAAGACCATCCAGTCCTCTACCACCTTGCTATCCATCTCCCAAACTCAGAAGACCACTCTTCAGCCACAACTTGAACTCCTCCTGCACGATTAGCACCAGGCTTGGCCATCAGCACATTTTGTTTTGTTTAATTGTACCTCAACCTGCTCTATAATTACTTCAAGTTTTAGGCTGATTGTTTACCAGATCAGTGCTAACAAGAATGGCATAGGGAATCTGCTCAGCTTCTCCTACAGCAAGAAGACACAACTAACTATCTTCTCCACGTGGCTACCAGATGCCAAAGCAGTGGCCTTGGGACAACTGGGTTAACGGTTGGACTCAGTGATCTCACAGGTCTTTTCCAGACTGGATGATTCTCTGCTGAACACCTGTCTTAGTTGTACAGTGACAAGAGGGGAGGAAGAAAGTCAGGAGTACAAATACCAGGGGGATGGGGGGGACAGGTTTGAATGCATTTTATCAGACGGCTCTGGGTGTCAGTGTTTTTAAGAAGCTTTGACAGAGTGATGTGGGAACAAGTACAGCAAACAGGCCTGGAGACTGAAGAAAATATTAGTGGGTTGTTGGTTTCATTGGTTGGTTTAGGGGGTTCTAGGGAGAAGAAAGGGTAGTGTTTTCATGCTCGTTTGGGGTTTCTTCAGGATGGGTCTTGTTCTGATTTGTTTCTGTTTTTTAGCCATTAAAAAGTACAGAGTCAGCACATTTTTTAGGAACACAGTGAAAAGTAAGTCTGTACCTAGAAGCTCCACCTTTCCTCCCCTATTCAGATCAGCTGCTTCTGCACCTTCTGAAGTGTGGTAAATGCCAGTGTGAAGTTCCTCCCACCCGAGGTAATTTTCCTGTGCTCTTGGAACTCTCACTATAGATTTTTAATTGCTCAGAGTAACACTTGTTCCAGATGTGTGCCATTTACGTCTCTTTTCACCCAAGAATTCAACATCCACAAGTACTGTCGGGGTTTGTGTTTCTAGGCTGCAATGGCAGCCTTTGCTGCAGTCATAGGCAGCAGGCAGCTATTATTAGCAGAACAGCCTGGAGAGCTACTGGATGTGTTATGTTGGAGGCTGCTTCACCACTAGAGTGGTAACAGCATCGTGCATAAGCTGCATCTATTCCCTCTTCAGCCTAATTAAATGGCTTAGGGGAGGTTCCCACGTGAGAGCATTTAACTGTGCACAAAATACAAGATGCCCATCTTCCTTCACATCTATTAATGAATCACCATTTAGATGCCTAGTAAACTTGCACATTAAATTCTAATCACATCTTGCTTCCCCCATTAACCTGAGGCACTCAACTGGTGAAAAAAACCTGTTGTTCTCAGAGGCACTGCAGCTCTATGGAGAAGAGTCTGTTTACTAAGTAAAATTCTTCAGATATCTTAAGCCAGACCCCAGTGAGTTCATTCTATATTGCTATAGTACCCAAAACATATCCCTTGGCTGGCATCCTTGTTCCTGTTTCACTAACAGACGCTTACACCCCTTGGCAGCCAGCTTTCACTCCTCTCAGTCATGGAGCTAGTGCCCCGTCCTCCACAGCTGGCTCTTTCATCACTGCTCAGGTTGTTAAGCACAAAGGAAACAGATTTAATCAAGAGTCTTCTTGCAGATTAGAAACTGCAGTTCTGCACATTTCAGCACAGATGGGTTAAACATCCCCGTTGTCTCCTTAACTGGAAGGAGAACTCAGCCACCTTAACCTCTTCAAAACCAAATCCTGAGTATTTTTATGACATTTTTCATCTGCACTTCAGTAGTGAGTAAGAGCGTATCATTCACACATTCAACGTGACCAGCACCCGCAGTGATTGTACAAACTCCACAGCAATATCCAGCTATCAAACCCCTGACCTTCACTGATCACCTGCTAGGTGACCCCTCCACTCTCCCTCCTGTGCTGATGGCATTTACCACCTGGAGCCAGAGAGAAAACACTAAGTACAGGTTTGAATTCACGATTCCCATAACGCCAGCTCATTTATTGGAATTGATATTTACCCTGACACTTCAAAGAGAGGGTATCAACAAGCTATTTCAAGAGACATCTATTGCTAGAGTTCCTACGAATACAGGCTGGAATCAGAAGAGAAAAATATGCAAAGGTCCCAATCATCAAAGCCCATAAACTGACTATTTCTGGAAGTTACAGACAGACAAGTTTTTAGATTTTATTTTAAGACCTAGAGCATCATTAATTTACCATCAATATCAGGGTCACATCAGTTTTCTAGCAGTTCAGCCCTCAAGCAGCCACGCTCTCCACAGCAAGTTGCCAACACCATTAACTCACAGGTTGTACAAAGCCTGCACTCCCAAGCACGTAGTCTTTTCAGACATCTCTAGGAAGTATTCTCTCTAACAGGACAGCTCACACTCATATCAGGAAATGCTTATAAAGATGAGGCTTATCACAATCAGTGAAACAGGAACTCACTGTGAGAGAAGCAGAGTAGTGGTGGCAACAGCTTCCTTCAGTCATCCACTGAGCAGAGGGCATCCACATCATATCAGAGGGCAGCTCAGGAGAGCAGCAGACAACATTTACATCACATCAGAGAACAGCCCCACACAACTCAGAGGCAGGGCTGAGGGCAGCTACTCTTATAGCCCAGCTCAGGAAAGGACTAAAGCCCCTGAAGTCCTATTGAGAGGATGTGGGTGCGATCCCAGATGAGGGTGGTCAGGGCAATCACAGTCTGTTAGTGCCCTCATGGCCCTCACCTGCAGCCTTGGGAATATTTAACCCTACAACTAGGGGAATGAACGGTCCAGTGTTACGCACATGAGAAACTAATGGAAACAACATCTTAAATCCTTTACATTGCCTGTGTGATGCTTTAAAGGGGCAATCACAATTACTGTGTTACTGCAAAATGTCCATTTCCAACAGGTTAATCAGACTCATGAGGGCTGTTGATCAGATGCAGATGCCTACCCGTCAGCAAAACTAACCAGACCTCATTCTTGGCGAGATAACAGTGTGATTCAGGGCTCAGACACTGCCACTGTAAGAACACACAAACCCATCGTCTCTCTGGCAGACATGACTTAATGTGGCTTCAAGACTGCAACCATTCTGCTTGCTCTACCACCTTTCCTTTGTTTCTCCATCCCTCTGCTTCTGAAACTGTACCTCCAGCCTGCCTGGTCCAGGGTGATACAGCTTAACAGGAGGTCATGATTACCTGCAGATGGTTTCCGAACTGGACCACAGTGATAACTTACTAGTGGGAATTAGTAAAGCTGCTTGGAGTCCCCACAAATGCAGGAGGCCTTTTAAGGTTACAACACAGAGCTTTGTGGAGATAATCTGTGTGTCCCAGGACTTGAGAAACTCCCATGTTTCCTCCCTCAGCACGTCGAGAGGATTGTTTATATCCCACATGCAAACAGGTAGAGCATCCCCATACAGACAGATGTGCAGTGACTGTCCACCAGTGCAGCTACAAGCCCTGTGTGAACCAGCTTCTTACTCATTTTCAGCAGGACCAATGGAAACAGCTACTTCTCCACCATTTACCCTGAAACAAGGGAGGGTGCAGCCTGCCCCTGCCTGTGCATCAGTTTGTGCCCACCACTGCAGCCTGATCTCTGTAGACACTCCTTCTAAAAGAAGGGATTCACAAAGGAGTGCCAGCAGCCCAGTGACAACAAGCTGTGGACAAAAATTAAGGCAAATACATGAACCAGAGAGATTTCTGGATGAATCCTTGTTTCTCTAGATTTTTCTTTATCCTCCCAGTAGAGAAGCAGCTGCAAGAAGATGGGAATAGTTTTTGCAGTCACCAATGTGAGAGAAAAGGAAGTAGACATGTCTTTAGGTGTTTGCTCTGTTGAAAAATACATTTTCTTCTGTGAGAGGCTCTGCTGTTACACAAATCCTCTGGCTTAAGGATTTCCCAACAGGGCTCTCTGAAAGGAAGAAATGCATGCAACCCTCCCACCCCCCAACAGACATCTGCAAGGTTGTTTTTGGGAGAAAGTCACTCCAAGAGAAGAAGCACATTCAACCCACAGACCGAGCACTTGAGGTTCCATTTGCCGTAGTTTATTTGCTTCTAAGCACTTGATGCTTCAGCTGAGGCAGGTACTGCAGCAACAGTTCTCCACTCACTCCTGTGTAATAGCAGGGACACTACCAGGAAGACAAAAAGAGTGACTGAAGCCCTGCACGAAGGTCTGGCAGGACACAGCAGAAGGTGCATATTTACTCTGCAGTCTGTGGGTGAACCACATGCCAGTCTACTCTCACAGGGTACTTCAAAGCATGAGCTGGAGAACCACTGGCCCAGAATGCAACAGAAGCAACAGCAGTGTATGTCAAGAGGGAACATTTCAGCTACAGCCTTCCTTTTTTCAATCCACATATTTCAAAGTGCTTTAAGAAAGATAAGTCGTTGTGATGTGGTTAAAAATTCATAGGAAAACGTAATGAATCGGGACACAATACTGCATCAAAAGCCAGTGACACTTGGTGCCTTTCAAGTATTACTCCAGGAAAAAATCAGGGATAGGGAGATGAAATATAATTAACCACTAATAAACATGAGAAGCTAACAGCAGGGCCAGGAACTGAAGTCAAGTATTGCCATTCCCAGTGCAGTGCACATGTTTACTAGATGCTATTTCTGCCTCACCACTGTTAACTAACAGAACAGTTAACACTAATGAGAATAAAAAAACAACAAATCCCCTTTCCCAATTTAAATTCAAGAACCTGCTCAGGAAGCCTTTGTGTGAGTGAGAAGATATCCCTTTCTAACGCAGAAATCTCACGTGTAAGGATCTGCTTTATCCTCAAAAAGAGCAGCTGCCAGGTTCAGTTTCTTATAATCTTAAAAATCATAGAATCATTACAGATTGGAAGGGACCTCGACAGATCATCTAGTCCGATCCCCCTGCCACAGCAGGATCACCTAGACCAAGTCGCACAGGATGCAGAAATCTTCCACTAAATTTAGTGGCCTCAAGTGCACTTAGACACAAGACCAGCCATTGGGCAGGGGGATTTCACAAGGGTGTCCACCGTAATTACAGTAAGGTCAATGTTTGGAGCACAGAAGGACTGTAAACACTTAGCATGTTTCCAGAACTACTAGAAAAAGGGAAGATTTGGGATGGCTGGGAATGCACCCCAAAAAACACATTAAAAAAGAAGCAGTGGTTCTAAGCAGCACATATACTGAAGCAGAGTTATATTTTATTTCATTAAAATATATTTTTAAAACATACTGTGTAAAAGAATTAGGACTCTCAATAATTTATTATTTACAATAGCAAATTCCATTTGACTGTTATTCTATAGATATAAAGGAAAAGTCTGTAGAAGGGAGCTGTATCAACCGCTTCAGGACCAAGCAAGCCCTTGTACCAAAAAAACCCAAGTCCAAAGTGCAGTCCTTCCCACTCTTATCCCTTCAAACTCACGTTTGCAGACTGCAAAACCTCAATGAAAGGTTATGTTGGCGAGTCCTGAGCACCTACAGCGAGAGCTGGCAGTACGGAGTGCTCTGGGAGAGAGAGACACTGTGGAGATGTTAGCGTTGCACTACTCAGTAGTCAGGAGGCTGCAGGGTCCAATCCTGCTCTTGCAACCACTGTCCTACTCACACTGAAATACAGGGCATTCCACAACAGTGAGGCCCCCCACCAGGCCTTGCAGGTGGATTTCACAAAGCTAAACAGACTCCCTGAGCCAGGCTGGCAGCAGAGAGTGGTTTCCTATCACTGTAGACACACTGTAGCTTATCACTCTTTTTCAGTCCAAACACAACATAAATTTCATTGTCTTCCTCCCCATCCTCTGGGGAAAAAAATGCATAGGAAGTTATCTCTAGATGTAAACAACTGTAAGCACCACTCACATCTGCTGGTCCACATGAAAAAAGATCATATCCAAGTGTCTGCCAGAGCCTTGACCCTTCTCAGCAAGACAGCTCAGCTTTCCCATCAGCTTTCCAGATCCCTGAAACCACACGGGTACCTAAACAACAGGAACAGTCCATTGCAATTCCAGCTGCTGTCTGCGTTTCTATTCCAGAACAGACTAGCTGCCTCTTCAGGGAGTATACAAAAAACCCTGATTAAAAGAAGTAAAGCGGTCAACTCGTGTTTCCTGGAGGCACTCAGTGGTATTTCTGGCATCTTGTGTAAGGCACCAGTCATCTGAGGTGACCCACACCTCCATTAAGGAGCCGCAGAGGGAACTGATAAAATTCAGCTGGCTTGCTCGCCTTCTCACTTACGTAGCATAAAAAGCATGGTGCTGCCATCTGCGGAAGGTTCTGGTGGTATCCAAAAAGAGGAAGTTTCAACTTGCACTGCTTCTTGCGTGGGTGACAGCACAGGCTTCTAAACAGCACTTCCCACAGACACAGCAGAGGTTTCCTTCAGCCCCAGGAGGGATCTGTTGCCTTGCTTTCATGGAAAACAAGTTTGTTGTCAACAGCGAAGCAGTTACCTCCTCACAAGGTGTTTCCATAACGCACAGTGGAGGGCCTGACAATAAAAGCAGCTCTGTGGCATCCTTGGTGCAACTTCTCTGCTGTTGGTGTTGCCCACACAGCCTTATGCGCAGAGATGCAATGCCAGAGAGAGCAGAGCCTATGGACAGAGAGGTCAGCTGGATGCTGGCTGACTGCATCACCAAGCAGCCTCAGTCCAAAATATCAGTCTCAAAAGGGACCAGGTGGTAGTATGTCAAATTGGTGACGTAAGCTGTTGGATCATCACTGTCTTCCAGTTCTGAGGTAAAGTCACTAACACTTTCAAACCTAAGGAGAAATGAATGCAATATTAGGCATTAAGTCATTCATGTTCATCTAATGAAAATCAAAGGCAAAGGAATTGGAAGAAAAATGGGGAGAAGGGAGAATACAGACCCCTGGAAATTTGGAGATAAGGTATTTGTGAGGGGACTACTTTGAAAAAGGGCTGCAGGCAAGAATGGCTCTGCTGGTACTGGAAGATTCAGTTCTGAGCAAACATACTGATGTGGACTTGCTTCACAGCACTGTGGCAATAGCAGTATTTCCAATGCTGGCTTGCAGCAAAACTCAGTTTGCAAGACAAAGATCTTGAGCCCCAGGTGTTTTTCCCAAGGCTTCAGTATCTTAGTCCGTGTCTTGGCAGCCTGAAATTCGGATTTATATTAGAAATTGTCAAGGAAGGTCCATGCAAATCAGCTTTGCAGCATGCCAGGAGAGCCAGGCACCATCTCTTCTGCTAACAGCCTTCAGTAAAAGCGACTTTAATGATTCCTCTCTCATTACAACACTGACTTTCCACAGCACTCGTTATACATTATTATAATATCTGAACTGCATATCTCACGACTCCTAGTTACCACATTGCATTTAAGATGAGCCAGATCAAAAACATTATTAATTTGCTTTCATGCCCCAGGGCTCCCCTCCTACTAGGGAATGAACAGTTTCCTGGGACACAGCCTTTCTAGTCAAGCAATTCCAGATATCTCCTCAATGTGATTTTTATCAGTCTAGAAGAGTTTTCATTGTGCTATGGGAAAATCTTCCCAGAAAGCACAGTGCTCATCCCATCCACACCTCCTCCCCACATCCATGTTTGCATGAATAAACCATAGGCCAAACAGAACTGCGTTGCACGCAAGCAAACCATCTTGTTTCCTTAGACTTTCAAAGCTACTAGCGAGGAAGGAAGCAGAAAGTGAGCTCTGGAAGGGTGAATCACACAGCTGAGGTCCACATCCTCCCATTGTGTTCTCATGGCCTGCGGCAACAACATAAAATACATCACAGAAATGGAAGCTGGACTGCCTTTCCTGTTTGAACTTGTACTCTCACCCTTTCACTTCACAGGCATCTTCTCTGGGTCTGGCTTTTGTATGAGGCCAAGCACCTAACACAAACAGGAAACAAGGCCTACAGCATCCTTCCTCAGGAGTCTCATTGTCCTCCCCAAAGCACGGGATTTAGGTTTGGACAATCTGAATATAAAGAGATTCTCAAATTCAGTGGTAATTGCTCTGGTACGTTACTTCCTAGAGCTGTCTCAAGCCCACTCTCCATCAGAAAGCATCGACTTGGTACAACCCACACCTTCCCATTCCAAGGAGGCTTGAACTTCTGCAGTACAAACACATTGTGCTTCTTCATAAACAGCCTAGCAGCTAACAGCAGTCACTGCAGGGCAAAGATTAAACCTCTCTCTCCTGGTTGACTAACAAGACTAATCCCAGTATAAACATGGTGTGAGACAATAGCCCAGCTTCTCTCATTAAAAGATAATCACAAGAAGGTAGAAGAAAGCTTTCTTTGCCAATTTCCTCCTACTCTTTGTCACTCTGAGTACTAAAGACTGATCCACTATAATGCTATCATAGTTCAATTTCCACACACTGGCCTTATAGAGTTACTGCCAGTGTGTCGCTTCCATCTCATTAATACAAGTTTATAAGTTTAAATGCTGTTAGCAAGGTCGAGGTTCAAAACACTAAGTGATAAATTAATAGAAAGACTTTGAGCAATTACACTGGAGCCAGAGATACACTCCAGACCCTGACAAACTCTTGTCAAGCCTTAAACCTTTTCACAGACTGGCAGTGACAGCGTTTCAAATGTGGTAGAAAAAAGCACTGCATACAAAGACAATCAAAGATAGAGCCTTAGTGAGGCTGTTACTAGCCTGTTTCCATCTTTTTGACTGTTCTCATGAAAAACTTGTTGAATATTTTAACGAAAAATATTTAGATGCTTCATTACTGGGTCCCATTGAAGTATCAATCATCTGCTGTGACAAAAATCTACAGAAGCAGATTTCCATCAATAACTGTCTACCAATACAGTCACTGAGTTAAGACCTACATGAAAGCTCTCCTGGTTACAGGTCCATGACCCCAGAACACCTACATGCATTAGGAGGCAGGACATACACATAAATGAGAGTAGTCTAGCTGCTTAGTGAAATGCACACACTTCACCAAGACCCAGCACACTGCAGCACCTGAGCATCTGCTGAGCTTCCTTTACCTATATTCAGGGGAGTGTTCCCCCTCCTCTGTAGATGGTGTTTTGCTTCACATACCCCTTATGGGAGAATGTGCCATTTGCAAAGATGTTTGAGTTTCCAAATTTGAGCTCAAACCAGCTGTCATCACAGTCATGAAAGAAAGAAAGAGAAGCCTCTATATTCACCTGGTAAGACACCTACTACACCAAAAGCTTCTTCTCATACACTTGAGGACTAAGCTCCTTGGTATTGATTGTTCTCACCAATGGCCATTGTTAACAGAAAGAGCTGTGAAGTGTTAGCAATCAGGCTTAGTAAGAACTAACCAGTTAGAATGAGAGCTGTGCCCATCTTGCTCCTACAAACAGGATAACATTTTAGTAAGTGGTTGGGAAAGCTATAGTTCATCCAAAAAAAGACAGCATTACTCACACAACCCCACTTACAAGTGTTCTGCTGAATCTACGTCCAGGTGCTTCTCTTTTCCGTTTGGTATACTGTGGTCGATAACTATCGTTTCAGTGTTGGCTAAACAAAACCCATTTGATCGCATGATTTCTGTTGGGAGAAGAAACAAAACAAAATGAAGAAAATACCTGAAAAACAACTGCATAGCATGTATGTTTGGCTTGGTAATGAACTGAGATGTGTGCACGACGTTGAAAACCTGAACCTGAAAGCAGCAATGAAGAGCTGGTTTCATAGCACCTCACATCTGCAGAGTGCCAGTGCTTAAGCAATTCTGTTCATGTGCCCAGTTTACAGAACCATAGGAACACAGAATAGTCTAGGCTAGACGGGACCTCTAGAGGCCATCTACGCAGGGATAACTCTACCTAGGCAGGTCGCTCAGAGCCTCATTCAGTCTGACCTTAAATGACTCCAGAGATGGGGCCCCCATCACCCCCCGAGGCAGCCCATTCCACCCATCAACCACCCTCACACTGAAGAACTCTTTTCTAATATCCAGGCTAAGTCTATCCTTTCCCAGCTTGAACCTATCACTCCTTGTCCTATCCATACAAACCCTCTTGAAAAGACCTTCCCTTGCCTTCATGTAGGCCCCTCTCAGGTACTGGAAGGTCAAAAGAAGGTTCCTCCCCCAGAGCCTTCCTTTCTCCAGGCTGAACAGCTCCAACTCTCTCAGCCTGTCCTCTACGGGAGATGCTCCACTCCCCTGATCATTTTAGTGGCCTTCCTCTGGACGTGCTCCAGTATGCCTAGGTCCTTCTTGTGCTGGGGGCTCCAGAACTGGACACAATTCTCCAGGGGATGTCTCACCAGGGCAGAGCAGAGGGGCAGGATCACCTCTCTTGATCTGCTGGCCACGGTCGTTTTGATGCAGCCCAGAATGTGATTTGCCTTGTGGGCCGCAACTGCACACTGATGGCTCATGTCCAGTTTTTCACCCACCAGCACCTCCAAGTCTCTTTCCACAGGACTGCCAGTACTGATAATTCTGGTTACCCCCCGCCTAGGTGCAGGACTCTGCACTTGGCCTTGTTGAACCTCATAAGGTTCATCTGGGCCCACCTCTCCAGTCTATCCAGGTCCCTCTGGATGGCATCCCATCCCTCAGCCTTATCAACTGCACCCTCCAGCTTGGTATCATCTGCAAACTTGCTGAGGGTGCACTCAATGCCTCTGTCAATGTCATTTATGAATATATTGAACAACTCTGGTCCCAGTACAGACCCCTAGGGGACACCACTCGTCACCTTCCTCCATCTGGGCATCAAGCTATTGGTCATCACTCTCTGGATGCAACCATCCAGCCAGTTCTTTACTCACTGAGTAGTCCACGCATCGAACCCATAATTCTCCAACTTAGAGAGCAGGGGAATTATGTCAAAGACCTTGCAGAAATCCAGATAGATGGTCTTCTCTTGTTGACTGATGCAGCTGCTTCATTGCAGGAGGCCACTAGGTTGGTCAGGTAGGACCTGCCTCTAGTAAATCCATGCTGGCTACGTAGGATTACCTCCCTTTCCTCCATGTGCCTCAGAGTGTTGTCCAGACACAGAGCAATTGAAGGGAGGTCCAGTTTCAGCCCTGTTATTGCCAGTGGCAAAATTCCTATCACCCTCAGCAGAATGGTAGCCTAAACACAACTGTGTTTTTTCTAGAGCCCTGGGCTTAAGCCAATTAAGGAAACATTTAAAAATCACAGGAGAAAGGAAACAAAAAGGCTTTCCAACCATCATGTTTAAGTGATGTGAAGCAGTGCCATCTTCTACACTGCCTTCAACTCTGCTTATTTGCTTCTCACTGAGTAAGAAGCCTCCAATCCAGGATTGACTGACTTACTACTATGAGGAGAGTTTATAATGTAGGATAGTGTTTGATGTGAATGAGACATTAACCCACATCTATGTGACATGGAAAGGTGAACTAAGCAATTTACAAGGATTTTTTTTCAGCTGCACAACCTTAGATGAAGGTAGGGCCACCACAGAATGAACATCCATCTCTGTATGAATCAGCTGGGGTGACTCATTATCTGCCTCAGAGTACAGGGACATTCACAAGAAGGACATGGAACTGTTGAGGAGAGTCCAGAGGAGGGTCACAAAGATGATCAGAGGACTGGAACATCCTTCCTATGACGACAGGCTGAGGGAGTTGGGATTGTTCAACCCAGGCTAAAGAAGCATCAAGGACACCTTTTTGTGCCCTTCTAGTTTCTAAAGGGAGCCTACAAAAAAGTTGAGGAAGGACTTTTTACAGGGGCTTGTAGTGACAAGACAAGAAGAAATGGCTTTAAAGGGAAAGAGGGTAGATTTGGATTAAATGCAAGGAGAAAACTCTTCTCTGTAAAGGCGGTGAGACACTGGAACAAGGTTGCCCAAGGAAGTTGTGGATGCTCCATCACAGGATGCATTCAAAGTCATGTTTGCTGGGGCTTTGAGCAACTTGGTCTAGTGAAGGTTGGAACTAGATGATCTTTGATGTCCCCTCCAACCCAAACCATTCTACGGTTCTATGACCCTGTGTTACATCTTTGTATTATCCGCACAAGCAAAAGGAAATTTGTCTGTGGCTGATGATGTGGCAGGGACAGAACATACACACAGGGTTAATCCTCCAGCAAATTTCAACTATATATACAGCTTCAGTCATGAGCAGGAGATAAGGCAGGAGACAACACAGGAGAAAAGAATAAAAGGGCATTTTTTCAAGTATTCCTACATTAAAGCCAGAACACATCTCCATAGTTCCCTTGGGAAAAGTAACCTTTGACTTTCAGGTCTGTATTTGACTGTGACTTGCTTTAGCAGGGATGGTAAAAGCACTGAACCCCACCAGAATCACACTTCACTCATGGCCTGTCTTGAGCCAACATCATACTGCTCAATAAGACTTATAGCATAAACCCACATTCAGCTTTCATTTACAAGGGTGGACCCTTTCTCTTCTCCCCATCACCTATCACCCCAAACAGGACCATGTCGAGGTCAGTTTGTTTTTTAATACGATAGAAAACATTGCAGCCTCCTTTTCCAAGCCTGCACTGTAACTAACACCAACGCCTGCGTTTTCCTAGTGTCCTTGAGGTGACCTGTTACAGCACTCACTGCTGTATGAGCTGCTGTAGTCGTGAACACTTACTGCCATCTACTGACAGTGCTGCGAGTACTGAAGCCATTTCCAGCGAGCAACGTTCAGATCAAGCAAACACACCATCAGATTTTCATCTATGCTCTTAAAAGTCTCTGCAGCAGCCACCACAAGATGCTTTTGACTAGCTGCATAGTTAGGAAGATCCCCCTCCAATTAATTAGGTATGAGTAGTCTCTACCAAAATTAATTTAGAATCTGAACAAGTCACTATTCAGTTGGTTTCCACAGCTCTACACACAGGTAGGCAGGAGGGTTTCCTTTGCTGCCAGCCTCTCTCCATCAGCTAAGCATAATTGATGTGAACATCTTTAAATTGCTGGCCAGCCTAATCTAGGGTGGGGTGTCCCTGCCCATGGCAGGGGGATTGGACTAGATGATCTTTTGAGGTCCCTTCCAATCCCTAAT
>JAOXOE010000343.1:6031621-6041648 GCA_028565055.1 Phoeniculus purpureus | reverse complement strand
GGGTGGGGTGTCCCTGCCCATGGCAGGGGGATTGGACTAGATGATCTTTTGAGGTCCCTTCCAATCCCTAATGATTCCTAAGCTCATCTCACTATTGCCCCTTGTCCTATTACTGGGCACCACTGAGAATAATCACAGAATCACAGAACATTAGGGATTGGAAGGGACCTTGAAAGATCATCTAGTCCAGTCCCCCCACATCAGCAGGATCACCTAGATCAAGTTGTGATCTAGAGCCTGGTCCCATAACTCCTGACACTCACCCTGTAGACATTAATAAGCATTGATGAGATTCCCCCCTCAGTCTCCTCCTCTCCAGGGTAAAACAGCCCAGTCTCTCCTCATAAGCCAGATGCTCCAGCCTCCTGATCATCTCAGTGGCTCTGTGCTGGACTGTTTCTAGCAGCTCCCTGTCTCTCCTGAACTGGGAAGCCCAAAACTGTCTCTCCATCTTACTCACTAGCAATCTGTGGTTTAGAAACTTCCTGTGTCTCCACGTGTGACAGGTCTCAATGTACTTTAATGCCATTTGCTTGTCTACTCCTTTTTGAAGTCATTTATGCTCTCAGCTCCACCACATTCCATGACAATGAGTTCCACTACTTAACTGTGCTTCATATGAGACCAAAATGATACTATAACCTTTATTTCATTTGGTTAAAGCCTGTTCCCTGTCAGTGTTACTGGGTAACCTATAGTTCTTGTTTCACAAGACGTGCAGGGCAATTGACCTCCTTCTATTCAGAGCTTCATAGACATTCATCATATCCCCACTTTGCCACCTCTCCTGAAAGCTGGTGCCCTTTTCCTAATAACCTTTTGCTTAGAGTATTTTTTCAATTATTTAAATCATTGCCTGTTATTTGTGTGCTTTTAAATCCTATTATATCCTTTCTGAGATGGAAAAAACAGAGTTGTACACGCTGTATTCGTATTTTCGCAGGACTGTATTAATAGCCTCAAACTCTCCCTCCTGAGGGGTAACAGCACTCACATAGAATAGTGTGGAGGGCATTTTCCTCAATTCCACTTCTTTGCATTTATCACCCTTCAATTTCACCTGCCACTTTACTGCCCGAGTGCAAGATGAATATTGTATCAAGGTTAACTGTGTGTTCAATATTATGGAGCAGACTGTGGAGAAATGTCTTTGAATTGCTGGTGGAGAAAGAGTAAGTAATGTTAATTTTGCAATTCTTGTGTCAAATGTAGGAAGCTAACAACTCTTACCTGATATTTTCACTGGACTTTGAAAGCTTGGCTGAATCTTATGGACATTGTCATTTTTTAGAACTTGGTCCAAAGGAGATCTCTCGAAGAATGTGAGGACAACTTCAGATCTTGAATACTTAAAAAGATAAAAAGACATCTGTTTTTACCAGCAGTTTGCTTTGTCTCTCTTCTCCCTTTCTGCTCCTTCATAGTCTGACAGACTTATTGCATACAACAGCCTGGAGATGTCATTACGTTATTCTGGTACTGAGCACTTCTCCAAGATACTCAATAAACTGCTGCTTCTGTTAGACTTGGGCAAAGTGCATCACCTTCTAGTCTGCATACAAGTACATGTCACCACCTAGGAGGAGTCAGACTGGGCTAAATATAGGACTTGGCTTACTCACCTTCCACGGCATATTTATAATAGTCTTCAGAAGTTTTTCCACTTCATTAAGTCTGGCTTCTATATCATGGGCTTCTTTTATTGTGATAAGCCCTAGAAACAAAGTAAATAGATGGTGAGCATGGACAGAAGCACACTTCATGCAGCCAGAAGCAGCTGCTCAAGATGTGGGATGACCTCAGATATCATGCCTCCCAGAAATATCCTTTAACTCACACTGATGATAGTTTCCTCAAACTGAGGTGGGAGTAGTTACAAGCAAAGCTGCAACCCTGACACAAATTCAGCTGTTTATTTAGGAGTTGCAAGATGAGCAGAAGTAGAACCACCTACTCTCTCACCCACAGCGTCACCACACAGCATTCCCAGCAACGATGATCAAACAGCTTGTTTTCTGCTTCCAAGAACCATGATTCATCCCTTTTTCTGTCAATACAAAGCAAGAGAAAATCCAAGAAAACAAAAAACCCCACAACCCACACATAGAAGGCAAAGACTAAACACAAGCTAGACGAAAGGCTGAGGGCAATCTTCTAACTCTCAGAATATAAGCCCCAGTGAGCAGCCCAAAGATGGCTTCTCTGTGTCACGCTCTTCGAGTGCAAAATTCATTTTGATGTTTAATTTTTAATCACAGAATTATCAGAGTGCTGGAGAAGGGATGAAAATGGAGATTTTGCTGTCCAGTGTCCAGAATGATGCATTATAATGCTTCTAATGTTGAACTTCTCACTATGGGGATCTTCAACTGCAATACCGTATTTCATATGTCCAGCCTGCAGGGCATCTGTAACTCCAGCTGGCTCAGGAATACGTTGCACAGGTTCCATACACACAAAGGGACTATGAGAAGTTAACCCCAAAATCTCACATCCTCTATCAGCCCTTTTTAGTTCTAACCTGTGTAACTTACTTACCCTAACCTGATCATCGCTTTGGCTCTACGTTTGTGCATCTTTTTCAAGGAGCAGGACACACACATGAAAATGAAACACCCAAGAGATGATCAAATTTAACAAGCTAAAAATTTTTTAGCTAAAAAAAACCAACCAAACAAAAAACCCCAAAACAACAAACTGAAGTCAAAACAAATAAAGCCAAACCAAAAACACACCCAAAAAAGCCCAATAAAAAGCTGAAGCGGAAAAAGGCAAATAAAATCAAAATCATTGAAACTATCTGTGAAAAGCCACTTCAACATACTAAAATAGGGCTGAACTACATGGATCCCCATGTCCCTGTTCAAAAGACAAACATACAAAAAGAGCCAACAAACATGCACTGTGTGGGCACAGCGTCCACAGGCAGTTTCAGTCTGCATCAGTCCCAGTTGTGTCACCAACAAGGTATCACACTCTAGTAGAATGGTTTGGGTTGGAGAGGATCTTAAAGATGACTCAGTTCCAATCCCCCTGCCATGGGCAGGGACACCTCGCAGTAGACCAAGTTGCTCATAGCCCCATCCAACTTGGCCTTGAACACATATAGTGATAGAGCATCCACAACTAGATCCCATACAAATGAAAGTCACACAGACAAAAGTGTGACAAAGGAAGGCAGCTGAGTATCCTGCTTTGGCTGGTGTACACTCCAGTCATATAACTGGATAATGGAACAGGTAATGGAAATGCTCTTTCAGAGCCACTCAGGATGAATTAACTCATCTACATGGGTCCACAGACTGAGTATTAGCTAGGTTGTCCTTGACATTACAGACCTGAATTACAGACCAGCACCCTTCATCTTCTTAACTATGGGGTGTGAACAAGCCTAGTTTGATCTTCTATACCCCTCCATAAATATGTTCCTATCCCACATCTGAATAAAGTTCAAACCTTTCAAAAAAAGTGTTTTCATCTTCCTTAAAAAGAAGCTGCCAACAGCACCACAGCCTTGACACCCACCTAAGAAGGAAGAAACATGCTGTCACGCACTCTGCCATAGCCCACATCAGAGAAAACTGCTAGCCACTCTGGTGTGAGCTACTGCAGACACCTCTGCTTCTCCTGCTGGTCTTGCTCCAGTCTATATAAACAGTCAGAGCAGAGACTCCCCAGTAGCATTTGCCACCTTGCACACAAACATCTCACAGCTGACCCACCTGGGACTGGGCATTCAACTGCTGTCTCTAAAATCTGCCCTTGACTTTGGATCCTTTCCCAAATAAACATTTACTGTTGCAGCTAGTATTTTACCAGGGACACTTCCAAACAAGTTCAAACCTGGGAAGAAGGGGGGCTGGTTTGTGAAGGGAGGACTGGAGAGTGAAAAAAACCACCAGCCCAGAAACAACACTGAGCATTCATCCTGTGAGGAAAACCAGCCAAGCAGTTAGGATTTTCTCTCATTAGTAATCAGTGAAAGGATCCACAGCTCCACACGGCCTTTTTATGTGTCAGCCAGAGAAGCTGGAAAAGGCAGTCAGGCTGCTGCACTGTCACACATCACCCAGAGGGAGCTTTTACCACTTGTGCATTCACCAGGAATTTCCAGTCCTGATATATCTCTCCTTTCAGCTCTTGGAAAGGAACCAGCCATGCAAACCCACACTCCAGCTTGGAAACTGGCACAGACGACTGGTAACATCTGACACAATAAAAGCTGTTTCTTACTGATGCTTTTAGCAGTATCAAACCCAAGAGGCAGACAGCATAGGAAGGAGAGTGCACTGTAGGAAGCTGGTACATCTGCCTGGGCAGTTTCCTATATGTAGGCTCACAGAATCATTTAGGTTGGAAAAGACCTTCAAGATCATCGAGTCCAACCATTAACCTAACAGCACCAAGCTCTCCACCACATTCCTAGACACCACATCTACACAACTTCCAAACACTTCCAGGTATCGCGATTCAACTCCCTCCCTGGGCAGACTGTCCCAAGGCCTGATGACCCTTTCAATTAACAAGTTTTTCCCAATGTCCAACCTAAACTTCCCCTGGTGCAACTTGAGGCCATTTCTTTCTCTCCTCTCACTAGTTACTTGTGAGAAGAGAGCAACCCCCACTTCTGCAACCTCCTTTCAGGCAGTTGCAGACATACGTGCTGAATGATCACAGATACACAGCTTTGGGGTCTAAATCTGCTGACCTTACATGAATTCCCTGAACAGGAAATGCAGTTTGGCTGAGCTAAAGCCTTCTTTTTCATGTGTCTAAACCCCAACACATAGAAACCAGTTACCTAGCTATATATTGAACCCTGTAATTTCTTCTGCAACAGCCACCAAGTCTGTAAGACCCTCATTTATCTGTAATTCTACAAGTTTCTGTTTTTAAGGGCTAACAGATGCCTTTGTGGTTTTCAGTTAGTTGCAGCCTATGATCCCACAGCCCGAGGAAGGATTGCTCACAGCTCCACAACACTAGTCAGAGCAAGGCACTGCCTGCACAAGCAACCAGGAGAAGTAGGGGCCACAGTCCTTCCTTTTGCTCCCTTTCAGCACTTGCTGACACTGCTGTCATCAACCACAGCACAAACATGCACGAGGAACACAGCGATTTCTTGAGATGAAGTCTCCAGTGGCAATGCTGGTTTAAGGTGCTCCCACCCTCCCCTGCAACTCATTTCCTCTCCCACACCACAACACAGGGCTGCCTCTGCTTTGGCAGCACAATTAGGTGAGCAGCAGGGAATACCTCAAACCACTCCTGTCAAAAGATTCACCTCAGGAAGCCCCAGCCTTTGTACAGCCAGCAGGATGTTGCAGGGTTGCCTCATTCAAGCTCCTTTCTCGCCCAGGAAATTTAGTGAGTTTGAGCAGGAATTTTTGCTTTCAGCAGGATTCTGCTGTGCTCACAACCCCTTTGACGTCCTCCCTGCCCCATTCCAGACCAAGAGCCCCAGGCAGAGTCCTCCAGACAGGGTGAAAAGGATTTGCCTGAAGTTTGAGATGAAGCACACGGAGAAACTTGACGCATAGCAACATGTCTCTGAAAAAACACAGCACAAACAGCACCACAGCCAGGCAGCATCCTTCCTGCTCTGGAACTCTAGTGCCAGAGCAGCTGCAGGAGAGAGAGGGAGAGAGAAGGCTAGCAGCTGCATACCTGGCATGCTGGCTCACAACCTCAGAGGGAGGCCCACAGCTACAAATGAGCAGGAAATGAGCTCAGCAGAGGACAAGAATGAACTGGGAGCCAATTCCTGATGTCAACACACAAGCCCAGCTAAGCCTGTGCTATTACTGACTCAGATTTGTAAGCCACCAAATCTGCAACTAATTACATGTTGACAGACACAGGTAACCACCTGCTTCCACTAAACGAAGCAAGGCAGGAACCACAGCGCGTGCTCCACAGCTACAAATGACATCATAGAACTGTTTGGGTTGGAAAGACCTTTAAGATCGAGTCTAACCACTAACCCAACTGTACCAAGCCAACTGCTAAACCATGCCCCTAAGCTCCAGAACTCCATGACTTTTAATAACATCCAGGGAAGACGATTTAACCTCCTCCCTGGACAGCCTGTTCCAAGGCTTTCAGTTAAGAAAATTTTTCCCAATGCCTAAACTAAACTTCCTCTGGTGCAACCTGAGGCCATTTCCTCTTGTCCTATCACTTGTTCCTTGTGAGAGAAGACCAACCCAAACCAAATCACAATGCAGTCCTGAGAGTCATTGCTCCCAATGAGCACATTGTCTCAACAATCCAAGAAAGAGTGAGTTCACGCCTAAGTTAAGTATGTCTCATATGACATCTCCTGATAATGATGTGTCTCTTTGCTATGCACAAGACGCTACGTATACATGATCTCAGCTGTGGGAAAAACCTCTTCTCCAATTTGAAGGACATCAGGTTTGTGGTCAAGAGAGGAACAAAGTATGCCCAAGAGCTCTCTTACTTTCTCAAATCAAGACGGTGTGTATAGGAGGCCAAGCAAGGGCAGAAGCTAAAGTCTATTTATCTGAAGACATGAGCAAGATGGCAGGACTTCTAAATGCTGTGGATTTCAGTATGTACATGGAGCTGTACCTAATGCTCTCTTCATCCCCTGTGGGAAGACTACAGAGCAGATATCAAACTGAAAAAAGGAGCAGCAAATAAATCCAGGCAGAAATCTTACTGTGTTCTGCTAACCTACACTGCAAGAAAGATTTAAGGCCTGTAGATTCAGATCTTGAGCCCATTCTTCTCTCTTTGCACATAAGAAGCAGCTAGAGATTTCAAGTCTTTAAGGAAGACATATTAGCTGTCTGGCAGAGGAGACTACTACGCTGCTCTCTCTCCTAGCCAGCCCGTATGGCTTCAACAGGAGTTATGTCCCTTTGCCCTGGGTCCTGTATTAATTAACACTGCAGCGCTCAATCTTTTTTATCCTGTACCGTCACTTCTCCTTTCCCTCAGGGATGTGCTAATCCATGTACATAGAATTCACAGTGTGGATGGAGCCACAGCAGGAAGTTCTGAAAAATGGAGAGGACATATACAAAAACCACAGAATAACGTCCAATGGAAAAGTTAAACCTGGTTCATCCAAAGAAAGGCCATGGGGAACATGTTGGGGTGACTTCTGAGCATCTCCACTGACTGAATACTCCACAGAATCCATGCAAGAACCAAAGCTGGGACATGGATCAGGGCTGAACGATGGCAGCACAGCACAACTTTTTCTGCTATTTTGTGTCTTCACATCACCTCCCATTTCCTCTGTCTGCTGGACTGGATTCTTCTTAATACCACTTCGGAGGGCATCTTTTCCTGTTTCACGGTCACAATGCCCATCTCCTCCCATCTGCTGCCCTGGAAGCATCCCTCTTCCCAGTAGATATACATTCCCTCACTGCCTGGGAACTATGGCATTAGCCATCTCAGACTGGACTCTGAGGAGGCCAAAACAGCTCCCAGTTACAGCTGCCTCCTCTCTGACAGAGGAGAACATGGTGAAAGGTTGCTAGAAGGACGAAGGAATACTCATTAGTATGTAAAGGCAGGAAATTAAAGAAAACCAACAGATGAGAAAGCCCATTTCACACAACTTTTCTTCACTAACACTGCAGAAATAACATCACAGGGATCCCTAAAGTCCAAAGACTTGATAAGATCCAGAGAAAGGTAGATTACAGGCAATCAGGGATATCAGATTTCCAGTTACTGAAGACCAGGAGTGTCACTTTCCTATTACCTGCTGGTTATTCATACAGTCTCCTGCAGCATCTGTTTGTGATCAATACGGACAGGATCCCAGAACTAGCTGCAGCACT
The DNA here is from genome assembly GCA_028565055.1 of Phoeniculus purpureus. Classification (NCBI taxonomy): domain Eukaryota; kingdom Metazoa; phylum Chordata; class Aves; order Bucerotiformes; family Phoeniculidae; genus Phoeniculus; species Phoeniculus purpureus. Next base: position 6,033,825 of record JAOXOE010000343.1, on the reverse strand, counting down.
GACCTAGTCCAGCAGCTTTGGCAAGTCCTCTCTGGTGCCTTTTGCCTAATTCTACAACCGCTCTCTCTTGGGGTAGACTTGGCCCTTTCTTTTGTGGGGAAATTCATCCATCTCACATGCCAAGCCACTACACCCTCTAAGCCTTTACAAAGGGTTTAGTACTTACACAGCAGCACTGACAAGATCCATCTGTGTGGCATGACTTATGCAGCAGCTAAAGGGATGTGATGGAGTTGAGAAGAGGGGTGCAGTGAGGTAGACTTGCAGAATTTATTACATGTCATGCTGTGACATTGAGGAGCAAAACAGGGACAGGGTTTTTTAAGAGGTATGAGTACACAAAGTGCGTGTAAGTCACTCCATAGTCACTCCCACTAAGTAGCAATGAGCACACGGAAGACACTTAGAAAAGTGTCTGCCAGATGCAGAGACAGCTTGCCAAACCGTGCCTGCACCACATGCACCTAGCTCCAACACAGGCATTTCTTCTTTTGCAGTTCATATGCAGCAGATGTAAAAAACATCAATGAAGCAAAATCCTATCGAAGCAACTGTCTGACTGAAATCCATCAAAGCACAAGTTGTGACCTCACCTGAGGGCCCTGGCATGCTTGAATACCCATGGAAAGCAAGAAAGTAAATTAAAAGCTGGAAAGTCCAGTCCATTCAGCTGATGGGTTTTCCATATGTGTATTATGACTTAAGGATCTCCCAGGATCTCTGGAGGGGAGATGGCACCTCGTGGTGACACAATACAGCAGACAGGCTTTCCCCAGACAGCTCCCTGTCTTGATAAGATCACAAGAAAAGACATCCAATGAGACAATGAGACAGAATCCAGTAAGGCAGTCAATTCCTGATGAAAAATTGAAGTACCTACAACTAATTTTAGTGCCGATTTCTTATTAGGTGAGAACTGTCATGAAAAATCACGTAATTTCCACTCCTTTCCCACCAAAATTCTCCTAAACACTTTGCCTCCATCAACCACAAAAAGGCAACATATGCCTAGCTTTCTAACAACACTGCCAGCTTCTTTTATCTCCATCATTACTGATGAGCCATGAAATTCATCTAACAAAAACAAACCCAGAAGCCCCAAACTTAATTTTGGTTATACATTGCTGCTAGAGCCTGATAACTAAGAGCTGCATCCTTTGTCTGCCAGACAGAAGCTCTGAGCAAGCTCCACTAATGAACTGCTGACAGTGTCAACAATGGGAAGAGCACAGTGGATGCAGTGTGTTTATGTGTATTGTCACAGCACTGACACAGCTGCTGTGAGCCTCCCATTTGCTTTTCCCTTGTACACAGGAAACAGGTGATCATCTGCTTCCTGCATGAGGCAACTATGCTGAGGGTCCTCACAAACCTCAGAGCTAGAGCTCAGCATTAGTCATCTTGGAGAGACAAGTCTGCTGCAGGGGAAGGGTGACTACATCTGTGCTACGAGTTAAGCTGTGAATTCAAAGTTTCTATAGAAAATCTCCACCAGCTTCTACAGATGAACGGAGGTTGAGCACTGTCCAGGCAGAAGGTGACAGAAGCATTGAGGAGTCACAGATAACCATGGACAGCAGCAAGCTGCTAAGGGAAACCTGAGAGCAAAGAATGGGAACAGAAAGTGACTCAGGGAAACAAGCTCTGAGAAGCAGAGAAATAGCAGAAAGCAGAGCAAGGGGGAAAAGGTCACAACAGAGCAAAATGCAGAGGCATGGAAACAATGAAGGGGGAGGAAAGTCAGCACTTTGGAGAAAGGGAGTCCATCTGGTAACAAACCCAAATCATCTGTAAGACCGAAGAGAGTTTGACTTGACAGCTCAGAGCAGCAGAGCAGTGCCAGGTGCTATGCTTAGGCATGACCCAAACAGAGCTATTGGAAGAGTGTCTGAGCCTCTTGTTCTGTTGACAAAGGCAAAAAAACAGTGGCAAAGGAGGACTGCCAGAAACCACCTGCCACTCCAGGGGCTGCTAATGCATTCCTCTGGCTTCCTAGCCCAGCACTTGAAGGGCTGATCCTGCTCATGCTGAAGTCAGAGATAGGAGTCTGGCTGCTGACTGCAGTGAAGCTGGATCAAGTTCTACAATAAAGATGAGAACTACTCATTTAGAGAAAATAGGAGTGAAAGGGTCCTAGTTATTGGAGACTTGCTCCTGAAAGGGACTGAGGGCCCAATATGCAGAGCTGACCCTCATCATAGGGA
>JAOXOE010000343.1:6008425-6031521 GCA_028565055.1 Phoeniculus purpureus | reverse complement strand
AGGATCTTTAGGGCTTCACCAAGGGGAAGTCATACTTGACCAACCTGATAGCCTTTTATGAGGGCATAACCAGGTGGATAGATGATGGGAGAGTGGTAGATGTGGTCTATCTTGACTTCAGTAAGGCATTTGACACAGACTCACACAGCAACCCCACAGCCAAACTGAGGCACTGTGGTCTAGATGATCCGGTAGTGAGGTGGATCGTGAACTGGCTGCAGAATAGAAGGCACAGAATAGTGGTCAATGGGACAGAGCCTAGTTGGAGGCCTGTATCTAGTGGAGTGCCCCAGGGGTCCATATTGAGACCAGTCCTGTTCAATGTATTCCTTGATGACTTGGATGAGGGATTAGGTTTGCTGATGACACAAAGATGGGTGGTGTCGCTGACACCCCAGCAGGATCTGGACAGGCTGGAGAGCTGGGCAGAGAGAAATTTAATGAACCATAACAAGGGTTAGTGTAGAGTCTTGCATCTGGGCAAGAACAACCCCAGGTACCAGTATAGGTTGGGGACTGACCTGTTGGAATGCAGTGCAGGAGAAAGGGACCTGGGGGTCCTGGTGGACAGCAGAATGCCCATGAGCCAGCAACATGCCCTTGTGGCCAAGAGGGCCAACAGCATCCTGGGGTGGATCAGAATGGGGGTGGTTAGCGGATCAAGAGAGGTTCTTCTCCCCCTCTACTCTGCACTGGTGATACCACATCTGGAGTATTGTGTCCAGTTCTAGGCCCCTCAGTTCAAGAGGGATGTGGAGCCGCTGGAGGGAGTCCAGCATAGAGCAACGAGGATGATGAAGGAAGTGGAGCCCCTCCCTTATGAGAAGAGGCTGAAGGAGCTGGGTGTCTTTAGCTTGGAGAAGAGGAGACTGAGGGGTGACCTCATTAATGTCTATAAATATTTGAAGGGTAGTTGTCAGGAGGATGGAGCTAGGCTCTTCTCAACGTCATCTACTGATAGAATGAAGGGCAATGGGTGTAAGCTGGAACATAGGAGGTTCCATATAAATATCAGAAGGAACTTCTTCCCAGTGAGGGTGACAGAGCACTGGAACAGTCTTCCCACAGAAGTTGTGGAGTCTCCTTCACTGGAGACATTTAAAACCCGCCCGGATGTGTTCCTGTGTGACTTGGTTTAGGTGATTGTGCTGTGGCAGGGAGATTTGACTAGATGATCTTTCGAGGTCCCTTCCAATCCCTAATGATTCTATGAAAAGGAGAGCAGTTTCTACTGGTTCAGTTGGAACTATTTCTAAATCATAACTTTAAGTCATCCTCTAAGTCCTACATGAAGCCTTTCTCATGGAGACTGATTTAAACAGAGAATTTGTTTATTGTGCATACAAAACTGGACAGTTTAGTAATATTAGGCTCTGCTAAGAGTGAACTAGCCTGTGTTTTCCTGTGATCCTCTTGTGCATTTGCCTAGAGCAATGGGATGGGCACATTTCAAACACAAAATACCAACCAGTTCCTGGCAACATCACTGTAAGTCATTTGGTCACCCTGCAGGTATGCATATACCTAACCTTGTTCACCTGCTTACCAGTATGATGTCCTGTATTGTTGAACATCCTTGGCCCTAAGCATCATAGCATACCCCAGATGCAGAGAGTGCCCTTTGCCACGTGTTGTTATTAGTTATCAACAAGATCAGACTGTGCAAATGCCAGACTCCCCCAAGACCTCTTCTATTCTCATATCAAAGACAGGGTAAGATGAACAGCCACTGCACCCTCCCAGCACTCAGCAGCTCTGAGAAAGAAGAAGAAAAGCATTGTGGAAGTCAGTCCAAGGGGATGAGGGATAAAGAAAAGGAGAGAATGGTTTGATATTGCTGAGCAAGAAAAAAGCTGTCCTTCTCAGTATGAGCTGTTTGCTGAAACCAGCAATAATGGTAACAACCAGCTCTTTCTGATATTGCTGACATTAAAAGAAAAAAATCTTTTAGAAAGTTAATAACATCAAATAGCTCAAGATTTCACCCCTCAACCATATCCCTTAAAACTAATATACTGCAGCTTGACTGAGCTGTAGGATAATGCTGGTCTTTTTAATGCTCCTTAGGCAAATCTGTAGGGACTTTGAGTCTTTCAATGCAATGAGAATTTGGTTGGCAATATTCTATCACTTCCTCCAGATAAAAGGCAGAGCTAATAGCCACCTTCATTCAGAAAGCCTAAGATAAATACACACACAGGTATACAAATTCCCACACCTATGCATATGCATATAAAAACCCACACAAGTTTAGATGACTGAATGCTAACACACACGAGTATGCTTTGTCAGGTGGATCTGTCAGGTTCAGTATATGCAGGTTCACTGTGAGCAGCAGGACATCTGCTTTTAAACAGGGCATTAAGAAACCACGCTTACCCTGTGAGTATTGCACAGACCAGACATACTGCATGCAATCTCTTCTTACATCCAAAGTTTTGCATCAGTGTCACGGGGTTCAATGACATTTTTGTGTTTCAACTTCGTGAAATTACACAAGGCTGTGGCCAGTCACTTTAAAATGCTGGTATGAAGTGTTTTCTATGCAGAGAAGCACACTCTGCAAAGCAATTTTCTTTAGGGCATGGGCAATGTAATTTCAAACAGAGTATTACTGAAATTGTCATGTGTACTGTGACTGCTTAGACACTACTCCTGATTTGTATTCTGTCTCTGTTGCAAAGTTAATCCCCATCCCCTCACAAAGCTGAACAGATCACGATCTGCTTATATAGGGTTTCATTTTTTTAACATCCTGGACTGATAGTTGCTCATTCCTAATTCTGCTCAAGCCTGTCCACCTGTTCCTGAGATAAAAGTAACTGACATTTGCTGGCTCCAGGTCTTAGACAGAACTGTGTTACAGAGTGAGGATGTTCAGGCCTGTCCTATCTGCTCATGTTACTTGAGACTGTCAGGTAAAGCCAGTGCAAGGGACTATAAACCCATCTGGCTCCAACTGCACTCACAGTGCCTCAGAGAGACATGAAAACAGTTCTGTATTTTGCAAAAGCTGTGATGGTCTTGAGACAGAAAAGGAATCATTCTCACTTGAGACAGGCACTGAGGAATGAGAATGGCTTTAGGACACACAGGGGCTCCTGTGCCTAAGGACTCCCTGGGTAGCGCAGGAGTCCAGGCCAGCAAGGAGTCTGGCTCAATCAGGGCCACCTCATACCCTAGTCCAGCTGCCAAACTACTCTTCAGAGCTCCATAAATCCAAGAAGTACGAGAACTAATACACCCTGAGAAGTAAAATTTTAGTCACAGAGACCCTGTGCTGTGCCCTGCAAACTGCAGGCAGGCTTGCTTCACACCTACCAGGCACCCACAGAAGCTGGGGCCCAGGTGCCATACACTTAAAGGCTGTGTTATCTAGAATTTGCTGCTGCTCAGCATTGCTAAAAATCCGTGACTGGAGCGCTTTCGGTAGAACACCTGCAACAGATAATGAATTTCCACAGTATTTCAGATCCCTAGTCTGCAGCTTGTGCAACAAGCATGATGTGCTGCAGAGCTCAGAGGAGGGATGACAGCGACCTGCAGCCAGGGGATTCCCCCATTCTCAGTCTGCATTCAAGCAGTGGGTGACAGCCGTGCTCCAGCACGCAGACCTCTCACGCGTGTCCCACAGCTCTTCGCGGAGAAGGCAGACCAGGGGCTATTGGGGCTGCCTCCGCCCTGCAGCCCTGCGCTCGGTCCCGCCGTCTGCAGAGGGCACTCGGAGCCCGCGAGTGCGGCGGAGCTGCGGAACGCCGCCTGAGAGCCGCAGCCTCTGGTACCAGCAGAGAGAAGACCCAGCTCCAGGGTACCCCCTGCCGGGCAGCGGGCTGCACCCCCCCGACCCAAAGGAGGAGTGAAAGAGGTTTTTAAACGAGGCACAAAACCCCCCAAACTCCTAGCCAGCACTAGAGCTCAGGATGTGGCAGGAGTAACTGAACACCTCTGGGAAATCAGCCGTGGCGAATCAGCCTGGGAGAGACCCGCTGGTGCGTGTCCCCCACCCTCCCCTGGGGGAGGACAGCCCCGAGAACGCCAAAACGCAGACCCTCTGCAAGGGGTGTGTGTGTGGAGGGGTGTCACACTGGCAAGGAGAAAGCTTCCCCATCCTCTCACAGAGGAAAACAAAACACGGCTTCTCTCTGTTCCTGTTCAGTCAGGTAATTTCTGTGGTTACTCAGCCAACTGGGGCGACTGGAAGCGCTGCGCACACGTCCAGCTGAGCGGATGCTCCGCACCACTCTACACGCTCGAAATACTGTAAAGCGAAACCCCTAGCTGTAGCTAAACAAATCAAAGCCAACCCTCGGGATCGCTTAACAGGTCCATTCTGCTTCTGCACAGGGCAACGTCCGCCAAGCTGGGTTAAACTGCTTCAGAAGCGAAGAGAGGACACGGACGCAGCCGCCGGAGCGATTCCCCTGCTTCGCGCAAGTTGTGCGGGGAATCGCGCCAGCTCGCACAGCCGCTCCGCCCGCTGCCAAGCGCCACAGCCGCCTTGCTGCTTTTTCCCCTCCTTCTCCTTGTGACAAACAACATACCAACAGGCGGAGATTTTTCGGCTACAGCCCTTCTCCTCCCAGTGTGCCCCCAGCTTTCCCTCGGAAAGCCTCGGGGTGACGGGAGGCAGCGCGTCAGGGCCACCTCTGCTCCCCGAGGCCAGCCCGCAGCCCCCGACGCCATGGAGCTGGGGACGGGGTCCTGCCCTCGGGAGCCCGCGGAGCTCGTCCCTGCGGGCAGCGGGACAGCCCTACCCCCCTCGCCCCGCACATCTACTAAAAAACCTCCCAGAAATCAACAGCCCGAGAGGAGTTTCGGACCGCAAAACGCCCCCGCAGCTTCCCCGTCCGGTCCCGCAGCGGCTCCCACTCTCAACCCGCGGCCCTTCGTCCGCTACTGACACCGACACCAGCCCCGGACCCTACACGGGCACCGCCCCGCCAGCGCCGGAGAAGCCCGCCCGCCCTCCCACCCTCCAGCCACGCAGCGAGGGTCGGGCTGCAGAGGCTACTCGAACCTTGGAGCAGTGGGGAGCGGGACAGCTCGGGTCGGTCCTCAGGAAAGGAGTCCAGGAGCCGCTTGAAGAGGCGGCCGAGGTCGGAGTAGCTGCGATGCAGGTAGAGGACGTTGCGGTCCGACCACTCGGTGCGGATCTCGTAGAACTCCTCCTCGTCGCCCCGCCGGCTGATGATGAGCCGCCGGATGCCGTTCACCCAGCAGCCCCGCACGTACATGTTCACCAGCGAGGTGCCCTCAAACACGGCCGAGGCCATGCCGCCCCCCGCGCATCCCCCGCACCGGCCGACGGCGAAGCGCACGGCCCCGCGCCGCCGCGGCTAAGTTAAGAGGAGGAGGAAGAGGAGGAGGAGGAAGAGCGAAGGAGGGTGTCACCCGCCTCACGGCCCCCCCTCCACGGCCCGACCCGGCCCTGCCCGCTGGGGCTTAGCTGCCTCCCGGTGCTGGAGGCTGGGTCCGACGGCGCCTCATCGACGGCGGCCCAGCACCGAGGAACCTTCCCCAGCACTCAGACCCTGCCCCTCGAAGCCCCGGCCCCGGGCGGGGCGGCTCGCAACCCCTCCTGGGGCGGGCAGCGGGCGGCTCGGCCCTTTCCTGCCCGGCTGAGCCTCTCCCGCCCGCGGCTGCTGGGGCCCTCCCCTGTCAAACACTCGCGGTCCCCAGGCGGGATCCTCCTCGGGACGGTTTGGCAGTTGCCCCGTACATGACGAGGAAATTTGTTTCCCTTCCAGCGATCGCAGAAGTTTTTTCTTATTTTCTTTTTTCCCTTTAAAACACTTTCAACCCGGCCAGCTGCGGGAAGCTGAGGGAGATTTTCTCACCCCGCCTCCAGCTGCAGTACTGGGGACTGTCAGTCTTCTGCAGCCTCCTGTAGTCCCCGCTCCTTCTGTGCCCTGGGAAGCCTCAGCGGAGACTCTGGCAGCCTCTCCGGGGAGAGAGAGGTCCCTTATAGGGACGAAAGGCACTACGCCGTCAGCCTTTTCTAACAGCCCTGACCCGAAGGAGCCTCCTGCAGCACTGCAGAGGAGAGCGATGGAGGTGCCTGACTTACTCTGCCAGCCCCTCCTTCCCGTGGGACCCCAAACACAGAGCGGGCCTCTGGCAGAGCTGATAGGGGCTGGAGCAGTCAGCAGTCATCTGGCAAGGGCGGAGATGGCAAGGAATTGTGTGGGAGATACCTGGGTGCCTGAAAATGCCTAGAAACTGAAGGGTTAAGAGACACGGACTGAAGGTGAAGGGAGTGACAGTGTAGTGATGTGGGAGGCATCACCCGGACTGGCCTCTGATTGAAGGCAGTGGCCTCTGGCAGCTTCCTGGGGCGGAGGGAGGCTGTGTGCAGCTTCTCAGGGTTCCTGCCATGACCCGTGGCAGGAGAGAACCTTCCCATTTGTGTACTTTGGGCATGTCAGAGGTCATTGCACGGACACTGGGCAATATTAAATTTAAGCCAGTTTTCACCAGTATGACATCTGTGGTTCACAAAGCCAAGAATTCACACAGAACCAATTCATGTGCTATTCAGCTGCTCAGAAAAATCAGGAGTGCCCAGAGACAAGACCACCTATTAAGGTGTCAGCCAAAAAGTGGTGTTTGGAGAACATCGGCTGGATCACAGCAGGGGGAGCACAGAGGTGAAAGATACTTAAGTTTTCTGTAAAATGCATAATTAAATAACTAAATCACACTACTTTCAGTAGAAAATGTGTTGCCAGTAACTGCCTCAATCATTCAGGTGCCACATGCCTCCATGGGAAACCCACCGCAACCCAACAATGCAAAGGTGGCCCAAACTCCCTATTCAAATACACAAAGGTACATTTTCTCAGTTTAAATTCTACATAACAAAACTAGGTTTAGTCCCTTCTGAAGCACGGTCAGATGGAAAGAATGCAAACAATGGAGCCCCATCTTTCCAAAGGGAAGGACATGCTCCTGTTGATTGCAGCCTCAATCTACAGAAACTTTTACTACACATGAGGGATCAGCTCATTATTCCCCCATGAGTACAATCCTGCTCTTGAAAAAAGGAATCTAAATCCAATAAGTACCCAACTACCACATCCTCTTTTTGGAGTGAAAACTAAAACCAGGGCACAGATCACAGCTCAGGCACCAGGACATGTGTGTATTTCCTCTGCTGAGCATCCTTGTTACAGCAGCGTAATGCTTGGCCGGCCGTGAAACCTAGGCACAACTGCTGCTCATGAAAGTTGGGTTAGTAATACTGGTCTGTTACTGGTTTGTCAGAGAAGGTGCAGCACGTGTAAGAAACACTTGCGTTAGACTAGTGGTGTGCTGGGGAGGATGGCAGAGCTGGCAAGATTATCTGCAGTGTGGAATATAAAATGGAAGCGCAGGAAGGATGCACAGTCTCCAAGGACATAGACATCTTCTGGATGAAAGTACCTTTTACAATCAGGACCTTTCACTGTAACTCTATCAATTGTATCTGTCATGCACTTTTAAAAGTACACAGAGGGCAGGCATTTGCATTTGACAAGGTTTCCATGTGTCTGCAGCGCTGCACAGCAGCTCCTGTCAGCAGAAAATGGGGAACGTGTATTTGCCTTTCTTTAAAGAAAAGCTGTTACTGAAACACATTTTGTTCCTTCTTGTGTGTCATGCTCAGTTTCTACTTTCCTACTAAAGTTTTGAGACAAAAGTAGTTGGTGGCAAATGCACCTTAGGGAATAAAAGTGCCGACTGAGTTTGTGTTTCATCACCTTTCTTTTTTGTGACCTTAATGTCTCACTGGAGTAATAAAACATTACAAGAACACAGGCATTTCTTTGGCTTATTATTTTGACTTTTACTTTTGCAAACTGATAAACAGGTTAATTTAAAATACATGCAGAGCACCTACCACCTGCTGTTAATCAGCTAGAATCATAGAGTCATAGAATGGTTTGGTATAGGCCCCCTTCAGATCCTGAGAGGCCACAATAAGGTTCCCCCCAAAGCCTTTAATTCTCCAGGTTGAATAAACCCATCTCTCTCAGCCTGTTTGAGAACATAGGAGAGCTGTTCCAGTCCTCTGCTAATTTTCATTGGACTACATGATTTTTGAGCTCCCTTCCAATCCCTAGTGTTCTGTGTTTCCTCTGGACCTGCTTCAACAGTTTCATGTTCCTCTTGTGTTAGCGGCTCCAGAGTTGGATGCAGGACTCCAGATGAGGTCTCACAAGAGCAGAGTAAAGGGGAAGAATCACCTCCCTAGACCTGCTGGTGACACTTCTTTTGATCCAGCCCAATCTTTTGGTTGGCCTTCTGAACTGCGCTCACATGTGGTTGACTGTTCAGCTTGCTGAAAAGAATGAAGGTTAAGGGTTAACCCTGTGAAGCTTAAAGGTCACCTTGGCCAAAAATTTACTTTCAGGTCTTCAAATGATGGAACACAACCAAACTGATACAGAAAAACAGTCTGAATTTCAGAAAAGGCCAGGACCAGCTCACAGGGCTTAAGAAGTCCAAGGGCAGGTAACTCTTGACTCATATTTGCAATGGAAACTGTGGCTAGAAACACAAATTAAGCTGAATGAGCCTGTGTTTCTAGCTTTGTGGTGTGCTGTGATATCTGTCAGCTCTGTGTTTTTAGGTTTCTTCATTGATGTCATGGAAATCAGACGGATACTTGTTTTCTTTCATATACAAGTAAGCTACGAAGGATTCTGAATGCTATTTCTGTACTTTCTACATCACTTTCTCCACATGTCCTACACCATCCAGTCCACTGCAGCACTTCCTTTTGCCCTCAGTAGTTACAGCCCCCAACAATTATCAACTCCCAGACTGTATCTGCATTCTGAAGGAACTTCATCTAAATGTCTAAGCTCTCTCCCTGTCGTTGTCTTAAAGTCATTCTGGGGCTCCCTTTAGCTATTTGCCTTCCACCCCCTTACCAGAAAGACATGATGATTCATCCTCCTATCCACATCCGTGAACTCTTCAGGGGAGGGAAGAAGCTTTTGTGCTACATACATAACTAAATGAGTTTTCACCTCGAGGAGAGAAGACGTGATATCTTTTGTGAGCGTAACCAGTGAAGGTGGCAGGTTCAGATCATTAACGTCCTCAAAGGAAACAAATCCTGGAAATAACACTGTCCACTAACCAGCACTCACCCAGAATAGAGGTGCTGCAGAGTTTTTCCAGGGCAGGAACAGGTGAAGGCAGAGATTCTCACAGAAGACCCAACTTGGAGATCAAGGACAAAGGCAGACCTTGATCTGAAGGGAGCCTGGCTTTGGCACTGCTGTCAGTCAGGTTTTCTGCACTGTAGTGAAATTCCCATCAGGTGATCTGGGTTAAAACCCCTGTATTGAGGTATGAAGCAAGAAGGATGAGCAGGGGGTCAGAGAGGAGAGGTATTTCCCTTAGCTGCTACTGTCATCAAAACAAGTGTTGGAAAATGCTGATCCAAGGAAACAGACTGAATGGCTTCTGTGCATGGAAAGAGTCTGAGAGGGGCAGGAGGGGGACAGTGCTTGCCTTTGTGGAAGAGGCTCTCTGGTTGTTTAAGACTTCCTCTGCTCAAGGAAAGTTTCTTGTAAGTAAGTAAAAGTTGTACCCAGGGTGCCTGGCTCCATTAATCATTGCTCCTTTTAACTGGAACAAGTGTTCAAGACTCAAAGATTTTGTCAAGACACTGAGCAAGAGAAAAAGCAGCCACAGCTCCCAAGCCTGGAGTCATCAAACACCTCTTGCCTTGTGATGTTAAAAAAGTCATTCCAGCTATGAAAACAGGGATGGCCTAGGCTTGATAACAAATGACAGAGCCACAGACCCAGCCTCAACTAGCAGGTCTGTAAACATGAGACCTCAAGTCTTTGCAAAGATACTCAGTTCACTCATTCTGCTCTGTTGCCAGTGTGGTATTGGAATAAATGAAACACTCAATCACAGCTCAACAGGACAAAACCAATCCATAAAGCAAGAGGATTTGAAGCTTTAACTGCTTACACAAACAGTGAAAAGAGGATAATGAGCCTCTAAAGGCAGCCCACTTGTCTGTAACACCTGCAAGCCTGTGGAGTGGGCACTCTCTTCGGTTCTCCCATGATGTGCATGTTCTGTTAACAGGGATTTTTCTTAATGTACAATCCACAGGCAAAGCAGCTCCTCCTGTTTTAGACTTTAGTTCATTTGACAAGATTGACCTTTCTGAACACCTCTAGTGAGAGGGAGCTCTTGATGAAATGAGCTACTGACTGGAACAACCTTTCATGCTCCTGTGGGGAGGTTTGGAAGGCGCAGCCAGAGCTCTGCTGGGACTGAGTACTCTCACTTCTTTCTCCTCTCCCCCAGGCTGAATCTGTGAAGTACAGAGTCCCTCTGGAGTGAATGGGAGCTAACGTGCTCAACATCTTTCCAGCTTTGGCTCCCTCATAATGTAGCCATTAATGTATGCAAACCCTATTTTTAGAATCTGTAGCATGTTTTCTGGGTAAAATACTGCTCAAAAGACCCTTTCTTCTCCCTCAGACTTGACAGTGAATTTGATTTAATGGAAGAGCTTGAAATTCTTTCCATTAAAAAGTGTATTATGAATGCTCAAGGAGCTGTAACTGCACTTGAAAGCTAGGTATATTCCTGCCAAAGGGTAAACCAGCTTCATCTAACAGGAGAATATTTCTAGTGGAACAATTTAGCATTTATGAGCCTTTTTCCTTGAGACGACACAGACAGTATATCTTCACTGTGTTTCCAGCAGAGCAAATAAATTAAACATACCTGCAAGTTACTAAAAAACCTCCACTGGCATAAAACTATGCAAAGCAAAATGTACCTTCATTTTCACACTCAGCCTAGTGCAACCATCCAGCTGGGCAATAAAAGGTCCACAGTAGTGGCCTTCAATATGGTTTCTAGTGATCCTTTGTAAGGGATCACAAACTAACACTGCAAATTTGTACTACACAGCACATCAGAAATCCCTAAAGTGTTCAGAGGGATGAGCATTATTATTCTGAATCTGCAGGAGGGAGACAAGATCCACAGAGAGGAGGAAGCAGCTTGCCTGGTACAGCAGAAAGAGGTTGTCCTCAAGGCTGAAGTATGTGTAGCTCTCGGTACATGGACTTGTATACAGAACTTAGAGAACGTGCTGATGTGCAGGGCAATGAAAACAAACAAATCATGTTGCATATGTCCACTAGAGCAGTAAAGGCACAAAGATATTTGCAAATGCTAAGAAGTCCTAGTTTCGCTTTTTAAAGGATGAAGCTATTCTAATGTTCTTCCACGTTTTTCCCTTCTCATTATCATGGAGAATAAAATCACTCAGTCTAAAAATGATAGGTGAAGGGTAATAACTGCAAGTTGGGCATGTTTTTGCTACTGTTGTTAGTAATTGGGATAAATTCTTGCTTTGTTCCTGCTACACTGCCCCAGGACAAGCAATTGGTCTTGTGATAGATGCTGAAAACTCTGGCTGTAACCTAGTAACTCTCCTTCAAAGAACAGGAGCAGTCCGGCTGACCTGCAGTAGACTACACATGTTCTTAAAATTAAGGGCACACCAAGTCCTTGGCTGTGTCAATATGGAGGCCCTTCAATATCTGCTTAAGGCACGGAGAAGTTCTCAATTAAAGAAATACAGGAGGAAGTCAGAGCAACAGGAATGCTCAGTATGAAGGATATGCAGGACTGGACCTTGAGCCTGATGAACCAGTATTACGAAGCTGCATTCATTAACACAGCAGCACCCATAAGACACAGCCCAACAGTGTTTGCTTTTTCAAATACTTCCATTCAAAACAAAGCCTGAGTGATTTGATGTGTCTACACAGCATCATTAGAGATGTAAACAATGACTGCCAGTACAGCAACTAGAGCAATATGCTAAGTAATTACCTGAGTTATTCCAGACGGGCTATAATCTACATCATTAGTATAATTACAGGAATTAAATCCCAGTCCATCATACCTTTGCTCGCTCAGTTTGTGCACAACAACCTCATCCTATATTTCCATGATGTTCCCTTAACTGCCAGGGTGCTACATGCTCTCCCCCATTTTTTGTTGTTTGAGGCACAAAGGAAAGCCCCGTTAACAAACCCAAGGTTAATTATGCTTCCATCAGAATGGCTGCAGAAGGGATTCCTTTGGAGAAACTGCAGACCAGGGAGTCCATTCTGTTCCCTTCCTCCTTAAAAATAATAAAGGAAACCACATAATGAATGTCTCTATTTACATTTCAGAGACCTTTTCTTGTCCAATAAGCCTGTGTGAATGTATCAGCCACAAGTGAAGCGAGAATAATATGTGACTATTTTCCCCTTTTTCTCCCCTATATTGCACAGCACTCAATTTTCTTAACTCTTCCCAAGACCAAGAATGAAACCATTTCCCTGCCCCCTTCCTCTTTGTTTCTTTTTCTTCTTATTCAGGAAGGAGCTTGTAGTGAATCTATGAGGACTATTGTGCTATATTCATCAGTTCTACTTTGTGCAGCTCATGTGTGCATCGAGGTTCTTTCCTCTATTGGAAAAGATATTTCCCTTTAGAGTGTTCTAAGTCAGTTGTTGTGTTGGCCTTATGTATTTTTATCTTCCAGTCAGACATACGATAAATGTTTTTCCTTAAAGCCCTTTTTATAATTTGTCATAAAGACCAGAGTACCTACAGCATTCACACCTGACACACACTGGGAAAGTTAATAAATAGCAACACATCATCCTCCTATAAATAATGGGCTGATGGACACCTCAATATAAAGAGGTTAAAAAGAACCTACAAGTCTTTGTGTTTGCATAGGACAGTGATGGCTTTTCCCTTAGACAATTACTTAAACCAAGGGTTGACTGTCAGCTGAACACATTGCGAAGCATCAGAAGAACATGAAGAATTAATAAAAATACAAACAGTATTTTAGTAGAGTGTTGGAAAAACAACCTGTACTCA
This sequence comes from Phoeniculus purpureus, assembly GCA_028565055.1. Lineage (NCBI taxonomy): Eukaryota > Metazoa > Chordata > Aves > Bucerotiformes > Phoeniculidae > Phoeniculus > Phoeniculus purpureus. The sequence continues at coordinate 6,018,603 of JAOXOE010000343.1, read as the reverse complement.
CGTTAAAAACCTTTGGGCTTGAATGCATAGGTGCTCCAAGCACAAAAATCCATCAAGTTTCAGTATTAATGATATTTACTTTATTTGGGAGAAAATGGGACACAAAGTGGGAGTTGTCTGCTTTTTTTTTTCCACACTAAGCAGTTACAAAGCTCATTGTGCCAATCCCACTGGGCATCAGTTTGAGTTTTGAATGCAGACAGGGCCAAATTAAATCAGCTCAAATAAATAAGAAAAATCTGCAGAAGCCCCTTGGTTTCAGAACACATTTTGTTCAGAGCAATGCAACACGATGCACTGACCCAGGTTATCTTGGAGGAGAAAGGAGAATGTTTATGGTCAATGTTCGAAGTGCACATCCTCAATTTTTGTCACAAGCAGAGTCTATGCAGCAGAATTCTCTGCAATATCCTATTGCAAGGTCACTGTAAATGCAGTGCATATTTTCTTTAGGTCTCCACAGCACAGTTTAACCCTTCAAAGCAGTCCTTAGTCCAAGCCCGTGGCTTTTGTTTCTTCAGTAAAACAAATAGAAACTAATTGTCTTAGAAATGGGCAGTTGTACATGCAATCAGTGACCCCCAAACACAGGAAATTAAGAGAGTTCAAGAATCCCTGCCCTAGAAGAACTAGTTTGTAATGGGAATAGTAAAAGATAATTTGACTTAAGAAGATTTAAAGATACAATACTATGAGTAAGCAAAATATTATGCAGTCCAAGCTTCTTACACAAAATGAGAATGGTCTAAGTGGAAGCAAAAACTAACAAAAGAATAAATAACATCTAAAGATTAACAAAAAACTTTTTTAAGAACTCTAGTAGGGAAATCAGGGCTGAAAATCTTACTGAACTTTAATTTAGAGACTGTCAAAGAGATTTTCACAACCTCTGTAGATAGGAACCTCTGCATGTTCATTGCTACAGGAACATCACCGTGGTACCAGACTCTTATGTCAGACCCTAAAAGTATAAGACTGAATGATTTAATTGTCTAAGGCAAAGAGTCAGGATAATACAATCTCATCTAAGTATGATAAAACTTGCATCTACCAGCTAACTTATTGATCAATCTGCTTCTCTTCATTTGTTGCCTGCAAAATGCTAAGGCTTCTTTTTCCTCTCCTATGGCTTCATTTTCTTGCTTGTCCTATTTCCCTTTACCCTGACTCAAGCTGATGTGACAAAAACTACCTCGAATCTGTATTTGTAGATGCTAAACTGGTACTAATACCTTTTTTCTTTCACTCTGTAGTGAACATCCTGTGTTATCTCATAGTAACTACTGCACTTAAATCTACTTTAAAAAGTTAAGACTAAATGAGTTAACATACAGTTAGCTAGATGTCCCTTACCCAAACAAGAGATGCACATTCAATTACCACGTGCAATATTCTTTGAGTTGAATTTACCGTTGCTAACCCGACAGTGTGTATTCCCAGTGCACTCTCTGTTTGGAAAAATAATTTCAAAACTAACGTTTTTGTGAGGATTTGATTCTTTGCATTTCAATCACTTTTTCAAAACATTTGTGATAAAAAAACCATAATGCTGCTTGGGCAGTGAACCTTCTGGAGGAAAAGATCTGGAGTTAAGCACTGTTAATATTATAAGAATAGTGTTTGCTCACAGGGTCCCAAATGCAGAGCCAGGTTTGTTAGTTACTGCAAGACATTTCTAATAATTCAGCCTGCAGAGCGCTGGAGTGGAATAGAGGGAAACAGTCCTTGTGAGGACTAAAAGCAACAGCAGACATCTTCTCCCCCAGCCCTACAGATATGCCCCTTAAGAAGTTTTTCCACCTCTGAACATTTCAGAGCGATAAAACTACACAAACACAGTTTCATCAGTGCAAATCAGTAGGGAGCTCTGATAGCCCCCATGTACAACTATGTGCCCAGATAATTCAACACAGATGCCAACTGAGGGCATGCAGAAATAAGCTCTAAATCAGGGATTTATAGCAAAATGCTTCAATGGGACCAGAATTCCAGTTTTTCTTTCTGAAAGAGTGACCAGGAAGGATCTAAAGACAGATGATGAAGGGAGTGGAACATCTCCCTGATGAAGAAAGGGGCTGGGTCTCTTTAGCTTGCAAAAAAGGAGACCGAGGGGTGACCTCATTAATGTTCATAAATATGTGAAGGGCAAGTGTCAGGGGGATGGAGCCAGACTCTTCTCAATGTCATCTAGTGATAGGACAAGGGGCAGTGGGTGTGAGCTGGAACACAGGAGGTTCCATATGAATGTGAGAAGGAACTCAGTGACAGAGCACTGAAAGGGGCTGCCCAGGGGGGTTGTGGAGTTTCCTTCTCTGGTGATGTTTTAAAACCTGCCTGGATGTGTTCCTGTGTGACTTGGTCTAGGTGATCCTGCTGTGGTGGGGGAATTGGACTAGACGATCTTTCAGGGTCCCTTCCAATCCCTAATGGTCTGTGACTCTGTGACAGAGACCACTCATAGCTAAAAAAAGAGATGAGAGGCCTTGGGAAGACCTACAGGGAACAAGAAAACAAACAGTTTGAAGATCCAAAAGTACAGCAGCTTTCTTCTCTTTTTCAGTTGCAAAAAATAATCCATTCTGGGGCCTTGTTTCCTCCTATCCTTAAAAGAAACAGGAAACACAAAGGCACAATAAGCATAAACACAGCCACCTGTTTGGGGGGAGCTGACACGGTTTCCCATAGGTGATGGACAGAAGCAAGCCCAGCCTTCTGCTAGGTGGGGCAGTGGCAAGTTTTGCCCTTGCCTTGCCTTGACTCACAAATGCCACCTTCCTTCAAGCTCTTCAGTGTGACTTGACTCCACCACAGGCCAGAAAAAAACATCTCCAAAGTCATTAGGAACATAACTGTTCTATCTACAGCCAGGCTCTCCCACAGCAGCGGAGTAGAACAAGGGAAAGCTTCAACTTCCTCTTCTCTGGAGATTTAATTGAAAAAAAAAAGTGGTGAGGGGAAGAGGTTCAGCTGCCTCCTAATTGTTCTCCAGCTTCCTGTCAAAAAGGTCAGTACCCAAATCCCAGGAAACTACTTACTCCTTGTCTCAGGCAGGACCTAGGACAACAATAGCTGGCCACAGTGACTAGTGCTGCCGCAGAGACTCGTTAAAATACATTTGCAATGCTGCCTTCTACTGAAAAGTGCCGGTGTGTAACAGCAGCACGTAACAGCTACAGCAGAAGACTGTTAGTTGTCTAACTGCTGAAAATCACCACTTATGGTGTCTTTTAGCTTCTCTGATGATTGCTAACAAGAATTCATAAAGAAAAGCAGAAGGACGGACTAAAAGGGTCAACAAAGACATTTACCACAGTACAACCCCAAACCATGGCACAATGTGGTTTAAAGCAGAAGGGCTCATTTCCCCCAAACCCATCACTTTCCATGTTGGTTTCAGTTTTAAGGATGGATGATGACATAACTCCTGAGAGAATGAAAACAGGTGGCCCTAGAGCCATTATTCTTCATATCCTTGTCAATGCTGTATCACAACCTTCAGAACTGGTTAGCAGTTCCTTTCAGTGTAATCCCAAACCTTATTTACCCCATAGTAGTTTTCCAAAACCATATCACAGAATCACAGAATCATCATGGCTGGAAAGGACCTCCAGGGTCATCGAGTCCAACCTTTATCCTGTTATCTAACTGCTAGTACCATACTTGGTACGTAAAGGAGTTGGCCTGATTTTCCCTGGAAAACCAACCATTCCTCATCTCCCAGAGCAACAACAAAGTTTTCTAGCGTGGAAGATGGAGTCTGAATATCCACTGCTTCATGCAGCTGCCACTATCAGACAAGAGCCCACAGCACACAACGGAGGGAAATCACAGGCTGTGTTCCTCTATAGATTTACTCCAGCTTACTTCCCACCACTGTCAGCATAAAACAACTACAAAAACACATAACGCTATCCAGGTTGCTTCAATACACACAGTAAAGTCTCTCCTACAAAAGTTTCCTCTTCAAATCATGCTCTGCTAGCAGGGGTCACAAAAAAAGAGGGTGATTTCTTTGTGAAGAATAAGTGGTGGTGTCATCTCTCACTTTTTTCTTCATATTTCTGACACTGTTGAGTCTCCCGCTCAGCAGCGGGGTCATTTAAGACATCAAACTGGAGATTGATACCAATACTGAATCTCACCGAATTGGATACTTGGAAAAACAATTCTGAAAGCAGCAAAAAAGGACTGCAAACTCAAATCCAGTGTGCTGGTGTTAGGGCAGAACCACATTTTGAATCAGTCCTTCCTTCTGCAAGAAAGCACAATGCATGAATGTGGTTGTGAACGCACCAGCAGCTTACTCGGGGAGATTTGGTCAGAGCACAGCACGTCAGACAAATTAAGAGGCCACACAGACAAAACACACTCTGATTTGTTGAGAACTGGGAGATTTGATGATCAAACTCCCTCAAAATTAGATTGCTCACCAGAAGCATCCCTGCACGTGTATGCCTGGTGCCCACCCGTGGGCACTCATGCTTAACCAAGTCACACAGCCTCAAAACGTCAAGACTCTGTAAAAAACCAAGAATAAACCCCTTATTGTCCTGTCACGACAAGGCTTCCTTTCTTCCTTTGTTACAATAATTCGTTTTGTAGAGATTTAACAAGCTAAATCTTAAAAGTCCTTCCAAAACCAGATTTGGAACCAAGCTGCCCTGAACATTAGCTGCTGTAACCGAGGTCAGAGTTCAGCCATCCATTCTCCTACATTCCTTTCCAGGCAGCCCTGTCACTACTCCAGAATAAACTGTAGATGCCAGTTACAGAATTCAGAATCCACCTCTACGTACGTAATTAGAATTGCATTTTTTGGCTGTACTCTTTGCTTTATTAATAGCACCATGGCATTTCTGGAAAGCAGTGGTGGCTTTAGCAGCTACTGATCATTTTAGAAACAGAAGTAATGCTTTGCTCTCCCTAATAGGATTAAATAAACATAGTGTGCAGTAGAAACCCCTGTTGTGCATCTCAGACTAGGATGGAGATGCATCACTTAATAGTAAATTAATTAGTAAATAATAGTAAACTAGTAAAATAATAAGTGACTTCAAAAGTATAAAAATAGGATACATTTTATTATACTAAAATCTACTTCAGACATAATTACCTGGCACAAACTTTGTCTTGACCAGTCACTTCAGAGATTAATGCATTTGTGATTTAGAAGAAAGAACTCTTGCCCTTTCTTCTGGCAGGTATTCATCCCAACGCAAAGAAGGGAGAGTGTTATTAAAGCTTAACCGTTGTGGAAGCTTTTGAAGTGAGATGTTTGCCTGTCTTTTCCAAGAAAATCCCTGCTCCTCTGCTCTACAAACATAAAACCAGACTAAAACCTCTAGTGTCATTGAGGGAGATTCTTATCCTGTTTACACTGGCTCAAGTCTGAACAACTTCCAAAGGAAAAAAGTCCTCTTGATCTATACCATGGGGACTAAGAAATGCAAGAATCTCAGCATAGACGATTGTACAAGAAGAAAAAGACCCCAAACAATCAAGCTAGGTGTTGCTTAAGGAAAAGGCATTGAAAGGAAGCGGCCAGTGCATATCACCGTGGGCACAGGTAGGAAGCTGCCTAACACTTTCAGCTCCTAAGCTGATGTGCCACAGAAGGTAGCCAAAGGGGGATCTGAGCAGAGTGGGTTGCTCTCCACCATCTGAACAAGGACCTTCAAATCCTCTCAGATGCACAGCGATGTGGATGAAATGTCCAGAGTGCTTATTGTATGTCCCATCAAAGGGCCTTCTTACAGAACTGAAAGGAGTCAGAAACCACTTGCAAGTCATATTGTTCCATTAGCACTTTTAACAGAGTACACCATGGGCCTGGCTTAATTCTTCATAGTGACCTAGACTGGTGGTGACCAACTTGAGAAAGATGTGCAGGATCAGGTTCCACACGAAGACTTTTGAACCACAGCTGGGTGTGCCATTTTTTTGATGCATCGTGTTCATTCCACAATGAACCCCTTCCAATGCTCTGGGAATTTGCAGGAGTATTAGAACTTCAACAACAACGTGCAGAATGAAATATTAAAATCATACGATGCCTTTTCACAAAGCAGCCTTTCAAAAAGTGGTGTTCCCTTTGGCAGCTCTCTGGTACAAGGCCTGCTCATGAATCTTCTTTGCTTTGAAGTCTTAGCTCTTCTGCAAAAGAGGAGGAATTGAACAGGTAGCATAGGGAACGTAATTGTACTCTGTCTTTCAAAATAAGGAGGTATGTAAAGCACATGCATCCAGTCTTAAAGCTGTAATGATGATGACCCTGAAGGACATGGTAAAGCCTTGGGATAAAATTCCAGCTTTGCTGAAGTTGACAAGGGCTCTACAATAATTCTTCACACTCAGGATTTCCCTCTAAGGGCTTGACTGTGGCCTTGTGCTAGTGAAGATCTTGTTCTGATGTGGTCACGCAATGGCACGCAGCTCCCACATTTCAAAGGGAAAATCCCTGGGTGCAAAATTCTTCTTTTCCTTTGTCTCACCCACACAAAAAGAAGCATCCAAGTCTTTAGTTAAGTAAATAATACAGGAATTTTCAATCAACAGAAAATAAACTTGTGGGTAAATAATAATAATAAACTTATGTTCAAGAACAAATTTCAATTCCAGTTAATTCCAGAGTTCATTAACCTTTAGGTCACCCTTACAAAAAACCTTATGTGATCAACCCAGACTGCAGACTGGATCAGGTTAAAGGAGAAATTCCTGGGTTTGTCATTAAAAATATTTTAAAAATTAATTACAAAAGGTGGTTTCAGCTTTCTGGCTGCAGAGCAGGGCTACACAAGCTTTGGCTCCTGTTTGGAAGAAGAGGACAGCAGAAACAAACTACGCTCTTAATTTTTCAGTTCAGCTGGTCTTTGATTTTAGTCGACAGCAAACCTCACATTTACTTTATCAGATCCTCAGTTTATGTACGTTTGCTTCTATTTGTCACTTCAAAAGCTCATTTTGTCATAACTGGTTCCTGCTCTGAATTTCCCCTTAAGCATTTTAAATATTCTTTGTCTAGACACAGCTTCTGCTCCCTTTGAAGATCTCCCACAAAAAAGTTTAAATATTCATTTTTATTGAAACTTTTTCCATTTTCCTTTCCCTATGTTTTAATTTTGAGATGTGTTACAGAAAGGAGCAGGAAAACAAATCACAGCATCACAGGATGTTAGGGTTTGGAAGGGACCTCGAAAGATCATCCACTCCAATCCCCCCACCACAGCAGGATCATGTAGACCAAATCACACAGGAACATGTCCAGGCAGGTTTTAAACGTCTCCAGAGAAGGAGACTCCACAACCCCCCTGGGCAGCCTGGGGTGACTCTGCACTGGACTATCTCCAGCATTTCTGTGTCCTTCTGGAACTGGACACAATATTCCAGATGTGGTCTCATCAGGGCAGAGTAGAGGGGGAGAAGGACCTCTCTCCATCTGCTACCCAACCCCCTTCTGATCCACTCCAGGATGCTGTTGGTCCTCTTGGCCACAAGGGCACATAGCTGGCTCATAGTCATCCTGCTGTCCACCAGGACCCCCAGGTCCCTTTCTCCTACAACTGCTCTCCAACAGCTCAGTCCCCAACCTATATTGCTACCTCAGGTTGTTCTTGTCCAGATGCAAGACTCTACACTTACCCTTGTTATAGTTCATTAACTTTCTCCCTGCCCAGCTCTCCAGCCTGTCCAGTTCCAGTTGAATTGCAGCACAGTCTGCTGGGGTGCCAGACGCTCCTCCCAGCTTTGTGTCATCAGCAAACTTGCTGACAGTGCACTCTAATCCCTCATCCAAGTTGTTATTGAATAGATTGAATGGGACTGGTCCCAGTAGTGACCCTTGGGGGACTCCATTAAATACAGGCCTCCAGCTAGACTCTGTCTCACTGACCATGGCTCTCTGGTTTCTATCCTGCAGCCAGTTCATGATCCACCTCACTACCCGATCATCTAGATCAGACTGCCTCAGTTTGGCTGCGAGGATGCTGTGGGAGACTGTGTCAAATGCTTTACTGAAGCCAAGCTAGACCACTATCCATCAGAAGTTTTTTCTTCTCATTTTCATAAACAAAATCTTTCTAGGAAAAGAACATAAAAAGCAATAGAAAGCAACATCAGCTCGTTTTCTCGCTACCAGAAGTAACAAAAAGAGAAAACTGTGATCTCTCTATACACGTACATGGCAGAGAGGCTTCTCCATTAGAAATCTAGGACATTGAAGAGCATTTTATTACTGTATACATTTCCATTCATGATTTTGTTTATGTTCACAGAAAATGAAGTCTATTTTCAGTTAGCACTCCACCAGAGCAGAAGTATTTTAAGGGTTTGTTTGGCAGAACATCTTATCAGAACATCTTATCAGACCCAGCATTCCCAGGTGTAGTTCTGCTCTGAAAGCAGTTCCATTAAGAAAGAGAGACTCGACTTTGCTCAGTAGTTCTTTCTTCAATAAAAATAACAGAAGAGTTGAAATTTCAAGTGTTGGTGTGTGTCCAGCCAAGACTAGCAGTCTGTCCTTGCTAAGTGTGGTTGTTATCGATATCAGAAAGGAGCCTGGAACACCCTCAAAGTTGGGTTCAGCCTTTGCCTCATGGGTGCAAACCCAGCCAGAATGCCACATATCCTTGGAGCTGGATTAACATCCCGTGACGGCTGCCAGGGTTTGGTCCACGTACATCAAAAAAACTATTTTCAGGTTGAATCTTGGTTAGTGAGAGCAGAAGTCTTTGGAGACACCAGGACTCCAGCACTAAACCAACCTGAGCACATAATGAATGTCTCTGCAAGGAAAAGAGGGAAAGGAAGTTCTTTGCACACAATCAGATTTTTATCGTTGCAGAAAGGTTCTTTTAAGGACACTCTGCAGGGACAGGTTTGGGCGTTTTTTGATAGCTGCTATGTCACTTCCTTCTTGTCTAACAAAAGATTAATAGATCCTGTCTGACAAACTCATGCTCACAGCTTGGATAATCCTCACCCAGCAATCACATAACAATAAGATAATGTGGAAAGTTTGGAGTTCATAAGAACAACCTTTTACACTTTCACCTCAAACTTGCCACCACCAAAGACAGTCGGTGCTCTGGGGTTTGCAATAGTGGCAGACAACTTTCAGCTCTCGGCACTTCACCCAAACCAAGGTTATGTTCAGGTCAGTTCTAAAAGTCTAAGTCTGATGGCAGACAACTACTACACTATTATCAAAAGACCATTTGCAGTTATAAGCTATACTGGGCAATATGTGCACTAGGCTTGCTGGTGCATACATTGGGGAATCGGGACAAGGAATAAAGATAAGGAAGACCCCTCTGTGCTGCTGGATACTGTTCTACAAGATGCAGAACTACAAACTACTGTCCCTTTTATGTTTGTGATGAAAGTGTAGGTGAAAACCTCATCAAATGCAAACCTGGCCTTGGTGAACTCAGTGATGGAAGGGAGCATCAGAGCTTAGAACATAGGAAAGAGAGGACTCTCAAGACACGGGAGGATAACACCTACCAAAAGGCATTTTTGGTACCTGAACATTCACCTACACTTCTGCCACAAACATAAAAGGGACAGTTCAACTGTAGGACACAAGAGGAAGAACATAGAAATACCTTCTCTGAAAACGCTACTAATGGCAAAGCATTTGTTGGAATGCATTCAGCTTGTCCTTTTGGGACCTGCTGTGCATGGGCCTTGAGTTGTTAGTGAGGCTTTAAAACCAAAAGGATCTCTGTGCAAGCCCTGGATTCCATAAGTAAGGCTGCTGAACAAGAGCTACTGGTGGGGAAGAGCCCACAGAACCAACGAAGCTCATGTCCTTGGGAACTCCACTTTCATTGCTCTCTACAGCTACCTGAAGGGAGATTGTACTGAGGCAGGTGTTGGCTCCTTCTCCGTAGTGACTAGCAATAGGACAAGAGGAAATGGGGTCAAGTTGTGCAAGAGGAATGTCAGACTGAATCTTAGGAAAAACTTCTTCCCAGAAAAAGTGGGAAGGCCTTAGAACAGGCTGCCCAGGGAGAGGGTGGAGGCACTGGTCCTGCAGGGGCTTTAAGAAACAGGCAGACGTGGTGTTTCAGGAGATGGGTTAGTTGTTCAGGGTTGTAGGGCAGATCACAGAACATTAGGGATTGGAAGGGACCTCGAAAGATCATCTAGTCCAATCTCCCTGCCAGAGCAGGATCACC
>JAOXOE010000343.1:5955965-6008325 GCA_028565055.1 Phoeniculus purpureus | reverse complement strand
GGGTTGTGGAGTCTCCTTCTCTGGAGACGTTTCAAACCTGCCTGGCCATGTTCCTGTGCAACTGGATCTAGGTGATCTTACTGTGGCAGGGGGATTGGACTAGGTCTTTTGAGGTCCCTTCCAGTCCCTAATGTTCTGTGATTCATTTTTAGGTGACTTCTTTTTAAGGCAGCTCAAAGGTCATATTTTTTTTTTTACATTACAAAACTCTCTTCCATTTCATCAGCTGCTGTGGCTTCTGTTGCATAAAAAATTATTTAAAACATTTGTTTAGATTGTATAATCAGTCCTGAGGAACATTATTGAAACCTCACAAATGTGCTCACTGCTAAGCCAGTGCTCTCCCATTTGCACACACACGTTAAATTTGTTTATTGTCTTAATAGTTAGTATTCTATCATCCTAATATATATAATCCCTCGGATAGTTTATCTTTCCTTCTCATGAATGTGCAACCTCTGAAAGTACTTGAGGAGTGCGCTTGAGCTCTCGTGATTCTTGCCATGTATGGCACAATGAACTGCCCAAATTTGGTCAAATATTTTTAGCCACTTAGTCATATGTCTTTTAATGTGCTGCATATGTAAGCTTTGATTCACTTAGCAACAGGATTTTTATGGCTATGTCTTGCCAGTTTTTCTTATGTATACTTCAAAAATGGACGAGGAAAGGTCTGTGCTGGATTGTGTCATGTCATAGCCAGATGGTCTGGATTTTGGGAGGGGTTTTTTTAGTAGCTCTAACCAATTTTAAGATGCCCCTTTTACACTGTTAGTAATTTGAGAGCATCTAAGGTGTGAGTATGCAGCATATTCAGTATCACCGTACATTAGGGATTAGAAGGGACCTCAAAAGATGATCCAGTCCAATCCCCCTGCCACAGCAGGATCCCCTAGATCCACAGGAACATGGCCAGGTGGGTTTTAAGTATCTCCAGAGAAGGAGACTCCACAAACCCCTGGGCAGCCCCTTCCAGTGCTCTGTCACCCCCACTGTGAAGACAGTCCTTCTCATATTGATGTGGAACCTCCTCTGTTCCAGCTCAGACCCATTGCCTGTTGTCCTGTGTGACTTGGTCTAGGTGATCCTGTGTGGCAAGAGGATTGGACTAGATGACCTTTCGAGGTCCATTCCATTCCCTAATGATTCTATGATTCTAGGATTCCTGTCATTAGATGCCACTTAGCAGACCCTGTGGCATCTCCTGACACCCACCCTTCACACTCGTAAACATTACATTATCGCGGTACACTAGGGATTGGAAGGGACCTCAAAAGATACTGAAAACATGGTATTAAAATATTAATACTTTCCAAACTAATAAGTTTAGTATGAAATTTCAGTATTTTCTAATTCTTTCCCTCACAATAAATAGGTGGCAGTTATGTTATGGGTAGGCTGTCAGTGGTCAGGCAGATCAGAGGGTGACAGAGCACTGAAACAGGCTGCCCTAGGGAGATTGTGGAGTCTCCTTCTCTGGAGACGTTTAAAACCCATCTGGACATGTTGCTGTGCAACTGGATCTAGGGGATCCTGCTGGGGCAGGGGGATTGGACTGGGTGATCTTTCGAGGTCCCTTCCAATCCTGAATGTTCTGTGATACACCATGATAAGAAATGCAAGTGCTTGAGGAATTCTTGAGTCTATATAATTTATTATTAGACTGTTCAGGAATTACTTTATTGAAAGAAAGACTGGACTTAGGGATGGATAAGACTACAAGAATAACTTACAAAATCCCTTAGAAAGTTGCTTTTCAAGACTACCTGAAGGTGTAGGAAAGTTTCTACAAGTTTTCATTGTATAATGTTTTTTTGTTTTTGATGAAAAATAATGCAAGCGCAGCGTACTGCGGTCTAGCTGCAGCCCAGCTGCACGTTTATGGATGAGCAAGTCCAGATGAGAGTCGCCGTTAAAACAGTCCTGCATTACATTCTAAACAAAGCCCTACGTTTGTACCTAACTAAAGCGAATGGGGTCACAGAAGGATAATGTCTTGCTGTTTTAGTTTGGCTGGTTAAACAGGGCAGCAGCACATCTCCCTCACAGTGTAGCTGTTACCTCAGCATTATAGAGTGGAGGAAAACTTGGGGATTCATCTTGGAAGGTACAGTTGCTGAAGTGAGAAAGTTTGAGGGGGTTTGCCATAAGAAGCAGTGTATAATTTCCAGTCTTTATTGCTGTAAAAGTATTCAAAGAAGGGTGGGTGTCAGGAGGATGGAGCCAGGCTCTGCTCAGTGGCATCTAATGATAGGACAAGGGGCAGTGGGAGTGAGCTGGAACACAGGAGGTTCCACATCAATCTGAGAAGGAACTACTTCATGGTGAGGGTGACAGAGCACTGGAGGGGGGCTGCCCAGGGGGCTTGTGGAGTAGTCTTCTCTGGAGATGTAAAACTCCTGGCCATGTTCCTGTGTGACTGAATCTAGGTGGTCCTGATTTGGCAGGGGGATTGGACTGGATGATCTGTTGAGGTTCGTTCCAATCCCTAATGAACTGTGATACTGCGAAGTAGAATCTGTACCTTATTTATATTAGAGTCAGAGTTCTCTAGAAGGATTTTGGAGCGCAGCAGTAAATGTGCTCATTTCAGCCCTCTGGTTCTGTAGTATCGTTGATTTGTAAAGCAAAAAAATTACTAACCAGCCTTCTGGGGTCTAGATGTTTTGTGTCCTTGCCGTCCTGAAATGCAGAGAGACTTTCCTCTCTGTTGCTCTGCCCTTTTAAGGGCAGCAGTATGGAAGTTGGCAAGAAAACTCACCGAGCGCCCTGTGAGAGAAATACTCAAACCCGGAGAAGACAGGCAAAATAGGAGCCAGGCAAGATGGAGATCAGGAGAAGGGCAGCACTTACGTATCTGGGCAGTGCTGCTTGCTCGGTAATTAAGAGACATGCACAAGCAATAACAGTTTTGCTCTGTGCCAGACTCATGCTTGAGCAAATTTATTAAGCAGCCGTGATTGTTAGACTGTTAATAGCCATACAGTGGTATAGAGTATGCTGCAGTAGACAACGGCAGGAGGGTGTTGCAACGCAACGCAGCGTCCTCTTCCGCACTCGTTAGTCTCAGCTGCCTTGTAATTAAGACCACATTGTGGTACTGTTTTGCACACTGCTCCCCATCTCTTGGTCAGAACAATTCTGCTGCTTATTCAATTGTGACACACACTCCAGTGACTGAGCAGAGCCTAGAACAGAGTGAGGGCCTGGGGGCTTTGTAAAAGGAATGACTTTGTACTGGGGAACAGGGTTGCAGTGGGACTTCTCAGAAAACAAGAACAGATTTACCTGAGAGAATCGTATTTCTTTGCTTTGTTGAAACTCTCTTTGACTTGACTTATTTACAAATCTTTAATACCTGTTGCTTCTCTGTCCAGTTTTTCCTGTCTTGCTGTCAAGCCCCAGCAAAGAAACAGTGATCCCTTATCACACCTGCAGAAACCCTTTTGCTTGAACATGTAGCGTTAAACATAACATGGACATTAAAGATGTGTAGTAAAGATGAACTACTCTAACATGAACTCACTGAAATCTTTCTCTCTTTCTAGGCTTGTATAGATGATAACGTAGATATGGTGAAGTTTCTGGTGGAAAATGGAGCAAATATTAATCAACCAGATAATGAAGGCTGGATACCTCTACATGCAGCTGCTTCCTGTGGATATCTTGATATAGCAGAGTAAGACCTTTTCCTCTATTTTAACTACATGTTAGGGGGGCACTACTAGCCAATGGCATGGTAAATTGTCATTTTAGTTGCCTCTGGTGTGGGAGAATGTCTATGTTGTGTGTTGGCTGTGAAGTGTGCTGTGTGCCTAACTATTTGTGCACTGCTCTCTTTCTTGTTAGAAGTTCTTTCTAGCTTTCTTACGTTGTGTCTTAGGTGGCTGCAAGATTGAAACATTTTAAGACTGTTCCTGACTGTCCAGTGATTTTTCCTTTAATTACTTTCTTCTTTAGGAAGGTTGTTATGAGAGGACGGCATAAAGAAAGTTCAAATCTGCATTCTGTTGTCTGAAACATTTTCCTGGGATAGTCTATGTGCAGATTAGTTTTGCAATTGTGTTTGCAGCCTTGAGACTGCCTTTTTCCAGGTGTAGCATAAAGTGGCTCCTTCCTCCTAATTGTTTGGGCTGTGGAGCAAAATCTTACAGGTGGAGTTAGATTCTGTTAGGGTCTTAGTTAAAACTTATTCTTAGTAAATTCTAGCTGTGGTTTTTGTTGTTTTTTCTTGAAGCTCGTTGAGGGCCACTGCCATCTAGTTTAGGGGTGCACGTGTAGTGTAGGTTTGATGGTTGGACTGGCTGATGCCAAGGGTCTTTTCCAACCTGAATGATTCTGTGATTCTATGAGTCTAATACACTAAACCTAGCTTTTTCTAGAGGTTTTCTGGTTAACCTAAAGTACTGATTGATTTGAAAAAATATGTGTCAGATGTTGTGCAGCACACTCTTCTTGCAGTAAAGTAGGAAACAAGGTCTTTCTAAAGGCCTTTGGGGTAAACATAAATTTCATTGATTCTGCTGAACACCATGTGATGTCTGATCCAGCGTTAAGACTTGGGTAAAATATGAAGTAGCATAAAACTAGGTTTCTGTGCTAACTGCAGTGGTAAAGATGTACATTGTCAGTTTAGACATCAGTTATTGATGTGCTGGTCAGTGAGTTTGGGAAATTTAATTGCTTGAGTAAAATCTGGAGGCTTGTATATCACTTTCTCTGGGAAGATACTGAGAATCAAGTGCTGTGTACATCTTGTTTTATAAGTGAGACACAGTGTGACCACTGACTTCTGCAATCTGCCTTTCTACACTGTACAGCTGTTTAATGCTGTAATCACCCTTGCATGTGTGCTGGAAGCCTTTACTTGTTGACTATACTATGACAAGAATTTCCCTAGAAACTGAGAAAGTAGGAGCCTTTCTTTGCTTTCCTGGAGGTAACACACAGGCTTTTTTCCACAATAGGAAAAAATGGAATCAGCTGAGTTCTTCATTTGGCAGTGAAGCCTAATGTAGGCAGATGTTCAGACGAGAGAAAAAAGCAATGTCCCTTGTCCACAGACCGTTTGTCACTATTGACTTGAGTATCTGAAATCTGGAATATCTCAGAAGGCTGGTATTTTTATTCCCTCAGACTGGAATAGAACTTGTCTGCATGTTTTCTATAGATACCCTTTGAAAAATTGCAGTTATGGGAGTGTAATCCTGTGGGATATGGGAAAGCTAAGCTGTTGGAAGAGGTTTTTAAGGTGCAAGGACTTCTAAAGAGAAACTATTGAGACAAATTGCTGCATAGAGCTGAGGAGGGTAACCTGACCTGAACGCAGCAATATTTATATCTGATGAGGCCCACAGAGTTTAGATTTTCTTCAGGAGCTCAGCAAAAATTGCAGCTGAGGCATAACTGGGGGAACATAAAAGGATAACATAAAGTAATTACTGAAGGTTGGAAATGCAACTTTTATTTGGCTTGTAGTACACATTGGGTTCAGCAGCTGCTTTAGGGAAGGTGCATCTTTCCTGGGAGTCAGGAGAATGTGTGTTTCTGTGCATCTCTGGCTGAAGCTGATGTATTCCATTTGTAGCACTAAATTTTCATCTTCATGGAAGGCAGCTTTTAACTTGGGTGCTTCATGGAACTTTGTATCTCTGTAAGTATTACAGGTGATAGCTTGTCACCTCTGTGTCCTGCGTGATCTAGGTGAGCATTCTTCTACAGAACATCTTCCGTTCATTTCCTGTTTTCTTGCAAGATGCAGGAGAGACGAGTCAGGGAGTTCAGTTATGATTTGGTGTGGGTCTCATGCTAATCGCTAATGAGTTGAGTGAGTGTGTGGCACGGCCACATCTTGGGGTGGTTTATTGCACTTTTGCTAGCTGTACTGCCTGGCCAATGTGCTTCTCACTGCAGGTGCATTCCCTGGCCTTACTCCTGTGTTACTAGGTCTGGGTGATCCTGCTCTGGCAGGGGCATTGGACTAGATGATCTTTTGAGGTCCCTTCCAATCCCTAATGATCATTCTGTTATCTTTCATTATGTTCACCAGTTCCACAGAGTCGTCTTCCACCAGTAACTCCTGTCCCATTTGAGTTTTCTGCTCCTTTGAAACAGCTGCCTTCTCAGGAATTTGCTTCCCAGCTCAGAATCACTCACTGTTGTTGGGAAATACCCCTGGTATCATCGAGTCCAACCACCTGCCCTACCTTACAAGTTCACCTAAACCGGATCCCTCGACACCTCATCCAAACGATCTTTAAACACATCCAGGGATGGCAACTCAACCACCTCCCTGAGCAGCCTCTTCCAGTGCCTGATGACCCAATTTTCATAGTGTCTAACCTAAACTTCCCCTCGTGTAACTTGAGGGCATTTCCTCTTGCCCTGTCACTTGTTACTTTTGAGTCTCCCCTCAGCCTCCCCTTCCTCAGGCTAAACAGCCCCAGCTGCTCCTCATAAGGCTTGTTCTCCAGACAGTTTGCCAACCTTGTTTCCCTTCTGTGGACCTGCTCCAGCACCTCAGTGTCTGTCTTCTATTGAGGTACCCAAAATTAAGCACAGGAAGCATTACATAAGGGAGTGAAGGTGTTTTTTCCCCACTGAATTAAAAATTCAGCATCAAATATTTTGAAAAAATTGTTTGTCTCCATGAAACTTTATAATACAGGAGGACTTGAAGAGAAATGTTGTGTGCATTCTTTAAGATGGTAGATAACAGCCAGGACCCTTAAATTTACCTTTGACAATCTCCTGTAAAACTAGCTGGGTGTGCATAATTATTCTTTCTCATCTGAAAGATCTCTGCTACGGTTTTAAAAGCTTGTGTATTATTTCAGTACAAGGATTAAACAAACTCCTTTTTAGAGTGCAAAAAACATAATGAAGGAGTAAAACATAATGATAGAGCAGCATACAAGAAACAGAATTGTTGAATGCTTTCTTTTTGATTTCTCTCTGCTTTGTATTGTCAGGTCACACAAGCGATTGTCTCTTGACTTCTTAAATTCAAAGCCTCTGTTTAGAAGAAGAGTAGCAGCTTGACTGCCTGTGCTGCTCTAAAACCCAGCTCACTTGCTTTCCTTCCTCCTTGGTTTCCTATGTTGTGTCCCCTTCTAATACTTAAAGCAGAGTTTAAAAGGGTTGTGTATAACCACTGCCTCGCTGCTGACGCCCTTTGGTTTCTGCAGACACCTGAAGGTGAACCCAGCCAAACTAGTTTGCTGAAGCCTCACTGAGCTATTGTTGTCCCAGGATCTCTTATTTTAGTAACAACCCATTAAGACTATATTGAGTGATCATTGTCTACTGTATGGAGGAGTGAGAGGCAGTCCTGCAAACCTGTAGTTGAGTACATAGATGTTCAGAGATAGGTGGTTTCCTTACAGCTCTAATTGCCTTGAGGAGACTGCGGTGGATGCTGGGTGCTAGTGACTGCTGCCTGTGGTACAGGGATGGGACCTGTGTTCATCTGGCAACAGCTAGTAGAGGGAATTCAGTCCAGTTTCACAATATGCTTAGTCTGACCATATTCAGACTGCTGCGGAGACGGGCAGGCATTCCCTTCTCCCTTTGGTTTTGCCTCCTACACAGGCTCTTACCCCCTCTCTTACATTATCTAATGATCACTCATCAATGTGGGAACAATTAGTTTAAGACTCGCCTTCAAGGGGTTTAAAGGGTTTATTTATTCCCTGAGCTGATCTGGCTTGCCAGCAGCAGCTGGCATAGATACACGGGCATAAGAAAAGGTCTGGGCTGCTTTTCAGCCACAGTTTGCACCTGTGATGAGAAGCATGGCTGTGGAGAGCTGCCTGTGCTAAGCTCCATCTCCCACCTCATGAAGTTGAACCAGCTGGTACTGATGAATGTTCTTCCATGACGTCTGAGGGTGGTGGTGCCATAAAACATATTTCAAAGCAGTTGTTTCTAGTCCATTTTTCTCTAGGTTTTAATTACATGATCATCTGAACCTATTGCTTAATGCAGTGGTTTCAATCTAAACCCTTTTGCCAAAATCTGTTGTAATCCTAGAAGAGCAAGACATTATTACCCAGGGTGGTGGTTGGGTCCCCATCCCTGGACGAGTTTAAAAGACGCTTAGATGCAGCGTTGGGGGATGTGGTTTAGGGGAGACCTTGTAGAGTGGGGTTGATGGTTGTAGTCAATGATCCCAGGGGGCTTTTCCAATCTGAATGGTTCTGTGATTCTATTTAGGCAAAGCAGACTTGGGAGCTATCCTTGACATTTTCCTATCTCCTTTAGCTTTGTTCCCAGTGATGGTTTTAACTGGGTATAAAATGATGTTATTAATGATGCCTTCACAAATAGATCTTTGAAAGATGCTCAGACACTTGGATTTGTGAATGACAAGGTGAAATTGATGGATTGATGTAAACTGCCTGCAAATTGCTGATGCAAACTGATTTGGGGTTTGTTCTGAGGGAGATATTACGAGGTGAATGAATGTTTTTGTCAGGATTCAAGGCATTAATTTAATTGACACAACCAAATGTTAAGTGGAGGAGTGGAATCAAAAGGAAAAAAGCACCAAAGATGAAGCTTGCTACAACCCACTCAGAAAATGAGACGAGGCCTTCAGAAGGATCTGTTATAAAACACTCCACGTGACAAAACAAGAGCAGGGAATGAAGATCTTTTTCTTTTCCCATCTGAAGAACTGCTTTTCTAGAAGTGACTGATTTCTCTATGAATTGATACTGGTAAAGATGTGCTTGTTTTGAGAGCTGTGAAAAGGTCACTGCAGGCTTTGGAAGATTGTTTCAGTTAATTTCTATTTGCTGCCTTGTTTCTTCTCGGAAGAACAGATTGGAAGGAGATGTTAATGGGAGAAAACATGCTAGTATGGTAGGCTCTTCCCCACTCCCAACACAACTCCAAATGTGGTGCTCGTTCTTTGTCAGCAGCTGTTCTTCCTTCTCCAAACTTGTATTAGATATCTGCAAAGATGAAGTCAAATTCCATTGGAGAAAATTACGGAGAGACTTGGAGATCGGTGAGCTGCTGTCAGTCAGCATTTTCTCTTACATAGCTGTACTGTGGCAATGCACGGTTTTCAATGTGGTTTTGCTGCTTCTATCTGTGTCCTGAGTATAATGAAAAACTAAATAATTAGTTTAGGTTGAGGGTGAAATTCCCTTTCTGAAGTTATGTTGTTATGTGGGAGAGTTGAATCTTCGCATGCAGCTGCAATCCGATGTTGGGATATAAAACAGCTGTCAGACACGCACAGTAAGATACAGTTGATGGGTTAGAAGAAATTATAGGATCTAACTGATTCAATATCTGTTTGTTGAATGGAAAGAATCTTGGAGCTGCTCACTAGACCTGCTGCCTTCAAATTGGAAAACCTGCCTGGATGTGTTCCTGTGCAACTTGGTTGTCCTGCTGTGGCAGGGGGATTGGACTAGATGGTCTTTCGAGGTTTGGTTTTTCTGAGAACAATTTAGAGTAGATTCTTTACCTATGAATTCTGAAGTTGAGTGTGATACATAAGGAAGACAAGACGCATGGAATAGCAATACCTATGGAACTCGTGTAGACTCCCAACAAAAACATACCAGGTTGTCCTTGGATGATGGCTTGTAAGTGCCTGCTGCCACCAGTCTGCTCACATTTTCTAGGTATGACTGGAACATAGGAGGGTAGCTCTAGATACATGAGCAACTCTGTTTTGAATGGAGCAAGTGCTGGGTGAGCAAGGTGTGCTGTCACTTGTGAGGGTCTCATCAACTAATTCAAAATTACTCTTTTGGAGAGGTGGTAGATTCTTGTGTCCAGTTCTGGGGCCCTCAGTTCAAGGGCAGAACTGCTGGAGAGAGTCCAGCGCAGAGCCACAAAGATGATGAAGGGAGTGGAGCATCTCCTTGATGAGGAAAGGCTGAGGGAGCTGGTGTTCTTGAGCTTGGAGAAACGGAGACTGAGGGGTGACCCCATTCATGCAGATAAATACATGAAGGGTGAGTGTCAGGAGGGTGGAGCCAGGCTCTGCTCAGCGTCATCTAGTGATAGGACAAGGGGCACTGGGTATGAGCTGGAGCAGAGGAGGTTCCACATCAATAGGAGAAGGAACTTGTTGTCAGCGGGGGTGACAGCCCTGGAAGGGGCTGCCCAGGAGGGTTGTGAAGTCTCCTTCTCTGGAGATGTTTAAAACTCAGCTGGACATGTTCCTGTGCTATTTGGTCTAAGTCATCCTGCTGTGGCAGTGGAATTAGACTGGATGATTTTTCGAGGTTCCTTCCAGTCCCTAATGTTCTGTGATTCTTACAAGACTGTGGATTCTAGGGATTCCTTAGTGCTGTTAAACATTTAGTATCATATTTAATCATTTACCTGACATGAAAATAATGTACAGTGAAGTGGGTTTTCAATGTTTTCTCAGAGAAAACGTGGGTGAGGTGTGATTGGCACTCCTGTACATTCCAGCTTTTGTCTTCTTTCGGCTTTTATCGAGCACTTTCCTCTGTTGTGAGATTGACCCTATTCTGCCACATACAGTAGACTTTCTAATGACACTAAAGCAACTTATGACCTACTTACCCTTTCTTACAGCTGTGCCTTTTGTTGGATATCCTAAACTACGTCATTTCAGTGCAAATGATCCTAATCTGTGTGTATTTTTCTTCTAGTCTTATCCCTGGCTGAGGCTGCTTGAAAGCTGCTTGAACTCTTCTGAAATCCATGTAGATACAGTGTGGTATCTAGAGACCTAAGGCTGCTGTGTGTTGATTACAGTGAGGCATTTGGACGCAGTTCAGATACTGAGACACAAAAACATAGGGATGGGGTGTGTTTTGTTAATAAACAGCAAGTATGACACGAAAAAACCCCAAAAGGTATCACTTGGAACCTCTTGGTTACAGATGAGGTCCTGCTTATCAACTTTGAATTAACAGTAAGAGATTTATTGTAAGAAATGTTTTCAAGGAAATCCAAAGCATACTGGATGGTAAACAGCTGCTAAGGATTGCACATTGCTGATGCCTGTCAAGGGGCAGTTCAGTGCTACTGGGTGACTCTAGTGTTGCCTCATAGTGGTTGGGTCACTATACTATTGCATAATGTAATTACAAGATAAGTTCTGTGAAGCAGTGATCATATCTATGCTAATACCTGCTCAAGCTCAGTAAAATAATTGATTTGGTTTAATTTTTTCTGATATAAATGGCAGCTTGTGGCTGTTGGAAGCAAACAAGCTTGTTAAGTTAGGTCCATGCTTAGAGCTTCCTCTGAAACAGAAAGCGGCAGTGGTTAAAGATCAGTTTGTTTTGCTGCTGTAGCCAAACACACCATTGCTACTCTTGGGACAAGGGGCAAGTGGTGTGATCACCTTTTGGTGGTGAGCAATTAGCTGCGGAAGTTGGACAGCAGCGTAGTTGTTTTGTTGTTCCTCTTTTGCTGCCTCTATGCTGTTGTCTCTTAAACTTGTGTAACTCAGTCCCAACTACTCACCGCAAGGACACTAACAAATCAGAATCGGAGAAGATTAGGGATTGGAAGGGACCTCAAAAGATCACCCAGTCCAATCCCCTGCCAAAGCAGGACCACCTAGACAAAGTCACACAGGAACATGTCCAGGTGGATTTTAAACACCTCCAGAGAAGGAGACCCCACATCCCCCACCACAAAGGCTTAGAGACTTGCTACAGGAAAGCATCCTGAGCACAGAGCTAAAGTTTCTCTCTGCTGTACGTGAACGTCCTTTGGCAGCTGCCACAAGGTATTTTTCAAACTTTTCCTTCATTTTTGCCCTGTGGGGTGCAAACTTTGTAGTAAGGAAATGCTCGCAGAGCAAAAAGTGAAGTTAGCTTTTGACACACTCTTCAAAAATACTTTCTGTATTTTTTTCTGTATTTCTGCCCTGCTGAAATTCTTTACCTTTTTGCCCTCTATTGCCCCTGGCATGACCAGACTCCAGTTACATGTTTTCCCCCCCTTTTTTTTTCGTAAATAGGTTACAGCCCATGTTTCCCTACGTAGCTGTCTTCAGGTTTCCTACTTTCCTCTCCCCGGTCACTGTTTACTTTCACCTAAACATTGCTGCGCCACCTTCTCCTATGTCTTTCCTGTATATGGATATGGTAAAACGCAAAGGCTGAGCTGCTTTTCATGTGCTGCAAGTAGGAATTTTTCCTGTTAAGTCTTTGCACCATTAATGTTTAGGTGGCCGCCTACGTACAAATATTTCTAGAGCTCACTGCTGGCTTTTTTCATAGGTTCCCTGGAACACAGGAGGACTAAGTCTAACCAGATACTGTTATCTCTGCACTGTTTCTTCTATGTTCCTGCATTCCAAGAAGGAAAACAGATGCTATTCTAGTTCCCTTGCAAGGGCAGCGGAGCCTGGGGTCAGTGAACTCTGTGCAGAGCTCAGCAGTGCGTTGGCACAAAGTGGAGCGCTGGCTTCATAAACATAAATACCTGTAGTATTTATTGATTTTATTTTGGGGGGGGGATTGACAGGAAGTGCTACTGATGTTGAGGGGCATGATTTTCCTGTCTCCATGGCGTATTCCTTTGATAGCTTTGGCAATTTTGAAGCACAGATCTGTCCAACACACCATTTGGATCAGCTTCAGGAAAGAGAGAGAAGCTGGTTTTGCTGATGCCTTGGAGGAAGCTTCTTGCATGTCAAAGCATATAAAATTACTTTCAAACTGGTCCATAGTTCACAAAAATGCTGAAATATGGGTTTTACTGATGGATTATACTGGTGGAAATTGAAATGCCCCTTTCCATTTGCTTAAAGTCATTTGGCCATTTGTTTCTCAACTATTTATTTTACTAATTTTTTTTTAAACACCTCTGGCTATCTAAAATTCTCAGCTCTTAGGTTCTGCAAGAGGAAATCATAGATTCACCTCAAATGCCTTGTTAATATTAGCTGTCTTGGAATGACCACACATGTATTTCAGGGGGAATAATTATCTAGCTCCGAATTTCCCTTACTAATTGTTTTGTGTGGCTGCTGACTGATGGTACTGTTTGTAGGAGGAGCATTACTATTTAGAATGTGCTGTAGCAGTTCTTTTTTTAAAAGAATCACAGAACATTAGGGATTGGAAGGGACCTCAACAGACTATCCAGTCCAATCCCCCTGCCACAGCAGGATCACCTAGACCCAGTCGCACAGGAACATACCCAGGCGGGATATAAACTTCTCCAGAGAAGATGTGAGAGAGAATCTTCTAGAATTTGCAAAGAAAAATAATCTCAACAGTGCTATCATTATTTGATTTCAATTTAAATGCCCTCAGAGAAGCCTGTCTTCCTCTGTCACATTATTCACTTCTGAGAATTCAGAGGCAGAAGGTTGAAGCACAGCAGTGACTTGCTGCGTGGGATGGTGTTTAGCACGGTGTCTCAATATGGGTTTGATTTAATTGTTTTGTAAGTTAGTTGATTTATTCTGCATCAGCCTTGAAATCCTGCAAGAAAAAGTATTACTGGCCCAATTGAATTGGTACAGTTTTCAGAGTCACAGAACACCAGGGATTGGAAGGGACCTCAAAAGAACAGCTAGTCCAGTCCCCCTGCCATAGCAGGATCTCCTAGATCCAGTCATTAGGGATTGGAAGGGACCTGGAAAGATCATCCAGTCCAAACCCCCTGCCACAGCAGGATCCCCTAGTTTTGGTTCTGGTAATAAACGTGGAGCCTTCCTCTTATTCCATGAAGAAGAACGATAACTGCAGAATTACCTCAGCTGTGGAGAAAGGAGGACAAGGAAAAGTATCTGTGGGTTGTCACTGCAGAGGTGAGGAGACTCCCAGGCAAGCAGAGCTCCTTTGTGCCTTGCAGCACCTACCAGCCACCTGTCCCCTGTTGCTCTCATTTTAACTTTTCCCCAGATGCTTAGAAGGGTTGTGACTTACATTTCAAAAAGAGTGAAATTGCGACTTTTTAATCATTATGTTTGTGTAGGTTTTGAATACTGTCTTTAAAAGGGAGTGTGAGAGTGTGTCTGAGGGTGGCTATGGGGATCTGTCACAGAATCACAGAACATTAGGGATTGGAAGGGACCTCAAAAGATCACCCAGTCCAATCCCCCTGCTGCAGCAGGGTCTCCTAGATCCAGTTGCACAGGAACATATCTGGGTGGGTTTTAAATGTCTCCAGAGAAGCAGACTCCACAAACCCCTGGGCAGCCCCTTCCAGGGCGGTCTCTGTTCGCTCATCATATTCAACCGACATTATCACATAATCATGGAATCATCAGGGATTGGAAAGGACCTCCAAAGATCAGCCAGGCCAATCCCCCTGCCACAGCAGGATCACCTAGACCAAGTCCTTCAGACTTGGCCGCTGACACAGGGCAGAGGTCTACTGTGAACCACAGTGTTGTTCTAATACCGTTGTGTTTGCTTCATGTTTGCCTTATTTAAGATTGAATATGAAGGAAATGGTTTGGACTCCACTACCTATAGATTAAAAAATAACAGCAGGATTTAGTCAAAGTGAATGATTGATTGAAGCTGTTGGGAGAGGGTTGTTCTTTTGGTTGCTGTTCCTGCTAGCAGTTGAGCCACATTTCCCTGGAAGACCACATGCTGAAACCCTATTTGACAGGAGACGTTTTAAGAAGGTTCCTCTCCTGACCATTAAGGAGTCCAGTCTTCAGAGTAGTGGGAAGTGGGTTCTTGTTTCCACTCCAATTTTAAGTGAGCTCCATAGGCAGCTCTTGATGAGCTGAATCAGTTTGGCAGCCACTTCTCTGCCTTGCCTTGTGCTCACCACCATTCCAGTGACCTTCAGGTTCAGCGAGTACTTGAAAGTTAATTATATCCCTAATGACTTCTCAAACTTGTTTCTAGATATTATGAACTGGGGCAAGGTTCGAATGCAAACATGGGCCCCTCTTTGTGGTGCTTAGATAAGTACTATCAGAATGTTTCTGCAGCTGACAAATGTCATTAAAGCCAAACCTTGAACATCTTCTGGATTGTTAAATTCCAAATGCACAAATAAAACTCAGGTTTGTGTAAAACTATCTTCAGTCAGCTGTAAGGGCTTCTCAGGTGGTTTGGTTTTTTTAATTCAGAATGTGAGCCACGAGGGTGTCTATCCCAAGGGTCTTTTTCAGCCTGAACGATTCTATGGTTCTGTGATTCTAAAACTTCTAACTTCCCATTCCTGAGTTGTTTGATGCGGAGTCTCTGGCTTTAGTACAGTAGTCTCAGAAGGCTGTTAATGTTCCAGAGGTACTGAGATTCCAGTCCTTTACAAAAACCTTTGAAATGTGTTTTTCATAAAGTGGGAGAGAATCTGTTTCATAATAATTATAGAAAATAAAGGGTTTGTATTTTTTTCAGGGTTCTTAATGTCAGTCTGTGAGAGCTGCTGACGACTACACAGCCGTGATTAAGACAAATTTGAATTACAAGTATTTTTGACTTCATAAAATGTTGGTATCACAAAGCAAACCAAAGGTAGTGGTGGCAACTGGTGGTGCATATCCCGGTAGATGTGTTTATATGTCTGGGAATGACTTCTCATTTGTGATCTTGTCAGTTCTTGGCTCTTCTTGACGTAGTTAGAGGTTCAGTAACAAGTGCTGCTTAAATCATAGATTAAAAAATAGGAATCTGTGAGAGCACTGTGGCAGGGGGATTGGACTAGATGATCTTTCGAGGTCCCTTCCAATCCCTAATGACTCTATGCCGAGTTACTGAATAAAGGTAAGGAAAATATGATCCTACATCTGGAATCTGTTACTGTCAATTGGCAGGGATCAAGCAGAAATACTTTAAAGCATTTCTTATTAGTGCTGGATTAATTTTATGCTTAGCTCCTTCATAGTTGGGTGATCTGCAGTAGTCAGGTTAAGAATGCACTTCAGACTTCATAAACCTGTTACAGAATGGAAAACTTGTTCTTCGGGTCTGAGTATTTCCTGATCTTTTTTCCTCAAATACATGGGAAGTTTAAGTGAAGCTCCTCAGTAAACTTAA
This sequence comes from Phoeniculus purpureus, assembly GCA_028565055.1. Classification (NCBI taxonomy): domain Eukaryota; kingdom Metazoa; phylum Chordata; class Aves; order Bucerotiformes; family Phoeniculidae; genus Phoeniculus; species Phoeniculus purpureus. Next base: position 5,992,357 of record JAOXOE010000343.1, on the reverse strand, counting down.
TCCTTGTGTGACTTACTGTTGGAATTGATCTATTTGGCTTAATCAGCAATTCTGAAGGAGAATCACAGACTCATTCAGGTTGGAAAAGGCCCTTGGGATCATAGAGTCCAACCATCAACCCTACTCTACAAGGTCACCCCCTAAAGAAATGAATGAATAAGTAAATTAATGAGTAAATTATTTAATTGATTCTCTTAGTCCAGATTGTTGCCTCCTGGGACAGTAGTACTTCTGGTAAGAGAACAGTTGAGGTTGATAGAGTGTAAATTACTGCTTTCTTTCTTTCCCCACCAAAAGCTCAATGCTTAGGAGGTGATTCTAGTTTTATTACCTTTGTGAAGCAGCCTCAGAGACCAGCAGTCATCATTCTGGCAAAGTATAGAAACAAGTCATTCAATTTGGAAGCTCTAGGAAGAGTGGTTTCATAGGAGTTGCTCATGGGACAACTGGTGGTTCAACCTCTGTTCACCTTGTGTTTGCTTTTGGTCATCATCTAACCATTTTGTTTCAGTTCCTGTAAGTGTGTCAGGAGTCTTTGTGGCCAACTGAAGAGCAGACAGAGGGCTGTTTGTCTTAATGGGTATTAACCAAAGAGATGTAGAGGGATTTGGGGAGTTTAGACAGACAGGAGGCTTTTTACTTGTACCTAATATAATTGTTTGTATTAATTGTGTGTGTGTGCACCTTGCATAGGATATCCTAGTGACTTCTGGTTTCTTGCATCTGTTTTACTCCATTGCTTACGGTTTTGGTTTTATTTTTCTTCTGTTGGCAGGTATTTAATAAGTCAAGGAGCACATGTAGGAGCTGTAAATAGTGAAGGAGACACCCCATTAGATATTGCTGAAGAAGAGGCAATGGAAGAGCTACTTCAGAATGAAGTAAATAGACAAGGTAATATTCAATGTGGAAGGGTAGTTTGGTTTATTGGACACTAAATATGTTTTTGAAAGCTTATGCTCAAGTAGGAATTTTGAAGTCACTCAATTTATTTCCCAAGGACAACTGTCTATACAGAGTACAGTACTGAAGCTGTTTTCTAGCTGTTTACACTCAGCCCAGCATCTTCCAGAGAAAATGGTCGCAGAATCACAAAATATTAGGGATTGGAAGGGACCTTGAAAGATCATCCAGTCCAATCCCCCTGCCACAGCTGGATCACCTAGACCAAGTCACACAGGAACATGGCCAGGCGGGTTTTAAACATCTCCAGAGAAGGAGACTCCACGACCCCCTGGGCAGCCTATTCTAGTGCTCCGTCACCCTCACTGTGGAACCTTCTGATATTGATGTGGAACCTCCTCTGTTCCAGGTCACGCTCATTGCCCCTTGTCCCATCACTGGGTGCCACTGAGCAAAGCCTGGCTCCATCTTCCTGACACCCGCCCTTCACGTATTTATCAACATTAATGAGGTCACCCCTCAGTCTCCTTTCCTCCAAGCTCAAGAGACCCAGCTCCCTCAGCCTTTCCTCATAAGGGAGGTGTGCCAGAAGCCTTGAACCCAGATGTTAATTGGATTCCTGTGTTTACTCAACAGAATTTATTTGGTATTCAGATTGTGTGGGTGATATTCAGTGCATCTGGGATATAGACTTCTATCTCCCAGCTTTAGACGGGGAGATATCTAGAGATTCCTGCCTTAGAGAGGAGAGAAATAGGCACTTCTGGGATGACTCAGATGTCACTTCTAGGATGAGGTAAATCCAGCCCTGAGGTAACTTGCGTTTGCTTCCATTGAGTAGAAGAAAGCCAAGCATAACTACAACAAGCAAACAGCTATACTGCCTCAAATAATTCACCCTTTGTGTCTCATTCTGACCTTTTCAATGCCCTTCTACAAATGCTAAATATCTGAAACTACTCCTTGGTATGTAAGGAGTCTTCTATTGCAGTTGATACGTGAACCTGTCACGAACTTCTCAGGACTTTATTCTTCCGAGAGCTCTGAGTGAGCAGTCATAGAACAGTTTAATGGATAGGTATGAAGTTTTGAGAGTAGTGTTGTACCCTGTGCCCTGAATTTATGCCTCTTATTCCTAGAAAACTGTTAGCACTGACAGTGGTGGCTTTATATGATAAATCTGCCTTTTCAAAGGCACAGTGATTCATTTCTTCCTGCTTTTTTTCCCTTCCTTACACTGCTGATATCCCCATCCAGTTGTTAGGTAGTCCTGCAGTGAGAGGTCTTTGAAAGCTGCTGTTTGTTTCTATTCCAGAGAGGAAATAATGTTCTGTTGGTTTTGACTCGCCCATCTTGGATCCAAGAGAAATGTACTGCTATCCCAGATCTCACAGTAGAAGAGCTGGCGTAATGTAGTCCTGCTTTGGCAGGGGGATTGGACTAGATGATCTTCTGAGGTCCCTTCCAATCCCTAGTGTTTTATGATCATGTTACATGTTGAAGGAAGGTGACACTGAGAATGAAGATGGAGGCTGTGGTAGGATGTCTGCTAGGGAACCGCATTTCTTCTACGTAGTAGATGCCCCTGAGCAGAGCCTGGCTCCATCCTCCTGACACTCACCCTTTCCACATTTACAAACATTAATGGGGTCATCCCTTTGACAAGGGGTGAATTTCCTTGAAAAAGAAAGTGGGTGACAGGCTATAAACAGATATAAGAGAACCAGTGGTATTTGGATGTTGACGTCGGATGTGACAAAGGCTTTTATTCTGTTACTTGGTAATGTTAACAGCACTTTGATTAACTCTGCAGTGTGGTTTACATACTAAATGTTTAAGGCTTATCGTAAACAATCTGTGGTACTGCCTTAAGTCTGAGAAGAGCATAGCTGTTCCCACACTTCATCTGTTAGCTCCTAAATGGACAATTCCGTTTGGTTTAAAACACTATAGTCCACTTGCTGTGGAAAAGCTGTTTTCCAAGCGTTCCTCTTAGTTTCTGGTCCTTTGGTTTGCTGATAAGCTAAAGGATTTTAGAAGATGGGTCTTTCTCAGATGATGAGACAAACACATTGGTTGAATGAGGCTCCAGTTCAAAGGAGAAGAAACTTGCTAGGGCCGTGTATCATAGAACTGTGCCCATCTTTAAGGACATCGAGTCTTAACTGTACTGAGCCCACTGCTAAACCATGTCCCTAGGCTCCATATCTACATGGCTCTTAAACACATCCAGGGATGCCAATTCAGCCACCTCCAGAGTGGTTTGGCTTCTCACCGTGGAGAGCAGAATGCTGTGCAGAGGAATGGTCACTGTGTCAGTGTCCCTGACAACATTTCTGCTTTCCTCGTCTTAATAGGGTAGTAAAGTCCTTGGTTTCATATATAGCCTCTCTATTTATGTCTGCTGTGTGTTTGTGTGGATGCATCCACACATACATATATATGAATGCATTTATATATATATATATATATGTATTTTACCTTTCTTTGCTGTTAGAGAGGAGTTTCTGTTCCACAGAAACAGGGAAGAAGGCAGCATCTATTCTGGTCTTGCATCTGCAGGTGTAGGAACTAAGGGCTTTTACCTGCAGGGATGAAATCATAGGAAATATTTAATGATGGTAGATGAGAATGAAATAAAGTCTGAATCTGGGTGTGACCCTGTAGTGTGTCTCTTACTAAAAAATGAGAATGTTGACTGAGCAGTGAGGTGCTTTTGGTGGGCTGGGTCCAGTTTTGGGCACCTCAGGACAAGGGAGACACCGAGGTGCTGGAGTGAGTACAGGGGAGGGCAATGAAGCTGGGGAAGGGCCTGGAGAATGAATCTGATGAGGAGACATTGAGAGAGTTGGGGCTGGTTAGTTGGAGGAAGAGGAGGCTGAGGGGAGACCTCATCACTGTCTACAGCTCTCTGAAAGGGCACTGTAGAGATGTTGGTGCTGAGCTCTTCTCACAGGGAATCAGGGACAGAAGCAGAGGGAAGGGCTTCAAGCTTCAACAGGGGAGGGTTAGACTGGACTTTAGGAGAAAATTCTTCCCAGAGAGAGTGGTGAGGGACTGGACTGGGCTGCCCAGGGTGGAGGTTGTGTCCCCATCCCTGGATGTGTCTCAAAGTCACTTCAATGTAGTATTGAGGGATCTGTTTGAGGGGTGACCTTGTAGAGTAGGGTTGATAGTTGGGCTGAATGATCCCAGGGGTCTTTTCCAACCTGAATGAATCTTTAACTTGCCTGCAAAGTTAATAGTATATACAGACTGATTCTTTAGCTATTGTCATGATCACTTGAAAGTGCCTAATTGTGTGTGTGTTGTGACTAGAGAAGTTAATAGTTCTAAAATAGGGAGTTAATGGTTTCTCTTAATGTGGAATTAACACTGATGCATTGTGACAGTTTCATCTTTGACTGTACACGTGGCTGAATGCAGTTTTTCCTCCAGTCTTAGCATTGCTCCTTATGTGAAAGCAGTGCTGTGGTTTTGATGAAGTTTACTGGGGTCTGTGCAGTGTCTCATTTTTACCAGCAGTGGAAGATAAATCCATTTAATTTGAAAATACACCTGGTTACCAAATGTCTTGCCTCGGTGCAGGTAAAGCGTGCAGTGTGCAAATGCTGTGGTTTCAGGTGGTGTGTGCTTAATCACAAAATCACAGAACACTAGGGCCTGGAAGTGACCTCGAAATCAGGAGGAACACCATTAGAAAGGATGAGGAAAGGGCTGAGGTATTTAAATGCCATCTATGCCCTAGTCTTCAGTAGTCAGACCAGTTATCCTCATGGCATTCAGTCCTCTGAGCTGGAAGATGGGGTAGGAGACCAGCATCCTCCCCTCATAATCCAGGACATAGTAGTGTGTGACCTCCCAAGTGAGCTGGACACCCATAAATCTATGGGGCTGGATGAGATCCACCCCAGAGTGCTGAGGGGGCTGGCAGAGGGGCTGGCCAAGCCTCTCTCCATCATTTATCTGTAGTCCTGGTTAATGGAGCAGGTTCCGGATGACTGGAAACTTGCCAATGTGACACCCATCAACAAGGGCAGAAGGGAGGATCCAGGGAACTTCTGGCCTGTCAGCGTGACCGTGGTACCAGAGAAGATCACGGAACAGTTCATCTTGGGGGTGATCACGCAGCAAGTGCAGGACAACAGGGGGATCAGGCCCAGCCAACGTGGGTTCATGAATCCTGTTGAACCAACCTGATTGCCTTCTATGATCAGGTACCCACCTAGTGGATGAGGGAAAAGTGGTGGGTGTTGACTACCTGGACTTCAGTCAGGTGTTTGACACTCTTTCCCACAGCTGGAGAAGCTGGCAGCTCATGGCTTGGACAGATAGACTCTTTGCTGGGTTAAAAACTGACTGGATGGCTGAGCCCACAGAGTTGTGCTCAATGGGATTAAATCCAGTTGGTGACAGGTCACAAACTGTGTCCCTCAGGGCTCAGTTCTGAGACCACTCTGGTTTAGCATCTTTACTAATGACCTGGATGAGGTGGTTGAATGCACTCTCAGTACACTTGCAGATGACATAAAGTGACAGTGTCCATCTGCTTGAGGGCAGGGAGCTGCTGCAGAGGTGTGAGAACAGGCTGGACCCAGGCCAGTGGAATGAGGTTTAACAAAGCCTAGTGCTGGGTCCTGCACTTTGGTCACAACCCCCAGCAGCTGCAGGCCTGGGGAAAGAGTGGCTGGAGAGCTGCCTGGCCAAAGAGGACCTGAGAGTGTTAGTTGACAGCTGGCTTGACAGGAGCCAGCAGGGTGCCCAGGTGGCCAAGAAAGCCAAGGCATCCTGGACTGGATCAGGAACTGGGTAACCAGCAGGAGTAGGGAGGTGATGGTGCTCTGCACTCATGAGACTGCATCTGGAGTACAGAGTCCAGTTTTGGGCACCACAATATAAGAAGGACATTGAGGGGCTGGAGTGGGTCCAGAGAAGGGCAGAGAGGTGAATGAGAGGTCTGGCAAACAGGGCCCATGAAGAGCAGCTGAGGGAACTGGGGTTATTTAGTATAGAGAAGCAGGCTGAGGGGAAACCTTATTGCTCTCTACAACTACCTAAAAGGAGGTTGTAGCGAGGCTGGTGCTGGTCTTGTCTCCCAAATTACTAATGATAGGATAAAGGGAAAGGGCCTCAAGTTGCATAAAATCAGGTTTACATTGGATCTTAGGAAGAAGATTTTTACTGAGAGAGTGGTTGACCACTGGAACTGACTGCCCAGGAAGGTGGTGGAGTCATCATCCCCTGAAGTATTTAAAAATACAGTAGCTAGAGCACTTGAGGCTTTGGACTAGTGGTTAGAGAGATGCCAGAATGAGGGCTGCACTTGATGATCCTGGAGATCCTTTCCAGTCATGATGATTCTATGATTCACATCAATTACCTGGTTTTGCACTGGCCTTACTGCGTGATCAGAACAGAATCAGTAGTTCAATGCAAGCAGCATGTGGTCTGTACTAGCAGTAGCAGCCACGGAAACTTTGCTGAGAGCAAATGAATCAATCATCGTAATCACCCACAACACTAAACGGTTAACCAGAAAAATGCCCAGACCACCTCTGTACACATATCTTTCAGGATTTTACCTACAGACTCAAGCTAATCACTAAATGTCTGGCTTGACTGAAGTCAAAAGACTTGCAATTAGTTACAGAAACATTGTGAAGTTTCTCCTTCCTTGCTTAAGTAAAGTACTATCAGTACAAATGCAACATTTATAGTCAAAGCAAAGGAGAACAGCACTAAAATACACAGATTATGTGCTTTTGGGATTTAAGAAACACAGATGACATTACTCTGCCAAGGTCCTCCACTTATAAATGGAGATGATATAAGTCATACAAATTGTCACACTACTAGCAATGTCTCAAAACATAGAAATAAAAAGCATTAATCTTTACAGAAGCACCTTTACAGTCATGCTACAGAGCCACTGAAAAGGTAATAATATAAAATTATTGGAAAATTATGGTCAATTAGTCCTAGAAATACTTTGAATTCACATGATGAGCCAGGGTTTCACAGAATGAAGGAATATAATCCAAAAGTTAACACCATCTTTTGGAAATGTGGCTATTGTTATATTTTTTTTTAAACCAGTATGATGTTTTGCTGTAGCTTCTCATGATAGCGTTTCACAGCTCATGCTAATTCTCTAATGAACTTTGCATTGACCAAATAAAGTTATGTCCACAGAGAATCTTAAAGGTGAGGCAGCTGTATGAGAATAAACAAAATAGTGACTTACTGGTAAAAATCACTGGGCAGACATTTAAACATATCCTGGTAATGGTGAGCTACATCAAGATTTTTTATCCACTCTGTCTGAAAAGATGATGAATCGTTTCTGAAAGCGGTAAGGTTTCCTCTGACAGTTGTTTCTGTGTACTTTCCAGGCACTTTGCAACGTAACACTTTCACAGATGAAGCACTGGTAGATTTCGTATCTGGTTGTTTAAGTCCCACTCAGTTGTTGCTTGATAGAAGCATTTAAAGCAACAATCCACATCCTTATGATTTTCATTGGGTTTATAGGCATGTTCTTATTTCAGTACTACATCGCATACTTGCAAAAATGTTCTTAGAATCCAGATTTAATGTGTAAGCATCTTTCAACAGATGAGCTAACCTCTTGCTGTAACATTTAGCTTTCTTCTGATTTTTGCAATTTTTACACCTCGATTCTGCTTCAAGCTCCCCAGCTGAGGTACAAGTTCTAACCCAGGAAACACAACAGAGGCCAAGGTGCACAGTCTGGACTGTTTCTTCATCTTTGCTCTTGGAATATAGAAGAAGTTAGCACAGACAGTATTATTTCCAATATTCTTTATTTTCTTGATTGGCTTCATGTCACATGCTATATGAGTCCTTCTCATCATGGTCCATTTTAGGTCAATTTGTTATTTGATGTGCTGGATCTTTTTCAAGCACGAGTCAGGCATGTCCCGATCTTACTTGTGGACTGGTAGATCTTGCACCTGTACACCATCACTGCAAAAACGTCCAACACTCTGCACTGCAAACCTCAGGAACAGCAGCATGCAACTGGGGTGTTTTGATCGCCTCAGGCCGATGCAGGTTCATTGCCAGAATGCCTTGGTATTTGTACTCAAATTCACTACATTTCCGTAGTTACTGGTAGGTAAATCTGTGAAAGGCAATAAACAGAAGAGTTAATGTCCGCTTAATGATTTCAAATTCATTTTGCCAAAACTCTGGGCCACCATGAATTTAGATTCCAGCCCTAGGGCTGCCTACAGATTCAAGACTATCTGAAAGAAGTGAGGGCTTTGCCATGGGAAAATGATGCCGTAAATAAATGAGTAAACTCAAAACTGAATTACAGGGTAATAACATTGTGTCACGAAAACCAGCTCCTGTTAAGAGATGGGCTGTGGTAAAGCAGACAGGCCGATGAGATGGTACCTGTACGGGGAGCACTCGCAGCCTCCCGTCCAACAGCCACCCACAAGAGGACCCTCAGCACAGCCCAGCGCCCCGCCGCCCCTTTCCGCGGAGCTCAGTGGGGCCATCTGCGGCTCTGGAGAAGCGAAGAAAGGACTAATGCCACGAGAAGCAACAGCCGCCTTCGCAGGCCCGTCCCGGGGCTCCTGTCAGCCTATACTACGCGCTCCCGCCGCCAGCCCTCCCCGAGCCCCAGTGGCTGCAAGAGGCACCCTTGTCTCTGCGAGGGTCCCTCTGGAGATCTCCATGGCCTCCCCCGGGGGGAGGTACCGCTGCGAACACGGACGCGGGGATCAAAGTCCCACCTGGGCCACCCCACATCGCCTCGCCCCAGCCCACCTCTCCCAGCACCAGCGGCACCCTGCGCGCACAGCCCCACCCGCAGGGAGGCGGTGGGCGGAGTCTCCGGCAGGTTCAGGCACGTGTAGCGGGTTCACTTCCTGCGGCCCTGCTCGCGCCTCGGTTCGCCCCGCCTCTCCTCTCGCGGCGCTTCAGTGCGCGTGCGCCGCGGCCTCGCGTCTTCCCAGCGGCAGCGAAGGAGTTTGGAAGTTCAAAATGGCTGCCGCGGCGGAGCCCGAGCTGCGAGCGCCCGAGTAAGAGACCGGCCAGGAGGCGCCTCGCGATGGTGTCTGGGGAGGGTGCAGGGGAAGCGCGGGCGGAGGAGAAGGGAACAGGGCAAGAAACGGCCCCGGTGGAGGTGGCGAGGAAGGAGGAAGCGGAGGAGGGGAATGGAGGAAGGTGGCCGCTCCAGGGGCAGACATTCCTATAGGAGCCGCTCGCCGGCCGCAAAGCGGCTCAGTGGTGCCGGGTCGTGGGAACCGCCGCCTGCAGGCCGGAACCAGGGCAGGAGAGGGAGCGCTGGAGGCCGCGGGCCAGACGCGCGCGAGACGGCCCGCGGGGGCTGGGGGAAGGGAAGCGGGGCCGGGACCTGCGGGCGCGTGTCCTTAGTTCCGCGTGCGCCTTCCCGCCTCGCGGCTGGCGGAGGGGAGCTCTGTTGCCACCGCCGCTCTCCCGTTCCTGCTCTGGTGCCTCCCGCTAGCCTCCCCCCGACCTCGGACCCAGGAAGCGGTTCTGGCAGGGATGGATGAGGCGCGAGGAGCGGACGGTGCGCCCCCACCCCACCCACCACTCGGGTCGTGGTTGTTGTCTGGGCACAGGGCTGAGCCCACCTGCCCCGAGCGCCAGGCGCTCTCGCGGTGTGGAAAGTGCTTGTGCTGGCGGAGGCAAGAAGCGGTTTGTTGCCGCCGACCCCTCCTCCAGCGCTCGGCGTGACTGGCAATTCCCGGCGAGGCGCGAGTTGCCGCGTTCCCGCCGGACCGAAGCACCGGGGGGACCACCACGGTGAGCTCCGGGATGTTCAGGTTTCCCAGCACTCTGGAGCTCGTGAACGCCTTCTTCTCTGGAACTTTTGCCCAGAGTTGACAGCCTCATGCTTACTTTACTGCTCCTGCTCACTGTAGAAATATTTTAGCCCTGTGAGCTGCTCTGTTTTTCTGCGGTGAAAAGATGCGTCTTCAGACTTGGAGTTTTTTGTTAATCGTGGAAAAAGAAGGGTCACGAAAAGCAGTGGTTGTACACATAAAACACATAAGTACATGACAAGTTTTGTATTCTGTAGAGAAACATAAGAATCATAAGGTAAAAATTGATGATAGGAAGCCTTAAAGAAGGAAACGACAAGTGAAATCTCTGCAAATTTTCATGAACTTCTTTCTCAAATTCAAAGCAATGCTCGAGCCTATAGCAAAGCCATACCAGTTTTTCTCTGTTTAAAGCTGTTAGCCCCTAACCAAGCAGATACCTATCTGCCTCATCACCTGAAATCTTAAAATGTTTCTCATCCATGTCACTGCACCTCTGATACATCTAAATAAAATAAAAGTTTATCCATGGTTTGATGGATTTACTTGAAATAACAGTTTCCTGTACATCCAGAAATTGAAATATTTTGTTCACATTATTGAAGCTAATAGTAATTTTTGTGCAAAGAAAGGTGGCAGTTGGATGTAGTGACAGAGGTACTGCTGTAGCAGTGCATGTCATCTGGCACCTCCACTACTAGGTGGCTTTTACTGAATGTAAGGTGAGGTCGTTACATGTGCGTAAGATAACAAAATAACTTCCTTGCTGATTTCAGTGTCACTGTCTGCTATTAAGACAGGAAATTTCTTCTGAAGCAGCTTGAGCAGATGTGACTTTTATTGTTCTGTGATATTTTATAATGTACTGAAGTACTGTTAATGTCTTAGAGACTTATACAGGATCTTGTATCCAACCAAAAGAAATCTGGGAAGATGCATGGCTTCTTTAAAATTCTGCTTGTGACATTTCTCTGCCCTTTAACCAACTTTCATCACTGATGTACTTGCTCTGCAATGTAAATCTTAGCTGAAAACTTTCTTCATGTAATACTTTTCCTTTATTTTTGTCTACATGCCAAATGCAATATCCAGCAACTCATTTTAAGGCAGTTTGTCCCTTTCTTTATGATATTCTGTTGTAATGATGGTGGTGAGCATCAGGTGGAAACAACTGGAGGAAAAAACCCTTCTTTCTACATGCTTTGAATAAGCTGAAATAGTGCTAAAGATGCAGAAGATTTAAGTTTTGAGGTATTACGTATTTTTAACTCTAACAATATGTTCCCTTAGGAAGTTCCTTATTTCAGAGCACTAAAGTGCTCTTGGGAGCCCAAGAAAGCTGGTAGATATTCAAAGACTGCCTCCTTCAAGCTCAAGAACATTGCATCCCTACAGAAAGAAAGTTGTCAAAAATGCCAGGAGGCCTGTTTGGATCAGCAAGAAACTTGGGCAAACTTGGATGCAAGAATGAAGGGTATAGCAGGTGGAAGTAAGGACAGGTGGCCTGGGAGGAGTATAGAGGTTTTCTCTGCACAGGCTGTTGGGTTCCCTATTGACTTAGGGAAGCCAATGCCCAGATATAATTAAATCTGGCTGGGGGCAACAAGAAAAGCTTGTACAAGAATATTGGTGGAAAAAGGAAAACTAAGGAAAATGCGAGCCCCCTCTGGAAGGAAGCAGGTGACCTGGTTACCTGGGATATGGAGAAGGCTGAGGTGGTCAAGAAAGCTCTCAAATGATACCAGCCCAGGAGAAGGCATAACCACCATGGTAGGGGCTGGTCAGGTCTGTGACCTTATAAGGAATCTGAAGATTTGTAAGTCTGTGGGGTCTGATGGGATTCACCCAAGGGTTCTAAGGATTGCGGCATTGATGAATAAGTGTAGAGCAACTGATGTCATCTACTTGGACTTGTGCAGGGCATTTGACACTGTCCCACATGACATCCTTGTCTCTAAACTAGAGAGACATGGGTTTGACAGATGGGCCTCTTGGTAGATAAGGAAGTGGCTGGATTATTGTGATCAATGGCTCAATGCCCAGGTAGAGATCAGTTGTGAGTTTGTGCTCCTCAGGGGTCTCTTTTGGGTCCAGTGCTGTTAAACACCTTTGTTGGGTGATAGTGGCATTGAGCACCCCCTTGGTGACTTTGCTGGTGATGCCAAGCTGTGTGGGGTGGTGGGACATAATGGGGGGAAGGGAGGCCATCTAGAGGGACCTTGACAGGCTGGAGAGCTAGGCCTGTGCAAACTGCCTGAGATTCAGCAAGTCCGAGCACAGAGTCCTGCATCTGGTTTGGGGTAACCCCCAAGCACAAACACATGCTGGATGGTGAATGGAATGAGAGTAGGTCTGAGGGGAGGGATGTAGGGGCTTACAGTACTTGATGGAGGCTTACAGGAAAGTTAGAGGGATATTACATGAAGACATTCACTAATAGGACAAGTAGGAATGCAAGCTAAAAGAGGGTATCTTTAGTTTAGCTCTTAGGAAGAAGTTTCTCACTGTGAGGGTGCTGAGGCACTGGAGCAAGTTTGTCAGAGAAGTTGTGGATGCCCCCTCCCTACAAGTGTTCAAAGCCAGGTTGAATGGGCCTCTGAGCTCACCTGTGTGAGTGGTGTCCCTGCCCATGGGACTGGCTTGGAATACTTACAATATATTTATTTTATTGGAGCTATAGGTGATATCGTTCAGAAACAAGTCATATGGGACCATTAGAGTTTGGAACATATTTTTACGTATCTGTGTACAGCTCACCACCACTTCCAGCCATCATGTTCAGGGAATTCCTTATCAATAAATGAGCCTCAGGATACAGAAGGAGCTATGTTTAAGTTATTGAAGTGTTAGCTAGTAAATTCCAAATTTGTGGTTTAGACAAGGTGAACTCTGGTAGATTTCAAAAGGCAAATGTCTGGCTTACCACAGACAGTAACTTAATTGGTGTTCTGAAGGAGATTGGGGGAGTATTTGCTAAATATTATAAAAAGCTTATTGGTAAGCCAGTTTCAGCATCTAAGGAAGATTAAGTGAATGTAAAACATCAGGAGTGAACGTCATAATTATTGGAATTATGTACACTATTTAAATTCCATGTTGCTGTAGGGTTTTTAAGAAACTGTACATTATTATTTCAATAACCCACTTTTTTAGCCAATGCTATTTTAGATATCTAAAGATTAACACTTTTTTCTTGGGAAGCTGATAGTGTACTGTATACTATGAAAAAACTTTTCTAAAATTATGCTTCCTTAATCTATCCTGTTCCTCAGTAGTGGTCCCTGTATTGCATAAATCATAGAATTGCATGGTAAGAACAGCTATTGAGTTTCAAACAGGTTCGTACACTTACAGAAAGAAATTACTTTTAAGAGAATCAGTTGACTGTGTGAGATTTTGCCAGATAGTTTTTTCGGGTGGTCAGTGTCATTCCTTGAAGTAAGTTTTGGTCTTTGAAGCACGTCTGTGTTCTGACATTTAAAAATCCTTTTAGAAGTCATAGCATGGGTTAGACATCAGAGTGAAGCAGCAGATTAAATGGCTGATGGACTGACAGGATGCATATATACAGCAATGTTGTGTGCTATTAACAGATGTTAGTGTTGAACCTAGAATGTGTATTGATTTCACCCATCTGTTTTGTTAGTGCATTTCTGTAGCTTCCTTGCATAGTACTTCTTGTTGTGGTCACAGTGGCCTGTTCTTAAGGAAGTGTATGTGTTATATCTTAGTTATGTTAGTCGTATGCTTCTAATTCCTCTGAAGATATGTAATTTAATGCCAGTTAATTTCTGTCATTAAAAAAAGACTGTCAATACAAGATTAAGGGCTGCAGTGACTTGGTAGTACTGATCTGTAGTTGTTATTTTTTACAGGGTCGAGGATGCTGATGCATCTGGGAAAAGTGTAAATGAAGAAAATGGAGAAGTATCAGAGGCAGACCAACCTCAGAGCAAGCACAGCCGACACAAAAAAAAGAAACATAAACACCGAAGTAAACACAAGAAGCATAAACATTCTTCAGAAGATGATAAGGACAAAAAACATAAACACAGACACAAACATAAGAAACATAAACGGAAAGAGGCAGCTGATACCTCTGGCAAAGAAGGTGGACCAGCTAAAAGAACTAAAATTGATTTTTTAGCTCCTCTGGAAGACTTGGAGAAACAAAGAGCATTATTGAAAGCTGAACTTGAAAACGAATTAATGGAAGGAAAAGTGCAGTCTGGGATGGGATTAATATTACAAGGTTACGAGTCGGGGTCTGAAGAAGAGGGGGAAATTAATGACAAAGTGCGAAATGGAACGAGGCCTACTGCTAAGTCAAACACTAAGGGAAAATTAGAAACTGTGGACAATAAAACTAGTTCCAAGAAAGGAAGTAAGAGTGAATCAAAAGAAAGGACAAGGCACCGATCTGACAAAAAGAAAGGCAAGGTAGGAGTTGATGGAATCAAAGAAAAGACAGATAGAAGCAAGTCAAAAGAAAGGAGGAAATCCAAAAGCCCTTATAAGAGAAGTAAGTCTCAAGATCAAACAAGGAAATCTAGGTCTCCGATGCTTAAAAGGCGATCTCAGGAAAAAAACAGAAAGTCTAAATCACCCCCAGAGGATAGAAGTAAGGCTGATGATAAAAGTAAATCAAGAGATCGCAGAAAGTCTCCAGTTGTAAATGAAAACAAAAGCAGAGATCATGGCAGAAAGTCAAAATCTCCAGCAGAACTAAGAAGCAGATCCAAAGATAGAAGATCACGGTCCAAAGATAGAAAACCTAGGAGATCAGAGACTGACAAAGAAAAAAAATCAATTAAATCTCCTTCTAAAGATGCTTCTTCAGGGAAAGAGAACAGGTCCCCTAGACGACCTGGCCGTAGCCCAAAAGGAAGAAGCTTGTCTCCCAGGCGCGAAAAGTCAAGAAGAAGCAGATCCCCTCTCTTTAACGATCGTAGATCTAAACAGAGTAAATCTCCATCTCGAACCCGGTCGCCGGTTAGAAGAGTGAGGAGTAGATCTGCAGAAAGGAAAAGAAGAGAATCTGAAAGGAGACATCTTTCTTCTCCCAGGTAACTTAACGGTGTGATAAAGCATTACAGAAATGCATTATAGGATGAACTCTCCTAGTTCAGTGTTTATCACTTTGGTTTTTTTCCTGAGAATAGCAATTTAAAAAGGTAATCAGATTGTGCATTATATTGTGAGCTTACATGTTGTTTGTATTCAGGTTTTAAAAAATACTAATTCAGCTTTGCTGGTTAAAGTGGTAGGTTTGCTGCTTACACTATTACTGAGAATGAGTTACATATCTTGGGTTCTCATTTTTGTCACTCGGATTCAGAATTTGTCTTCTATTTTAGTTTGTGTTAATAGTTCTGCTGCTTTGGGGAATTTTCTGTGGAATGAGAGTCTGCTCTTACATTAGTATTGACTAAAAGTAGAGCTTACCTTCTCCCTCTCAAAAAACCCCCTAATGATAGTGAGTGTGAATACACACCAATCTTCCCTTTCCACAGTCGTCTTTTTTTTTCCTTCAAAGTACTTCGTGTTTTATTTCCTAGAGCAGCGTGGTAGTGTTGCTTCATTACTGCTCTGTTGTATATAGTTACCACAATTTGCGTACACTTAAAGGAGGAAGAACCGAAGTCTTTTTAATGTACTTTTAGTGTTGGCATTTTTAAAGAAACTAGTTTAGCCTATGGAAGCAGTAACCTTGATATTTAACAAATTAACTTTTTTTAAATTAAATTTAAATTTGGGACAGTAATTACTAGCATCTTCTTTGAATATGATAAGGCCTGGATGGTTCTCTCCTAAGCAGAGAACAGTGTCACTATATGTTTTTGAAAGTTAATTCATTAAATGTAAAGCAGTTTACCAGGCAGAAGAGTTCAACATTACTTTTGGATAATGAGTACTTTAAAACTTTTTATCATAGGGTTTAGCTTTACCCACTCCCAAGAATTAAGACGACAAAGTATTGAAAGCAGGTATTGGAATTACAAACATCTAGCTCAGTAAATAAGTGTCTCATAAATGTGAAAGTCTGTATCACTGAAGGGTTAATCTGCTTTCAAGTATGGGGTATCTTCTACAAGTACCTTATCAGCTTGTTTGTCTGTGCTACTGCTTAGCACTACTGTGGATGCTTTGCAGGATGGTCCAAATGGTGTTAACCTGGGTAAGCAAGTATTGTAAACACTAGCAGTTTAGCTGACTGCTTTCTGGGGGAGTCAGGAATGTGTTGGCATGACCACAAAGTTTCCTTGACAGTGTTTGACGACTTCTATAGCATTTTTCATCTTTGAGTGTTCATTCCTTATGACAGCTTACATTGCAACCAATTCAAATTAGTTATCTAGACTGTATTTCAAGTGATGCATTTGTTTGTGATTTTGCAATCAGATTCATACTTCATAAAACTGTAGTGAGCAGCCTGTGAGAGAGAGACTGCTATGAAATTTCCTGCTTGAGTTTGCAGATCAGCAAGAACAATTTTTTTTGGTGGGACATCCTGACCTAAGTCCAGCTATGTTGGATTTCTAACTGCCTTTAATTGCTCAGACTGCCAGAAAACTTAATGAGCTTTAATTACAAGCTTTAACCAAAAATTCCTAAGAACGTTGTTTTACGTATTTGTTTTCTGTCTTCTAGTAATGTAAGATACTTCTCAGGTCTTTGACTGAAGTTGCTCATTGTATGATGTTTCTTAAGAAGCTGCTGCATTTTATCTCAGACTTGTGATCCCTGAACTGATTTTTTTTTTATTGAATTTTTTTCTGATTTTTTTTTACTGATTTTTTTTTTTTTTTTTTTTTTGCTGGGTTTTCACAGAAACTTTGTTAGCCGGGATACCAGAAACTATCTGTTCATCTTGTGACTTTTTTTTGTAATGTTCTCAGGAATGTAAATTAAGTGGATTAAAGGGATAGGCCTGCTCCAGCATTTGAGTCTACTGTAATTCCTTGTAGAAACTGCAGTTTCTGCATGTGCATACATTTTCTTCCTGCCCCACTCTTTACTATGTTGCATCAGTTCTGATTGCCTATCATTATAAAACAGCTAAGGTAACTGAAGATGATATAGCAGCCTCAAACACAAAACCCAGAAGATTTTGTTCCCTTGATGAGATACAAGACATTGTATAACTTGTCCCAATTTGAGTTTAAAAAAAACAAAAGAGGATTTTAAAAAAAGAGAAGCAGTACTTTCTTTGGTGTTGAGATATTTTGAAGAATTTCTATTGCAGCCTCATTGTCATGATAAATATTTTCTAATTCTGTCCTTTTAAATTTTTGATTGAAATCTGGCTATCATGGAACACAGTTAAGCTTTCTATAATGTAGCTGTCCCATCAAAGATTTTTTTTCTTGAGTAGTTGTGAATCTGGAAGGACAGGAATGAACAAATCTAGAACAATATGTAGTGTGAAACTTGAATTATCTTTTGAAAAATGTTACTTTACATATTAATTAAGAATTTTTGCTTTCAGCTGTTGTATTAGAATGTGTGAAATGTTGAAGCCATTCAGTTCTAGTGCCCAGGTTGAAACAGATCTTAAAGTCAGTGCTGTGGAGCAGCATGGTTCTAAATTTCAATATTGAGTGGTAAAGTTGCTGAGAAAATTCCAAAGAATTTGTTTTTGTGTTTTATTGTTTAAATACTTTTTCTTACAAACATTGAAAACAGACCACTGTTTATGTAAGACCTGAATGCAAGCTTTGTTTTACAGCTTCCCTTAGCTTTTTGATATTAATAACACTGCTCTGCTGTCAGTGTTGTCCTGAATTAGACCTGTGTATGGACATATTTCTCATGGTGAGGAGAGACCATGCAGATTGGGCAGCTTACTCTGCAGCTTGCTTACGTTATTCCCCCAGAAGCCCATCTGGTGGTCCCTCACCTGCAGTAAGATTTTAAAGTGACCTTTGAGATGGAATTGTGATTTTTGTTTTCAGCTTGCTCCTAATTTTACTAACATTCTCCTTCTCTGTTTAAGAACGCGAACAAGAGATGATATTTTGTCTAGACGTGAAAGATCAAAAGACATTAGCCCACCCAGTAGATGGTCCCCATCCAGAAGAAGGTCTCGGTCCCCCATTAGAAGGAGATCTCGTTCACCCCTTCGACGTAGCCGATCTCCAAGAAGGCGGAGTAGGTCTCCTCGGCGGAGGTAAAGAGATGCTGCAGTTTTTTAATATATTTTGAGAAATATGACTGCTATGTTATGTGTGAAAAGGCAGTGCATTTTATTGTCTACGTTTATACATGCTGTTAATTCATTTTGTCGTGTAACTGCTTGGAGTTATTAGATATCTTTATGTTTTATGAATGTGTTTTTCTCCTTTTCTTTGGAAAATGAAAACAAACCCCTTCTTAATGTTACCAGGGATAGAGGCCGAAGAAGTAGATCTCGCCTTCGAAGGAGGTCCAGGTCACGTGGTGGCCATAGACGTAGGAGCAGAAGCAAAGTTAAAGAAGATAAATTTAAAGGTAGTCTTTCTGAGGGTATGAAAGCTGAACAGGAGTCTTCCTCAGATGAAAAGTAAGAATTCAGTTCTAACTTGTACCATTTATCTAAAAATACAGATTCACTGACACTGAGAATAACCTGACATTTATGATGTAGTTTTTGGGTTGTTACCTAAAACCTTAACTGTTTTAGTACTTGTGATCTTGTCAAATGCCTTTTGGGATGATCTGCAAAACTTGTGGAGTGTGTAAGAAGTATCAAGATTTGTTGGTTAGTGGGCAGGCTAGAGGGGATGATGAGTTGTCAGTTTTTTAAATTTAGCTTGATCAGTGTCTTGTGAAGTATTAGGTCTGTCTCTGTTAAAACTGACCTAATAGCTGAAAAGATTAATTGCTCTTAGCAAATTTGTTTCATATTTGCTAGGTATCTACTTAAACCAGTTGCCCAAAAGTCTGCATTCTTAATTAAATTATTAAAGAAAAATGGTACTCAATTGAAAATAAACAAGTTCATTTTTACTTTTTCCTCTATAAAATTGGTTAATGTTAATTGTTTGCAATTAAAAACTAAATACACAAAGTCCTTATGAGATACCAAAGAATACATTTTTATCTGTAAGGAGAGGTAAATATGCATGCTGGGATTTAATTCAGCTTTGCTTTCTTGGTCATTTGAACAGCTATTGTTTACTGTATTATGTGCTTTTTATGCCACAATTGCATTCAGTAGATAATCTTATATTTATGATGTTGTACATAAAAATAACTGTATTTTTATAGTCTTGAAGACTTTGATTTGGAAGAAGAGGATGAAGAAGCAGAGATAAGACAAAGAAGATTACAGCGGCAAGCAATTGTTCAGGTACGTGGTTTTATGGTTCATGTAGGTTAAGGAAGCTAGTTTTATGTTTTTATTGTGAAATGTGATAAAGAAAGGCTCTTGGCCTATTAGTACGTTATGATAGTAATTACTATTACTATTCCACTTAACATCTTGTAAATGTTAGTCTCCGTTTATTACAACATCATTGCTTTTAAGACTGAAGCAACTTTCTTCTGTGAGTTTTGTGCTCCAGTTAAATATTGTGTGACAGTCCTGACATCTTAAAAATGTTCTTCAGTTACCCTAATCAGTAGGTTCTCTTTGTAGCTATATTGATGGAGATAATGTCAGGATAGTATTAAGTTGCCTATCAAACAACCCGGCTGGTCAGTTCATTTCAAGTATAAGTTCTCCTTGTCTATTTCCAAATCTTCATAAAGCCACTGACCAGGGTTTCCCCTTCATGAACGTAGAGAATGTATTCAGTTGTACGTGTGAGTTCCCATGAACTTCTTCTTCCTGGTAGAAGGACTTATTAAGTAATATTATAATAGGACTTAATATTTAGTTACAAAAGCACTGGTTGTAATGTGCTACTTATTTAAAGTAGCTCTAAAAACACTATTCATCAGCTGACCACTGTGTGAATCTCATAAAATTCTTCAGAACTGATCAAAACCATATAAAGCAAATTATTTTTAAAGGCCAAGAAATAATTTGTAAAGGTGTTCTTGAACGTTTAAAAAACATCGGAAATATTTCAACAGGAATGAATGAACAGGATTTCCAATTAAAAATTAATCTAAAAAAGACTTCTCTGCACTATAATACTAGTAAAATTGGGAATGTTCTAGGGTGACAGATTTAAAATCAGTAATTTTTCCTTAAAGATTTTATTTCAATACTTCTATGTCAGAGTGATTAGTACTACGTCTATTCCTACTGATGTTTTGTCACACGCAATGAAATAGTTAATAATCAATAAAAACTACTTATCATAGACATGTAAAAGCCTAAAGGACACATGAATTTTCAGTCTCATTTTGTGGTCTGAGCTGTGTTGCGCTGTGGCAAAATGAGGTTTTCAGAAGCTGTATCCCATTCTACAAATTGTCTATTGTCCTTGGAGATGTAGGTGATTATGAAAGCATAAACCATTGAAAGCGGAGTGTAAAAATGCTTAAATTGTGATAAACTATGTTTGTGAGTTTAATAATTAAATTTCTATTTAGAAATACAAAGGCCAGACAGAAGACAGTAATATATCTGTTCCATCTGAACCAAGCAGTCCTCAAAGTAGTACACGCAGTCGCTCAAACTCGCCAGAAGACATCCTAGAAAGAGTAGCTGCTGATGTTAAGGAATATGAACGGGAAAATGTGGATACATTTGAAGCATCAGTAAAAGCCAAGCACAACCTCATGACAGTAGAACAGAACAATGGTAAGAACACCTTTTTGTGTACTAGCTGGTTTTAACTACCTCTCTTTATGGTTTAGTTGCAACAGCACAATATTTAACAAAGGCTGTGAAGCTTGCCTGACCACTCAGGACAGTTAACTTGTATTTTGTGTCATGCACTAAGCTGTGTCCTTGGGAATTAAATATGCTAGTAGATGCTTTTGTTTGAAGCAGTAAAGGTGCATCTCTTTGGGACTGGTGTACTGATCTGTAATTTGTCATGGTGCTCCCTTGAGCAGAGTCTTTTCAGGTTGTTCTGCAGTGTACGTGGAATTTCCTTATGCAGTTTCCCAACAAGTTTAGACTTAGTCTTCTTACGCGTAACAGACAATATATTTTTCCTTTTTTTGTTGAAGCTTGTACTGCTTTCTAATTCCATCCACTAAAGTATATCAAAATACAACTGTTAACTACAGAGGGTGTTTTAAGACATGAGAAGGGCTTGTTTTTAAAAACATCAATTACATTCAAAGTGGGATCTTTTTCATATTCGGAGTTGGAGGAGGCTATGACAACAGATTGAAGTAGTAGATCATCTTTCTTTCCAAGAGCTGGTTTTTATTTATGTAGTATCTCATATGGGCCCAGTAAAGTTGCCAAAAATGCAGTTAATAACTAGTTGTAGGCCAGTGCAAGTGTAACTGAAAAAAAATAAAGGCACTGGAAAAGGTATATATCCCGAAACAATGCTGTAACCTGTCTCCTTGTACTGTCAACTGACAGGTCTCTACCTTGAAACAGTGGTGTCAGTGTGATGGATTACAGTTTTTGATGCTGTCAGGTTTCACACTAGTTGTTCTATATGAAAGTGGTTGGCTATGTACAAGAGTCTGTGATTTACCGTTTTTGTGAAGTGTACTTGCTTTCACTAATGAACTCTATTGATATTTCTTTTATCAATCAAGTAAAATGTCTTTGGTACTTTAAAGATGAGAGAGGAATAATCTTGGCCATGTTAAAAAATTATGTCTTATAATAGTTAGCATTGTCATTGTCTAAAAACTACACACACTGTCCTTTTGACAGAATCATAGGAAACACTTTCTGAAGAAACAGCTTCTGGGCTCTAAAACTTCATTTTTTTGTAAAATAGAATTTGATTAGCAGAAAAATTTAAACTTTTGTATTGAAAACGTGTCTGTATTAATATATACAGATAGTCATTTTATATTTCTTTTTATACATATCAATAAATAGTAATTATCTGTACAGATCATGTAAGTAGTGCTTTTTTCTTTCTGCTGTATGAATTATTTGAAAGCTATTATACTTAATTTTTCAAAGAGGTCTAAATTTTTGAGTACTTTGGAAAGCTTAACCAATCTTGGGTTTGTGCTCCTAGAATGGTGTTGACTGGAAACATTAGTAGAACTACCTGCTTGCCAACATACTGATGATCTTAAATTACTTGTAAAGGTACCAAGTCACAAATCATACTGCTAACAAAGTTACTAGTTTTTTGTCTCTTTCATGTTGAGTAATCTAAGTTTCACTTTAAGGTTCATCTCAGAAGAAGCTGCTAGCTCCTGATATGTTCACAGAATCAGATGATATGTTTGCTGCATACTTTGATGTAAGTAACTCTTGGAGATTAAATGTATGATTTTTGTTATATTCCTTGATTTTTGTTGGAGTTACTGTCACTTGAGATTAGTGGAAACTTTGATTTTTAAAAGGATATGTAACTGAGAGGATATTATGTTCTGAATACTTTCATCTCTGAAGTCAGACAAACTAGTTGTGAATTAATATCGCAGTGAAATTAGTAGGAGCTTTACCAGACTAAGTAGTTGGGGAAATCAACTGCTAATGGTCCTGTGTTCGAGTAATGTAGTGATTTGTTGTTTTTGTGAGATTTTTTTGGCTAAAGAGATACATTTCTTGCTTTTACTTTTGCACTATTCCAGCAGTTTTTCTGTAAATGTGCTCAAGTGGCCTGTGAATATTGGTGGTCCAGTGACTAGTTTTGAGAATTGACTTGCTATTTTCTGAAAAATTACCTTGTTATTGCTGATGCACGGCACTGAGAGATAAGACAATGGCTTTTTGCAAGTTAGAAATTCCCCAGTTAGTTTTGCTTTATAGTAGTTAAAATCTGTTAGTTATGACAGAAGCATTGGTGTCAGAAGGCTGCTGTGGTGTCACTCTAGTACTGACAATGTTTTACTACTAAAAAAAATTGAATCCCTCTTGAGCACCACTTTGTATTCAGTAGTTTCTCTCTCCTACAAGATAAGTGTGTTTGTACTGTGAAGAGAACATGTTTCAGTAGAACAGAAAGGCTTTTGGTGAGTGAACATCAAGGGAAAACATAGAGCACCCAGGAGACAAAGCTGTTGCTTTTTATTTCAGAGTGCTCGTCTAAGGGCTGCTGGGATTGGAAAAGACTTCAAAGAAAACCCCAATCTTAGGGATAACTGGACTGATGCGGAAGGCTATTACCGTAAGTAGTGTTTGTTGATTTGTGAGAACGACTAGAATGAGGGTGGTGAATAGAAAAGATCCTTGTGTGAAAGTCCTGGAATGATATTTGAATGCAGATGTACCCCAGTGACTTCCCTGAGTGTGTAATGAATTGAATGATCATACAAGTTTTAATGTCAGTTGTGAAAAGACTCAAATTTTAAAGAATTACAGTTCCCTATAATTTTGGCAAAACTTGGTGGTGGAAAACATTCTGTGCTATGAATTCAGGTGTTAGACTGTTTATCATTGTTTTCTGAATCATACACAATTTTTTTTTTCATAAAATATATTTATGTATGTCAGTCATAACCTTAAGCGGCTTGATTTTATCCTCCAGGTGTTAATATAGGTGAAGTTCTAGACAAACGTTACAACGTCTATGGTTACACTGGCCAGGGAGTCTTCAGTAATGTTGTGCGAGCCAGGGACATGGCAAGAGCAAACCAAGAAGTAGCGGTTAAAATCATCAGGAACAATGAACTTATGTAAGTAATGGTTTTGTCTAGTAATAGCATAGCATATGCAAGAGTTGGAAGCTTTTCATGATGTTCTTTGAATCTCCCTTTACTTCATGTGAAGTAACAGATTACAGCTGTGATTCCTGCTAACATGAGCCAGATAATGGGAAGCGCCTGAGGACTCTGTATCCACACTTATGTACAGCTGTCACAGGAGAAGGGTACTCACGTTTTCATCAGGCACTTTCTCATCTGCAAAACTACAGGGATCAGTGGTAGCAAGAAGCAAGGTTAGAATTAGTATTGAGACCTGTCAAGCTCTAAAATTTTTGAGACGGGAGTAATGAACTGTAAAAATTTTGTTTTGATGGAAAAGGTCAATTTGGTAAGCTCTGGGTTTTTAGGATCTTGCAGGATCCCAGTAGATCATCTGCAGCTTACAAAGAGACCCCGTTACATGAATTATTTTTGTGTATTCTTTGCATGTAAACATTAACAAGTCTGATCTGTTAAATTACATTGTGTGAGGACTTGTCTAGAGTAATTTTCAGTATCTGCTGCAGTATTTCTGCAGTCATGGATTATGTCCTATTCCGTTAAAGACAACTTGAAATCTTCTCTGCATTTTATCTTGAATTGTCTTGCTGTGTGTATAACTTGGTTATTGTGAGTTCAATGACCTAGAAAAGGAGGTTTTTTTTAAAAATGAAGGTGTGGTGATAGGCTGTTTCAGTTTGAAATGTCGAATAGGTAATGAGTTTGAGTTTGTGCTATAGCCAGGTTAGCTTTGAACATGTTTTAATACAATACACTGCTAAGTACTTTTTCTTTTTTAAAAACAAGTCGTTTAGCACTCACTTGAGAACTGTGAAGTCTTGTATTACAGGAGGAAATCTAATTTTAGCTTTACATGCACCCGGAAGGGAGGAGGAAAGGATATAAGTAGATTACAAAAACACAGTGAAGATCAAGGAATTAAATAAACTTACCCAGTATGTAGACACTAACAGCAAACCACTGTTGTGAATTTTTTTAAACTGTTAGTGCATAGCATAATCATAGAATGCTTTGGGTCAGAAGAGACTTTTAAAGATCATGTATCCCAACTCCCATGCAGTGAGCAGGGATATAATGATGAGACAGTTCTGATTGCTGCATGGTTATAACATGCAAGTGAATGTCTGCATTTTAAAAAAGTATTAGAATTTCTCTAATTTTGTTTTACAATCATGCTTTCGTTTCAAGGCAAAAAACTGGCCTAAAAGAACTGGATTTTTTGAAGAAGCTCAATGATGCAGATCCTGATGACAAGTTTCATTGTTTACGGTTGTTCAGGCATTTCTACCACAAACAACATCTCTGTCTAGTATTTGAGCCACTCAGGTAAGATGACAAATACTTATGGGGTTCTCTGTAAAAAAATAAAGTACTATTGAGTAATCTTTACCTTTCTAGTTTGGGCTAGTTTGATACCTTGGTCTATTGACAAGATTCAACAATGCAAGGAACTTAAAAAAATAATTAATTGGAGGCTCACACACAGCTCAGCCGTTTGTGATTTACTTAAAGTATCAGTGTGAACTTTCAATCTGGACAATATTTGGAAGACAAGAATGTATTCTTCTTAACAGTGCTGTTCTAAATGATTTTTTCTGTGTGTCAGAATATTTTTATTAGCTTTCATAATGCTTGATTTTGTTTGAATTAAGAATGCATCCCCAGAGCTGTTCAAGAAATGCAGTGTATTCTCTGAAAAGTACGTATATAACACTGCTCTAAGGGGGAAAACTACTGCAGTGGTTTCTGTGCACGGTCACTTTAAATAAGGAAGCTCTTTTGACAGATTAATTGCAGGTGCTTATGATTGATCAGGATATATCAATTGCCTTAGTTCCCATTCCTGCTTAGAGACATCAGTTGTTTGTATCCTAAGTTTTCTGTGTATATTGTATTTTGGTTTTTGCCATATTTGAGGTGAAGATAAATTATATGCTGAAGCAGCACAAATTTTATGACATTGTTATTCTAGTTTCATTTAATAAGCCATAAACCAAACATTTTCCTTGTGCTGCACAATCTCTTTATAATACATTCGTGCTTTACTTATGTCCGGTGGTGTATTTGGCTTGGAATTGCAGTGATTTTTATCTGCTGCAGTCACCAAAAAATTTCATCCTCAGCTTGTATCTTCTGCATGCTTCCTTTTGTATTTAATTCCTGAAGAGAATGAATACAAAGGCTTTACAGCTGTTAAGAGATGCTGTTGACTGCTACTTTTCTCCAAAATGCCTAAAGCAAACTTGTTTGTTCAGCTTTGTTTTACAGTTTAAAAGTCTGCTATGTCTGTTTGCTAAGCTTGTTCTCATTCTTTCCATTTCTTTTTCTTAATAGTATGAATTTACGAGAGGTGTTGAAGAAGTATGGGAAAGATGTTGGACTCCATATTAAAGCTGTGCGCTCCTACAGCCAGCAGTTGTTCCTGGCTTTAAAACTACTTAAACGATGCAATATCCTACATGCTGATATTAAACCAGATAATATTTTGGTAAGTTATAATTCATGTAAACAGTCTTTACACATCTATAGTGTGAAGTTATGTATTTCCAGTTAATAGAATTCTGCTGAGGTAAAAACACCGCAGGTTTCACTTTTTGATACAAAATTGTATCATGGCATGAATCCAATATAAGTACAATGGTAATTATAACAATTTAGATACAATTGCAAATATAATAATAAAAACAAATCAATGTTTACAATATTACTGAAACTGTTTTACTGTGTAAAATACAGTAGATAAGTATGAACACAGTAGTTGGAAATACAGCATCTAAATAAAGTCTTTCATTTGGTACAGTATTTCTCAAGCAAACGTGCGTCCACTTGTATTTTTATAGAAAGCAGATCTTCGAAAGCGAGATCGTATCCTTTCCTAGGAGAAATCTTGGGAATTTTTCTGTCCAAGGTTGAAAGTTGTTCTTGCTTTCTGTGAAGTGGAAGTGTACTTGGTGTCTGGATGGAGATTTTGTGTATGTGAACAAAATAATAGGGAAAAGTCCTTAATGTCTTTATTCTCTTCTGTTTCCATTTAATATTATGGTTAGCAGGCTGTGAGAGCTACAACAGAGGAATCAAACATGTTTTCTTTGGCTTTCTTGGTGGTCATCCCTGTGACAAGCTCAGATGTTAATTTTGTTTAAAATGTTCTCTTTTTGCCATCACAGCAGTAAAGTTTACTGTGTGATGTGAATTTACTTTGGGAGGTGAGCAATGTAATGTTTTCTGAATAGTAGCCTGGAACTGATAGAATTTCTGTATCTGGAGTAAAATCTGTGTCCACCAAAGATATTTTGCTAAGGAAAAGGTATGTGAAACAAACCTCTTCTGCATTTGATAGGATCTGAAGACACTGTTACTTTCAATTAGAGAAAGTTTTACAATTTCCTTAGAATGCAGAGAGGAAGGATTGAAATATGTGCAGAACTTCAAATTTAAATGCTCGATGTTTTTCTTACCCTCTGAGTTACCTGTATTAGTGTGCTTCCATAGTGCTGTTGGCACATCTGTCAGGTACTACTAAAGCATATTTATGTTTAACTTTCAGGTGAATGAGTCTAAAACAATATTAAAGCTTTGTGATTTTGGATCAGCTTCGCATGTTGCAGATAACGACATCACACCGTATCTAGTTAGTAGATTTTATAGAGCTCCAGAAATCAGTAAGTACATTTGGATTAGTTACATGTATCGTAAACAGGAAGCAGGATGTGCCAGAACTAGAAAAGGAGTATTTGACTTGAACTTGCTCTGTCTGATCTTAGCAAAGCATCAGTCTGGAAATAATGCTGGCAGTCATTCAGACTTTGAAAGAATGCTTTTGTGAGTCTTCGTGTATGTTGGTGGTCAGCTCCTTGAGGACAGGGAGAAGTAATTTGGTTACAGTCATGTTTTAATTTAGAGGTGGTGTTCTGTCTTGTTTTTTTACTAACTTCATTAATGCTGATCATGTTGGGTGTTGGGTAAAATGCTTTCTCAAATAGGGATGCTGTAAAAGTGAAAAGCATCCTTCTTTCGTAGTGACTTCTTAGTAGAGAAGAGAAGAAAACCAGTATAGTTTACAAATGAGACTTTTTTCATCTGTCTGGTTTTGTTGTATCATTTAAAGATTGTCTTCATGGATTTAACTGGAATGGCTCTGTTTCAGTTATAGGAAAGATCTATGACTATGGTATAGATATGTGGTCTGTAGGCTGCACATTATACGAACTTTATACGGGAAAAATACTCTTTGCTGGAAAAACCAATAACCACATGTTGAAACTAGCTATGGATCTCAAAGGAAAGATGCCAAACAAGGTAAGAAAAAACCCGATTTTTAATTAATGAAATGCAATAATGAACAGTAGAACAAACTTTTTTCTCCCAAAATTTTTCCTTATCATATACTTCTTCTCTTAACAGCAAGTAAATGTCAGACAGTGTAATTTATATTGATTTTAAAATCTTATGAAGTGAAAGTATGCAGCTTCTTTTTCATAGACTTAAGTATAAAACGAAAGCAGGAACCTTCTAAGCAGACCTGAAAAAAGATACGTAAGTCGATGGAAGATACTGTGTCCTTTTTCAACTTGGTTTGAAGTGTTGGGGGGGTGGTTTATTCGATCTAGACACTTCTTACTGTCCTTTTGATGTATTTTTCATTAATCATAAATTATTGATGTTGCAGTAAGTTAGTAGACATTGATGCTGATTGTGGAATTTGTAAGACACGGAGAAATTGCCTGAAACTCTTGCTTCTCCCTTGTTTTCCAGATGATTCGAAAAGGTGTGTTCAAAGATCAGCACTTTGATCAAAATCTCAACTTCATGTACATAGAAGTAGATAAAGTGACAGAAAGGGTAAGTCTGTAATGTGGCAACTAACTTATTGAATTTTACCAAGTTTTCCTGCTAGTATGGTGTTTCAAATGTATTTTAACACCTTAATTGAAGATTTTATTAAGATACTATTATATGTTATTAATGTGGCTTTATAAACTGTTAGGAATGTCTTTTTGCAGCAGTGTGGACAGATTGCAGTTAAAACTAGCAACACAGATATTTTTATTTGTTTTTGTTCCCCTATGATTTAGGAACGCATTTAAAAGAAATCCAGGTTTAGTCTTGGTAGGTATGTGGGGTATCTCCACCAAATGTATCCTTAAATTACTCATAAAAGAAACTGCCTTCATTTCAGAGAGGACGTCCAACTTCAGTAGGATGTGCTTATGTTGTAGAGGCCCCTGTTACTTACATTCATTTGAACGTAGTATATTTATGAAGAGTTACAGAGCTAGAGGTTGTATGTGGGACGTTTCCACGTGGAATTTTGGTGTTCTGTTAACTGGGATGTTAGGTTCATGCTTGCACCTGCTGCTGGTGAAAGATGCAGTCCGCCTATCCCTGACAGCATGTTTTCCACTCTTTCCCTTTGCCCACATAAGCGTTTATGATGCCATATAACAGCAAAGGGCACAGCTAATGCCATACAAGATAAACCTGAAGCAGAGTGTGGCCACTGACAATCTGTGACAGTGAGAGGTGTTTTTGCATTACTTATTACAACAAGGTTGCCATTTTTGTATTTGTAGGAGAAAGTTACTGTTATGAGCACCATTAATCCAACCAAGGACTTGTTAGCAGACTTGATTGGGTGCCAACGACTCCCTGAAGACCAGCGTAAAAAAGTGCACCAGCTAAAGGACTTGTTGGACCAGATTCTAATGTTAGACCCAGCTAAACGGATTAGCATCAACCAGGCTCTGCAGCACGCCTTCATCCAGGAAAAAATTTAAACCAGATGAAGAAGTTCAAAGGGTTTGAGTAATTAAGATACAAAGACTGAAGAAATTCACAGCAGTTATTAATGTATATAAACATAAATATTTCCCCTGCAAAGTTGAGGAAGAAATGATGCATTTGAATTAACATCAAGGCTGATATTTCTTTTAGAAATGTTAGAGTAATTCTGTTTTGTGTCTTACGTGAACATTTTCACTGTAGAACTGTTTTAATTGCCAAGACTGCACAGAAGTACAATGCTAATGTATATGGTTGCAGTTCATATATATTATAAAAAAAAAGCATCTGTTATAAAAAAAAAAAAAAAGAGCAGTAATACTGGGTGGTTGATTTGTTTTTAGCAGACTTGGCTTCATTTTTGTCTTTAAAAAATGGCCAGCATAAATGCTGTTTATATTCACATTTTCCTAGGTGTGTGTGTGCAGGCCACAGCAGCATGCCCTTGGTGTGTAGTCAGTGCCGAAGGGGGTCTGTTCCTTCTTGAGCCTGCCCGCAGGGATGGTCTCCTCTTTTAAAGCAGGTTGTGTACAACTTTCAGTACACTGAAGGTAAGCTAACCCATCAACATCACCGGTGTTTAAGCTGTTATTTTACTGGAAAAACTGACAATTGAGAGACAATAGCATTGTGGCAGAATTCCCTGCATGTTTGATAAATGATCTTGTTTTATTTTCTGGCATTGCAACCGTGGCATAGTTACAACTTCTGTTCTGTTCATCACATTTAAAATTTCAAGAGTGCGCACTTGATGGATAGAGCGCCTTCAGTGTACTGTTTCTTATTACTTTAATTTTTTAATCAACTTGCTATAGACTTTGTATACATTTTGTTAAATACAGTTCACTACGACATAGAGCCAATACTTACAGACGAGTTTTCATTTAGTAATTACGTATGTTGGAATCTCATTCGAAAGACCTTATATCTAAAGGATAGATAGACAACATAATGAAATTTTTAACTATTTGTATGTCATTTTGAAAGTGTACTGCTTTATGCTAAAAGTGTTTCATTTGTTCCTTGTTTTCATTATTTGTGATCATGTTGTCTTTCAATACAGGCGTAAACCTTCCACTCTTGAACAAAGCAGCTGCTTTTTAAAAGCGGTAATTGCTTCTTTACCTTTTATTTCTTTTGTAAATGAAACTTTTCTTTAAGAAATGTGACTTTAAAGTGTTGTCACTTGCATAAAACAGTTGACACTTACTTATTGTAAAGTGAAGATTGTTCTGCTGCATGTAAAGTGGACCATGCAGATTTCTGTATGTTTTCAGTATGCATCATTAGATAATAAAGTCTTTTGTGAACAAGGCATTTGTAGCCATTTTTAAAAGAATCTGTCTTCAGTGATGGTAAATCAGGTAAATCCTAAGAACCACCCTGCATTTCCTATTAATCTTTTAATTAAAGGGATTATTAAACATTATGATCTTTGGGAGAGCTATAAGCTATGTTAATTAGATATATAATTAGCACAGTTTAAACAAACAAAGCAAAAATCCCTGCAGATACTGTCTGTCTGTTTTCATTGTAATGAAATTATTCCTGTAGGATATGGGATGAAGTTCAGGCTTTAACTAATGTTTGTGCTGTTTTTCTCACTTTTCCTTTTGATGGTGCTGAAAGAGAAAAAGGAAAGCGAGTCACAGGCCACTCAACGCCTACTCCATGGGTCTGATTTGCTGAGACACCAACTTCAGCTTCCTAACAAGGTTATTTCTGATAGCATGTGTAGATAAACATATAGCAACAACTTAAGAGCTTGAAACATTTAAGTTGGTTGTGCAGGGTGAGGAAAACAGAATCAAACTTTTCAGGTCTAGGCTACTATTTGAATGTTCATTTTGACAATGTTGAGAAGTTCATCTCATCATTTTTACTAATATGCTCTGACAAGCTGTGCAAACCCCACTGGTTTCACATACTTCGTAATAACTTCTTTGAATTAAGAAGGCTTTTGTATCCACCTAGGTACATAATGGCAGCAGTCATGCACTCTTAGTGCGCTCAAGGATGGAAAAATGACACAAAGCAGTCATTCTGCTGGTGGGGAATACCCCACCGAGGAGATGTAATGAGCTAACTACGAAAACAGCAGGAGATGGGTGGTTTTGTATGCCTATTTGGAACTTTCAGCCTGTCTCTTCTCAATAGATAGTGATAAAATTCTTAATAAAAAGTAACCTAACCTTATTTTCACACGTTAGGGTACCTTGTTCATGCAGGAAATAGAAAAAACCCCTTTCACATTTAATTAAGTATTAGTTGCTTGCTAGTTAAATGCAGACAGTAGTTTGCACTTTGACAACATAGGCAGCACTTCTGAGGGCAGTGTTACACGATGTAGTATTAGCTTATTCATTCTGCTGCTTTGTACTTTAGCGTTAAAATAGGAATATGAAACAGTGAAGTCAGCTGGTGATCCCGAAACAGAGTAGTAGAAATCCCCTTAATGCCCACAGAACTGTTCTAAGCTGTTCTGGAGAAGCATAAAGTTGCTCGTTTACTTGTTCTTTGTGTTGTAGGTGCAGCTCAAAAGAAGATGATGACTACCAGAAGACATGAACAAAGGTTTCTGTCCTGTAAAAGATATGAAAAATACTTTGTATAGTTCTGTCTTAATCTTTTCATTTCCAGCATTCCAATGTAGAATTAAACCCACTGCTGTATTGGTAAATCCTGAGACACAGTCACTGTGTTAGAATTGTTACACAGTTGTACTTGTTTTGGTTTTGGTGGAAGAGATTTCATTAACTGCCTGAATGTAGGTAAATCAGCATTACTGTTAAGATGCAATTGTCTTTACATGAGAGAATGATCAGTACAAAACCTGTGACATTGAGATGTATGTTAGCTAGTAAATACTGAAGCAGATGGTGCACTTCTTTAATGTCAGCAGGATCATTATTTTAATTCTGTGATACGGAGACTAGGTGACAGGGCTTGTTCGGAGCAAGTGGATTTCAGTCCTCCACTCAGTATTGGCTTCAGCTGATATTTCATGTTGGCTGCAATAGGAAATAGCTAATGTCTTCAAAAGCCTCTGGATTGGAGGACTCCAACACTGTTAAGGAAATCTTCAGTGACTGGCAATACATGTCCCAGTAACCTGTGGTCTCCAAGTAGACCAGAGTAGCTGCCAGTGCTACTGCAGTCAGCTGAGTTCCAGTGGGTGCAGCTTGGTGTGAACAGAACAGCTCTGCAACAGAGCTTTTGAGTTCAACTAATTCTCAGCTGGTATAGGAGGGAGGATAATTTCTCTTTCCCTCCTGTACTGGAAGATGTAATTTGTATCTTCAGCCAAGGTCCTACCCTGAGAAAGCTTGATTAAATCTACTGTGCTGGTTTCCTTCTCCTTCATGGTGACAAGGAGCTTCACAATTCACACAGTTCGCCAAGCCCAATGCAGTTAGAACGTGTTTTTATTGCCTTGGTGTGTACTACTGTAATTTAAACATTTAAAAACTGCAGAAGACCTTTTAATAGACTATAATCAATCCTCTAAAGCGTCTATAATGATACTTTATCTCCATACGTAGGGTAGGTGGCAGTAACCCTCTGAAGAGTATGTATTGACCCAAATACTGAAGGCAGACCAGTCTGAGACTGCTGGAGACAAGAGTGAGTGACTGCACTGTGTGTGGAACTGTAACTCAGGTGGAAGATGTTGGGAAGTGGCAATCGCTTGAAATTAATAAAGTATGCTTACGGCTTACTCGCTTCTTGTCTTCTGTTGTGCTTACAGGTGTCATACTGCAAAGCTGCTAAACGTAGGAACAATTACACAATGCACTAAAAACAAAGTCTAGCTCTTTGGATGGGGCCGTCTGCCTCTAGGTTGTGGCCTGTGATCCAAGAATCTGTGGCAAGTCTTCTTGAACGTGTGTCAAGTGGAGCTGTTGTCTTTTGTTAAGTTGCCTTTCTTTCGGTTTTAGAAGCCCTGTAAGCACCAAAGAATTCACATGGACTTCATTTTTATTTTCACTGTGCCTTCCGTTATCTTTTGCAGGGAGGTACTAGCCTGTATGAGTTCAGGGGAGAAAGAATTACGTTACATTACAGTGAAAGGAAGCCAGGTCTATTTATAGATTAATCTTTCTTACAAAGATACTGAGGCTGATCACATGGGAGAAGCAGCATGGTGAAGTGCGGTGGGGTATTTTCCTATTTTAATTTGTAAATTGCGTATCTGATTATTAATAAATGTACTTCATACAGATGTTAGGTGTTGAAGCAGCACAACCACCAGCTATCTCATAGAACTTTCACATCTTTAGCATTGTTCCATCTAAATACTTAATTTTTCTGTCACCTTTTTAGTTGTTTACTTTCTGCAAACAAAAAAACATGAGCTTTCCTTCCATGATAGATCTTTGGAATCCCTGTGTCAATGTTGATAATCATGGCCCAGATCATCCTATGAAGTAGGTGTGAGCTAATTATTCATAAAACTGGAAACAAGTGAAGAGAATTTATAAAGATTCCATGTTCAGCTTAAATTAATAAGAACTAATGCAAAGCTCTTTATGGGCAGGCAGATTGGTCATAATGCAGAAAATAGATGCTGACACTGTCCCAGTTGACTTAAATAACCTTTGAGACCAAATATTGAGCAGTTTTAAAGAAGTGCAACAAACAAGGCTTTTTTCTTGTGAAAACAGGCAATGGGTAACTGAGGACAACCAAAGTATACCGTATTGTAACAGTGTTGGTTGCTACCAAAACCAGGCAAAGCAAGCCCCTATGACTGAAAAAACATGAGAGTTTGGTAGAGGAGGTTATTTGGTAGAAGACTGCAGCTACAGTCATGCCAGAGTGAAGAAACCAAAGTGTGCTTTTGGCTTCTCATCCCTGCCACGTGCTGCACAAAGGGTCTGGTGCTGGGGGATGCATTTTCTCTCCAGGGACTCCCATTAAGATCAAGGACAAGAGTGCCAACACCTGGAGCCTGCTGTACCCCCATCCCAAGCCTTCCCTACTTTCACAAGGGGCAAACCACTACTTCTCTCTAGAGGGAGCACACATGGATTTCCAGTGACACATGAAAAAACTAACCCTCTGCTGTTATAGGAAATCAGCTCTCTGGAGACTTAAAACTGTCTCTGACATGTTGTAGGAGTCTTTGGAAGCTGGCAAAAGCATGTGGAAGCCCTTCAGACACTTAATGATGAGCTACAGAGTCACAAAACTTGGGCCAGCTCCAGAAACTATTTGTGCTTTCTCCAAGAATGTTTAACAGAAGGGGGTAAGAAGGGTAAGAGTCATAAAATACTTGCATTTATTTTTTCATCAATACAGCATTACCTTCCTCACAGATTAATAAAAAGAATCATTAACAAGACATTTCTTGAAGAGCTATCAAAACAAGGTGCTGTTTAACCTGTTGTTTCTTTTGGAAGACAAGTCTTCAGACACATCTCTGCTCCCTCACACAGTAACGAACCATCCTTCCCCAACCTAAATGCCTATAATGGATCCAAGGCACAAAAGGGTGTTAATTTTATGAGCCAGTTTTAATCCAGTACTCAACAGAAATTCACTGTACCAAAGGGTATAAAATGAGTTGAAGAAAAAGCTGCTTTAATGATTGAGGGCAAATAGAGCTCTTGCCAGAAGGTGAATTACTCTGCTGGTGATAACTAGAGTTTTGATTTCTTCTGAAAGAAGCTGGCAATGGCATTGATGCATTCATCAGACAACCACCTCTCCTTCAGAACTTCACATTCTTTACTGTTGACTTCATGGAGCTTCTCCTTTTCTGTATTTCGTAACAGCTGCTTGGACACTGCCAAGGCCTGGAGAAAAAGAACCATTAGGAATGTACATCTACATCCAAATTTAATTTCTCAGAAAACAGCACAAGAAACACATTGACATTCAAACTGAGCTCTATTAACATCCTACTTACCAGCTTTTAGTCAACCTTTTCACTCAAAGTAATTACTGCCTTTAATTATTAAGGTTGCTAATAAGGTGGATGAGGTTCATGGGAAGCAAACCAGCAGCCTATTAAGTGTTTGTAATCAGAGAGGATGGGCGTAAGGAGAGAACCCTGTTCAGCTGTCTGCAGTCCCTACTACATTACCCACAGTAGGCACTAGGGTCTCTCGTTCAATGTAACAGCACTGTTGAGCAGGATGACTGAATTTAGAAAAAAGTTAAGCCACCTACCAGTGCAGAACCAGTGGTAAGGCCCTTAAACCTGAACTACTGCCACAAAAAAAACCCCTAGGAGAAGGAATCCAAGGCACCCATGGAGACTGCAAGAGAATTAGTTTTTCAGTCTTTTAATCTGTGCAAAGTGCACCGTCCTAGTCAGGGTGGAAGACAGTTACCTGATTGCCACTGCTAGAGGGACAGAGACAGGTCTGGGACAAGGACAATATATTGAGCCCTGTTACTTCAATTAAGGAAGTAGTGAACTGAGTAATGATATTTTTGGTGGGGGGACAGGGAATGGTATGTGCTTACAAAGCTGAGAAACTTAAGATACTGACATTTTTGGGGAGGCTTGCATAGGCTTCTAATCTCCCCCAAACTTCCTTCTGAAAAGACCTATCAGGGAAGACTTCGGTCACAAGTCCCCAGGCACAGGCTTCTACTGCAGTCAGCTTTTTATTGAAAAGCAACATCTCATTTGCCTGTGTAAAGAAAAGGAGAAAGATTACTCAAATCTTGTGTTGAATCACTGAGACAAAAGGCACATGCTTCCAAGTCACACATATTTTACTCTCTTGCTTGTTAGCGTCTATTCTGAAGGGAAAAAAGAACAGATGAAGTTGGAAGGGACCTGCAGATACTGTGTAGTTCACATCCCCCTGCCCAAGCATAGTCAGCTGGAACAGGCTGCTCAGGATTGTGTCCTGTTGTGTTCTGAGTATCTCCCAGAATGAAGAGTTCACAACATCGCAGTACCTGTTCCCACCCTCACTTCCATCCTCACTTTAAACTTGCAATTTTTACATTCAGGTAGAATTTCATGTGTTTTGGTTTGCTCCCTTTCCTCTTGTCTCTGGGCACCACATCAGCTTCTTCACAACCTTCATCAGGTACTTATAAGCATTGCTAAGATATCATATCATAGTATCATAGTATTACCAGGGTTGGAAGGGACCTAATAGATCATCAAGTCCAACCCCTACCACAGAG
>JAOXOE010000343.1:5929138-5955865 GCA_028565055.1 Phoeniculus purpureus | reverse complement strand
GGGAGCCTCCTCTTCTCCAGGCTCAACCACCCCTACTTGCTCAGCCTGTCCTCATAGGGCAGGTGCTCCAGCCCTCTGATCATTTGAGTTGCTCTCTGATGGACCTGTTCCAGGAGCTCTCTGTCTTTCTGATGTTGGGGACTGCAGAACTGGACACAGTACTCCAGGTGAGGTCTCACCAGTGCAGAGCAGAGTGGGAGAATCATCTCCCTTGACCAACTGTCACTGCTTCTTTTGATGCAGGCCAGGACATGGTTGGCTTGCTGGACTGCAAGCGCACACTGTTCATTCCCGTCCCTCCTGCCTCCACCACATCCTTTTCCTCAGGGTTGTTTTCAATCCTTTCTCCTCCCAATCTGTCTTGGTGCATGGGATTGCCTTTCCCCTTTTTGAACTTCATGCAGTTTGGAGAGCCCACTTCTTGAGCCTGGCAAGGTCCCTCTGGATGGCCTCCCTTCCCTCCAGTGTGTCATGCCAAATGGCTTCTCGTTTGGTGGAATATTCACAGGTAGGAGCACTCTCTGATTTGCTCATCCTATCCAGGCATTGATAGACTTATTTGATCTGGCAAGAAGTTCATCCTTCTCTAAGATTAGAATCCAGTTCAGATTGGAGGACAAAGATCTACTCCTAGATCCTGGCTGAGCCCCTCCATGAAACTGGAGTGGCACAAGGAGGTATCAAAATCCAACAAGCATCCTGCAGAAGGAAGATTTTTGTAAGCTCTCCTCACACCTTCTGCTGCTCATGTGAGCCAGGACCCAGCACATGGGTTAGGATGCGTCCTCAGTCCATCTTCCAATGTCACCTTGCCCTAAGAGCTTGTAAGAGACTGCTTCAGACACATGAAAAGCAACTGGGGGGTGACCAAGTTCCCAGATTAATATACTTAACTATGCAAGTACCTACCAAGTATCTTCACAGGCTTCCCAGAAACCTCCCTGCTCATTTACATTCCTAAAAGGAGCTGCTGACTTCATGAGGTGACCTGAGAAACAGTGAGGAGGGAAGACGCCCACCTCCTGTTCACTGTAGCTCATGTCTGCATCACTGGGCAGTTCCATGTGAATCAAACCCATCTCCGATGAGCCAAGAGCAGCATTTTGCATGGGAGAATTACTGTTGCACTGTCAGTGCTCATAGTGCAGCTGCCAGTTGTGAATGGTTGAGGTCTCAGGTTTGATCACTTACAGTTCTCTGTGTGCATGTTCTTGTTTATTCCTGGCTGAAATGAGTGTTGAGTCACTAGAGAAATTGTTTAC
Source organism: Phoeniculus purpureus (assembly GCA_028565055.1). Classification (NCBI taxonomy): domain Eukaryota; kingdom Metazoa; phylum Chordata; class Aves; order Bucerotiformes; family Phoeniculidae; genus Phoeniculus; species Phoeniculus purpureus. The sequence continues at coordinate 5,954,603 of JAOXOE010000343.1, read as the reverse complement.
TTTGCTGTTGTCAATAGAAACTAAAGGTCAAATAACCAGAACAGAGCCTGTGGATATAATTCAGCATCTGTTTATCTTTTTTTGATGGAGAGTATTAATAAAAGTATTTGTTTGGCCAAGGACTCTCCGTGTAGCAAACAAAGGTGGCCATGTAGCTGAAAAGTGGAGAAAAACAAGTTAGGTCTTCCCCTCCCACCCCCAGATGAAAATACAGAGATTAGAGAAGTTGTCACCACCAGTGTTCCTGCGTGGGACAAAGCTGGGGCTCTTGGAGAAATTTGTGGTTCCTTGCAAGAGCTGCTCTTCCTTCGCACTTCCCAGCAAGAGAAGGGTCTAATGTTTTGGAGAGCTGGATCTGACCAGGAGGCAGTGTGCATGAAGAGAACTGTAATGTCCATGCTGTGTCTCAGAAGCTGTGTCTCATGATGGCCCAGAGACGGCAGGTGCAAAGAGGGCGGCAGACTTGTTCAACCCACCCTTAAGACTCTGCCGCTGAAGCATGAGTCAATGTGAGGAAACTTGGAAGGGCCTGTTTTGCTGTCATCATAGCTCCCTGCTTCAGGAGAGAAGCCCCAGGCTGGTGCACTCCTGAAGCACACCCTGTGGCTCAGCCTGCACCCCTGGAAGCACAGTTTGGCTTCTCAGTGAAGCTTCAGGCAGTTTCATAGCCACAATCACCTCACAAATCCATTTACACTCTATTGCCACTGTATTTTCTCCACAGTGTATGTTCCCAGCCCTGAAAGGATGAGTCAACCACTGCAACAGGATCCCCACTTTAGTATCTCCCATGACCCCTTCCAGCTTCTACTGGAGGGCAAAGATTTACACCTCTAGAAAAAAGTCTGAGCAAGGTGCCTTGTGGCTTTTTCAGACAGACCCACAAAAGGAAAAGAAATACATTGAGAGTTTTTAAAAATAACCACACTAAATGTTTCATCTAGCTCCAAAACCTGCCCTTTACAAGTGCTGTAGGTATATGGCTGGAGCAAGGCTTTGGGGTTGTTTTGTTCTCTCATGTCAGGTTCTAGTTTCATCAAAGGCTTGCATGTGTCTCCATGAAACTCCAACAACAAACATGCGCCGAGCCTGCATTGGAAATGTTGAAGATCACACACAACTAGCAGCACTTGACATGGCTTTAGGTACTTCAAGATCGTGAAAGTATAGCTAGATGGATACATAGGGAAAATACAAACTCAAATAAACGCCAACTAAAATAAATACAAACCAAATCAATTAGTGCAACTAAAGCAACTGAAACTCAGTGGTTTTCCACTGTTGTACATTCTTGGAACTCCACCTCATTGCACAAGTTACAGTGCTGAACTTTGGCTGCTTGTGCAAAGCTGGATCTCAGCCCTCTGGTTCAAGGGTTCCTACCCTTGCAGAGCTGAACAGATCACTCTCATGTATCTTCTGAGCATAAAACCCCTTAGAGAGGTGTTTCTAATACCCTTGGATGCTTTTGGAGTTGAGCTCTGCAGCGAAGCAGTGAGAAGTTTCTAGCTGCAAGAAATCACAGTATCAGGCCCCAGCCATTCAGATCCTTCAGGAGAGGACTATCGTGTTTTCCCATCTCCCACCAACAAATACATACCCTTCTCGTTTTTCCTCTCTTCCTTGGGGAAGGTAGGGGAGGATAAAGCAACTATCAAATCAAGAGAGGTTTTGGATTGCTTGTTAGAACTTTGAGCTCTCTCGCTCTACCTTGTAGCATCTCTGCCAGACCTTGCCTCGGGCCCCAAACATTCTGCACCAAAGCCTCTTCCTTCCTCAGAAACTTGAGTTGAATTAGAAAAGATAGGCCCTGGCATTATGAAAAAGTCATTGTGATGCTTCAGTAATGACTAAGGCACTGTATCATCAATATTTAATGCCCATTTAGCTCTTTATAGTGAAGGGCTGAGATTGTTTTGTTGCATCGTTATTAGTATCAGCCATGAGCAGACCAGGATGTCTGAAAAACGAGCTCACACAAAACTAGAATGCAGCTTTAATCAAAGTCAGGGGGGAAGAAGTGCTGAGGTCTTATTTTTGAGTCATCTGCCCAGTACCTCTTGTGGGTTCAAAGAAGGTAAAACTTCAATAGCGTTAGAGGACTTCTGATTTGTTTTCCTGGGTCTGCAACCAAATCTAAACCCCTCACCTCTTGAGTGGAGCCAAATGACAGAATTATTGAGGCTGGAAAAGCCCTCTGAGCTCATCCAGCCCAGCCCATGGCCTAACAACACCACAGTGGCCAGATCATGGCACTAAGGGCCACAGCCAGTCTGTCTTAAATACCTCCACTGATGGGGACTTCTCCACTGCCCTGGGCAGTCCATTCCAGTGTCTGATCACCCTTTCTGTGAGGAAGGGCTTCCTAACATCCAACCTAGCCCTCCCCTGGCAAAGCTTCAGGCAAACATGAGCTCTAATCAGGAGCAAACTAAATACAGTGTTCTACTCCACTGTTCTTGGCTAGACTGATATTTAATTCTCAGACAATCAGTAATTCTGGAGAAATAGCCTTTTCTCAGCTTCATCCGTAGTCTGAATCTAAAACATCAAGTTTTTTATTCACAATTCTCAGTAATCACCCCCACTTACCAGCATGCCTTAGGCTGTCTGTCTTCTCTTACTCTGCAATAACCTTTTGTCCTGAAACATCCTTGTTAATCAAAATCACTGCAGTTCTTTTACCATAAATGCAAATTTATTTACCCAATTTAGCTGCAGATTACTCTCATCTAATTAAAATATTATCTCTCTTATCTTGAATTATGAATCTTTCTAAAACTCTTAGCATTTGCCGAAGTTGGATGACACATACAAGTTTTATTATGATCATATGTGCTGACTACAAGTTTAGGCCTGCCTCACTAAAATATTTTCACAATGAGGGTCTGAAGGGCTCAGCCTCATGTCTCAAAAGTACTGTAATTATTTAGGCACTTTGCCACTATTGAAGGACTTGCCTCAAAAGTGTAAAAAAATTAGCTGCCACATTGTGTTTTTATTGCTCAGTCCTCCTGTCTGTGTGCTGTACTGTCAATATTTTCATAGACTCATCATGGCTGGAAAGGACCTCCAGGATCATCAAGTTCAGCCCTCATTCCAACATCTCCCTAACCCCCAGACTGTGACCTCAAGTGCTCTAGCTACTCATTTTTTAAACACGTCCAGGGATGGTGACTCCACCACCTCCCTGGGCTGCCTGTTCCAGTGCCCGGCCACTCTCTCGATAATGAACTTCTTCCTAATATCCAAGCTAAACCTCCCTCGATGCAACTTGGATCACTTTGCAGTACAGCTGTGGGAGGTGTCTTTGTTGTGCAAGGTCTAGTATGATTTTCTTTAAGTAGTGTGGGCAGACCCCCATTTATTTTGGCCATTCACCATTTGCTTCCAGTATCCAGAAACAGGAGGAGGCTATGTAATCCATAGCCTTAATAACTTTTGTGCTTATTAGCAACACTATAGCTGCTCTTACAAATCACTGTTGCATATTTAAATAAACTATTTGGCAATCTTGTTTGGAGGCTTCTCTCTGTGTGTTGGTGTTCACAAATTGCTGCACTTTCCTCAGCAGGTTGCTCAGTGTATTGGCTGAACATTTAAACTGCATAGGAGTATTTTTCTTAAGATCTTTAAATAGGATAGAAATATAAGTGCAATTATAAATAGTTGGTTTTGAGGCAGCAACAGACCAGATAACCTCAGAGACTTTCTAGAGGTTTACCTGGTAACTAACAAATCTACATGCTCAGCTTTTGAAAGACCTGCAGGTTTTTAAATAGGCTGTAGGTTTGCAACCCATATTAACAGTCTGTGGAATGTGTGCATTCTCATCCCGCTGCTCTGAAGTGCTACAGCTCTTTGTGAAAGGTTATGTGTCATGTCCTATTTGCCAAGGCTGGCACAATATCGACTCAAAAATAATTTGCTAAAGACAGGCAACGAGAAGGTGCTGTTTGGATGTACCTAAAGTGGTACTTAGGGTTACAGAGGTTTTTCACAGTCTGAGAACCCAGGAAAGAAACTATTGGCAGGACCTCAATAGGGAGATGTGGTTACAAAAGCCATATTCTACGTACAAATCAAGCAACAAGAAGTATTTTGTAGTTTCCTATTGTTTCCTATAGATGCAGGTGTTTGGTTTGGCCTCATCAGACCATTCTGCCAAAGAACTGGTACGCCTACTTTTTGTACTTCCACTTTTTAAAAAAAGTGCTTTGGGCCATCATTCCACAGTTTATACTTTCAGCCAGGATAAGCAAACACCACTTCCAAAGGAAGCAGTCTCTATTTTCCTCAATCCTTACTGGTTCACTCCCGTGGCTTCTTTTATGCTGACGCAGCAGTTTTCATGGCTAATCATTGAACTGGTTTAGGGAATTGATCTGAGTTACAATTAACCAGGCAAAACCAAATAGTAAGTAAACAAATACAGGTAAAACATGACCCATATCAGACCCTTGATCCTTTCTATCACACAGCTGAATGCATGCACTTGTTGGTGCCGAGGAGGGGGGTGTAGGGGAGCCTGACAGGCAGTAGGATTGCTTCTTCTAGCAGCAGCAGGCTTTTTACATCAGTTTATGGGATTAAAGCATTAATGTGTTGCCTCTGAGGAATTTGTTTCACTTTCTTTCATAGCTGCTGAGGGATTTGGTACATTTTCTGTCGTGAGCTGTTTATATTGCTAAAATGTTTTGCTCTCATGTCACGGAAAGTATAAGTGTAAATGGGGCAATTAGCTTGCTCTTCTGGAAGTGACTTACAAAGATGTAAGGTACATCTATTAGCACCTTAAAATGAAAGTTGACAGAGGTATAGGGGAAGTTATCAAGTCCCTACAGAGTTTTTTGGCCGACATAAGAAAGTGAAACTATTAATGGTTTCCATAAGCAAAAGACTGCATCATGAGCTTCACCCTCTATCAAACAATTGTGGTAGTAAACATTTTACTTATATGCAGGATTCTCTGGGTATTGATGTATTGTAAGTGACAGCAATCTCTATCTCTGCTTGTTTGTGTTCACCCTTGCATAGCCCATTATACCATGCTGACACCAGTATTTGTGCTGGCATTTAGTGAACAGATCAGAGAACTGATTCAGTTAAAAAAAGGCCACCCAAGAAAAACCATCAGCTGGATTGGTTTCCCGTTTTGATTTATTCTCTCCACAAAAACAGAAGAGTTGACACAGCTCTGAGCATAGTCACTATTCAAGATGGCACAATTGCTGAATCCCTATGTCTAGCAAAGACTTAGTTCCTTCACTAGGTTAGTATACCTCACTCCTCATATGGTAGCCACAGTCTGCCTGGGGTAGATCTCTGCCTGCTTTTATTAACATGAACATTAGTGAAAAAATATCAGCTATCTAATAACCACATTGTTAAGCAGCTCATGTAAAGCTCATTAATCATTAGCAATCAGTAGCAGTACTTCTTAGGGGAAGTGCTGTCTCACTCCCCTGTAACTTCAGAGTCAATTGAAATATATGGCAATGATCTGACCCTCCACTGAAACTTTCTCTACTGCTTGCTGTAAAGAAGCAAAAGGATGAACAGACCTGAAGAGATAACTGATTTCTACTGCTCATACATTAGGAAATGGAAAGGTCAGGGCAGAACAAGTATCAGCAAATGACTGAAGTATTTGATTCAGGATGGAGAAGGCTGGATGCTGAAATACAGACAATAAGATGAACAAGGATATAGTGATATTTTTTAATGTATATACTTTTTGCCTGTTAATGGGTGAAAATTTGTGCTAATTTTCCTCATTGTTTTCTGCTTCACAAAGAAATGTTTCTATCTGATTAAAGGTTAAAACATCTCGAAGTATGGTTGGCTTGTGAAATATTTTTTATGGCTACTGCTTTGAATACCATGATCACAGTACAGCGCTGGTGTTTTACACCTCTATAACTAAACAGTAAAGGTGCAGTAAAATCAAGCAGGAAATAACATAAAAATCCAAAGACTTCAAACTAAATTCTTGACTACTAATTTCTCCTCTGGGATTTAAAAGTAATGCGTACACTAAATTCTTCGAAGACATTAGGATGTAATATATGCTAATTTTCCCTTCTCTAGAGGCAACTTAGCTGATCTAGTATAGACTTCAGCTTGTTGTAGACTTACCTGTGTGAAACCCCCCACATATTTCCCATACAGCAGGGATCTTTGCACACACACATACACATGCACATGATTAGGTGTGAATCCAGGTGCTAACAGTTGGTTCCACTCACCCTGCATTTGGGAGAAGCAGTGGAAGCTAGGAGCGATAAATGACTATTAGTAATAGATAACTGACTATAAGTAATAGATAACTGACTATAAGTAATAGCAACGAAAAAGTGGTGGTTTTTTTAAATGGCATTGGATAATTTTAGGAGACAAGAGTCTAGCACAGCCTTTAATTTTCAGCATTGTGACTATAATTGTTGTTCTAAGCAGTTGGCTGAAATAGTTGTTCCAGTAGTGGCTGAATCTGGAGCAAATGGTGGCTTAGTGTGTGTTCAAAGAGAAACTTCCTCACGAGGCTACTCACAGCTCCGCCTGGTGGGTAAAGCATTGCAGAATGAGGACAGAGAATGTGTTAAGACTGTATCCTTTGTACTGCGGTGAGCAGCACATCTAGATAATCATATGCCGTATAAAAACCAAATCCCACTAATCAGATTATTCATAATCTGTCAAATCTTTACATTAACTGAGTGTGGAGAAATAAGGGTGTTGTATATGCTCGCTGCCCTGTAGCTTTCAGATTGCAAGCTGTGAAGAATAGAAAATGCAAGGGTGAAAGCAACTCCAATAAGGAAATTAAGATCAGAAACGTGTGAAGCATAAATTGTTTTTATCTCAATGTCAGGGGGTTTAGGAACCTTTGGTAACCTGGAGCATAATGGCACTGGTGTGTATTTTCAATGTCATTACCCTCCTCACTGCTGTCATACACAAGTTACAGTGTTTAAGCAATGCTTCTTTAGTAATGAAAGATCCTAACTCAAGCTAGGAAATAGAACACATGCCCATTGTTTTATAAATGAACACAGTATCCTCTTGGTGAAAGGCCACTAGATGAACTGTAAGTTAATTAAAAGGAATTAAATGTAAACGTAGTAGTCAGAGTACTAGTTTTCCTCCCAGCAATCCACCTAAAAATGATCTTTAGCTGCGTTCATTTACCTCAATGTTAGTTGTCTGGATATGATACCATAGGCCAGCACTGCAGAAATCTCCCAAATCCTGTTTTACTTCTGCATAGGGTACTACGAGCTGGTGTAGGTAGCTCTTCCGCTGCAGGAGCTGTCTGGAGTGAAATAGCAACTTTCTAGAGCAGAAGGATGGCTTAATACCAATTGCTGTACTTCTAGAGCCATACAGATGCCACAGGAAATTCCTGCCAGTCTGAGGTGGTGGGAAAACTCCAGACTTGCTCAAGTCCAGAGCTGTGTGACAAAAAATTAACCTATGGCAATTTAATTTTTCTCTTGCACTGCTGATGCAAGTTGTAAACAGCAATCTTGCAAAGGCCAGTCACTGGTTTGCAGGTATTGATTCTGAGGGAGTGTGATCTGTTACTAAACTTTGGTTTGTTTTTCTCCTCACTCACTTCTTTTATGGTACATTGTGTGAGATATGATTGCTGTACTACCCTGGCTGGGGTACAGAGATGTTTGTGCCTTCAGAAATTACTGATTAGTTCCTACAGACTGAGAGCAAAATAACAGGAGAGCATCCTCCATAGATAACTTGGGGAAACAGGCTTCCTCACATTGGCTAGTGGCAGAGGAGCTGCTTTAAGTATTATAGAATCATCAAAGTTGGAAAAGACCTTCAATATCATCAACTCCAGCCATTAACCCAATTCAGTCAAGCCCACCGCTAAGCCGCATCACAACTCTTAAACACATCCAGGGATGGAGATCCAACCCTTTCCCTGGCCAGCCTGTTCCAATGCTTGATGACCCTTTCAGCGAAAAAGTTTTTCTTAATGTCTAACCTAAACTTCCTGTGGTGCACCTCAAGTCCATTTCCTGTTGTGCTATGAGTCATTACTTGTGAGAAGAAAGCAACACCCACCTCTTTACAACCTCCTTTCAGGTAGTGGGCCTCCTTTTGTTATGCTTGTAATAACTTTTAACTGTCCTTTTAGCCAAACATTTGATAAGATGTCATTTATTGATGAAGCTGTGCCAAAAAGCATTCCCTTGTTATATTGTGATCTAGAGCAATATTATTGAAACAAACACTGTAGTAAGACTGTGCCGTGCCTATAGCACACTATGTTGCTGCGCCCTGGCATGTGCGGATTACCACAGCACTTTGAGGGGGTGTGCAAAGTTTTTCCTTGACCAGTCACTTTCACAAACTCTGCAAATCACCATTAGCAGTGTAACACAAGCAATAACACAACCTGGCCTGAGGCTGGTTTAGTGCATCTTGCATTTTTCACTCCTCCTTTTCACGAAGTTGCTTCACTCTGGTTTTTTAATCATAATCTTGTGTAGAGATTGAACCTACTGTGGCAGGACATTACAGCAACACTTAACATGGTCCAAATAAACCTGCCTTGTTTGACTATAACATTTTCTTTAGAGCTCTGCACCCTTTTATTTCAGATAAGGTTGAAAACCGTGTTAGATCCTAGTTAATATCTTCACGGAATCAGAGAATGATAAAATCATAGAATCATAGAATGGTCTGAGTTGGAAGGAACCTCAGAGATCATCTAGTTCCAACCTACCTGCCGTGGGCAGGGGCACCTCTCACCAGACCAGGTTGCCCAGAATCCCGTCCATCCTGTCCTTGAACACTTCCAGGGATGGTGCAGCCACAACCTCCCTGAGGGAACCTGTACCAGTGCCTCAGCACCCTCACAGTAACAAACTTCTTCCTTACATCTAATCTAAATCTGTCCTCTTGCAGTTTAAAGCCATTTTTCCTTGTCCTATCACTACAATGCCAAATAAAGGGTCTGTCCCCATCTTTCCTGTAGGCCCCCTTTAACTAGTAGAAGTTGCTGTAAAGTCTTCCTGGAGCCTTCTCTTCTCCAGGCTGAACAATCTCAGTTCCCACAGCTTGTCCATATAGTGGAGGTGTTCCAGTCGTCTGATTATCTTCATGACCCTCCTCTTGACCATCTTGCGCTGTTTAATGTCTTTCTTATGCAGAGTGCCTCGTAGCTGAACACAGTACTACAGGAGGGATCTCAAGAAAAGAGATTAGCACCTCCCTCAGCCTGCTGGCCACAATTCTTTTGATGCAGCCCAGATTAAAATTGATCTTCTCAGATGGTTCTTGTTCAGTTTTTCATCCACCACACCAACATTCTCAAGTCCTTGTCTCAGGGCTGAGGATGCAGAGCTACGTTTCGCTATGACATCCTTCTTTAAGACAGATGTAGAAGCTGTCGTCTGTTTGCCCCAAAGAAACATGGTGGGACTAGTTTCACAGGCTGACAGCTGCTTGATCACAGCTTGCTGGATCCATCAGTTGTTCTTAAGTGTTTTGAACAGGATTGCAACATCTTGATCTCTTTGGATGCCAGGCCTTTGTCATCCAGAAGACTTCAGATTTGTTATTCAATTGTATTGTTTTGTGTTTAACCAAGTTTCTCACTACAAGTCCTCTAGTGGTCAGCAGTCCTGCAATATCTAATCCTCTCATAAAATTAAATAATTTTAAACCCCCTGAAGTCTGAGAGGCGTTATTTATCATCTCAATTAAGGCAATACTTTCAAAAGGGCTTTGAAATACAATCTGACTCAAGATCTTGTCTTTCAATATGTGCGTAGGTGACTGGATGTCTAGTTGTATTGTATGTACACTGTAAGCAAACATATCATGGAGAGTTCAGCTTGTCTGGCCCTCTGTGCTTTGAAACCATGACCCCTTAGTAATTGCACTTGTAGTGTCCAATTCCTTTTATCAGATGCCTCTGTTTGTCACGGTGGGCATTATATTGAAGGAGAAACATACAAAAGCTATTACATTTCCTTTGCAGAGTCCCATGGGTAAACAAGGGATGCTTCAGTACACGTGTGGTTTGTGAAAGTGAAGTTTTCATGGTAGATGTCATCATTAAGCACTCCTGATTGGTTGAAGTGCCCAATTCTAGTAGACAGTACCAGTGAAGTCATTAATTCTTTGTCATTCCTTTGAGCCTTGAACCATTTGGGTTTTGCTTGCCAAAGGAAACGTTCTGCTCTGTATTCTTGTTTTTTCATTAAACTGGTCACTTCCTAGAAATTTATTTCTAGCTGGGATTATAGCTGCCTCGTTCTTTTGACACAATAATATTTGAACATTTTTTCCCTGGGAGCAGGGGTGCACTGCTTTAAGTCTACTTCAAGTGTTCAGGCAACAAGTGTAGTTACAATGATTGAAGCTGTGGGGAGCTCTTAGGAGAACATCCCATCAATTAATGCTCTGGAGTAACGCCAGATGAACTACTAGGGTCTTCTGAAGCTGTGTGAATTTTATGTTATGTATTGCTTTAGATCCTCCTTCACTGCTACTTCCACATCTTCAGCACTTATCCTTGGAGCATGCATTCAGTATTGCTGTGAACTTGCTAGCATTATAAAAGTAATCACAGGGCCACCAGGTGTAGGAGCAACACTGTCTGTGCTGCACTCAAGGTTGATTTCAGTAACGATCTTGGAGAAGCAGCTCATGTGGAAAACGCCACCCTGTGAACCATAAGACTCTGCTAATGTCCATAAGCGGACTTGGCACTGCTGGTGGTTCATAGGATTTTTATCACTCTAAGGGACTTGATGTTGGCTGGGAAAGTCTTGTGTCTGGCATGCCGTCCTGATGTGGCCAGTTCTGTTTCAGTGAGGTCAAATACTGACACTTCATTAGTTTATTTCTTCTTCTGAGAGAATGTTTTAATAGACTGCATAGCTGTAGACTGTGTTCTTAAGTACTGCAGCTGTTGGTCTGAGAGTAACTCTCTAAAAAGCATAGGGCAGGTATCAGGCAGTTGGTCCACCGCTTTGTTGACCTGAGTAGTATCATGTCTGTAGGCAAAGACACCTCTGCCAGGGCCCTGTTCAACCTGGCCTTGAACATTTTCAGGGAGGAGGCACATGTACATGAATAATTAAACCTGCAGTGGGAGGAGATGCTAAAATAGCTGTGGGACTTGTATTGTAAATAGATATAGGGATGGTCCTATTTTCTCCTAGATTATCATAAAGTTTCCTGGAAAAAACTACTGTTGTCAACTGACTGCCACTCTGGTGCTACATATGCTGTTTCAAAATCCATTTGTGACTGTCTCAGAATAGTGTCCACAGCCTGCCCATATCACAGATAACAAACTCAACAATCTCCCAGAGTAACCTTCTCAGTGGATGCAGGGTGTGCCGTGGACATCTTCTACCTGGATTTCTCTAAGACCCTCAATGAAGTTCTTCCTCCTAGAGAAACCAATGTGTTATAGACAAGTGACAACTGGGGAGCTGGGATGCGCCCAGAGGGTGGTGGTACGTAGCTCCTTTTCAAACTGGCAACCTGTTACAAGTGGGGTGCCCTACAGATCAGTACTGGGCTCAATGCTGTTTAGTACTTTCGAAAGTGATCTGAATGGTGGGACCATCATCATCCTGATGAAGTCTGCTGATGATACCAAACTGAGTGGGGAAGTGAACACTGTAGAAGAGACAGTGACCCTGCAGGAAGACCTGGGTAAGCTGGAAGAGTGGTCTAACATGAAACTTGTGAAGTTTGATGAAGAAGTTCAAGTGTAAGATCTAGCATCTGGGCAAACATAATACAGGAGTGCAGCACAGGCTGTGGTCTACCTGGCTGGAAAGCAGCTCTGTGGAAAATGACCTTGGGGTCTTGATGGCCAAACAGCTCTATCTGAGCAAACAATGTCCTGCTGTGGCAAAGGAAGCCAGTGTGATACTGGGTTGCATCAACAACCAGTAGAGATAAAGAAGCCATTATCCCACTGCACTTGTCAGGCCACAGCAGAAACACTGTGTTCAGTTGCGGTTATACATTGCAGACAGTCTGGAGAGGGTCCAGAGAATGGCCATGAAGATGAGATGTGTCACACACACTAAAAAAACCACTGACCAATGCTTGCAAAAAATAAGACACTAGGATTTCATGTGGACTGAAGAAATTTCATGCGGACTGATACAGAGGATGATGCCAGTGTCTCTGCCCATGGCAGGAAGGCTGGAATCAGATAATCTTTAATCTCCCTTCCAACCCAAACCATTAGGGGTGATCTGGCAATGCTGTGTCAAAGGTTGGACTTGATGATCTTAAAGGTCTTTCTCCAACCAAGGATATTCTGATTCTATGATCAAAGAACTGAGAAGCCTACCAGATAAGGAAGGGCTGAGAGAAGTGGATTTGTTCTGCTTTGAGAAAAGAAGCTTAGGGGACACCTTATCACCATGTCCCAATATTTAAAGATTGGCTGCAAAGAAGAGAGAGACTTCTTTTTCACATGGAGTCACATGGGAAAGACAAGGGGTAATCAGTACAAGTTACTTCTGGGGAGATTTTTTTCTGTGCCATTGGACTTTGACTCAGGTTTTTATGAACCAAAGTTTTGAAATTATCTTTTTAAATTTAGTTGCCTTCTAAATTGTATGCAAAGTTTTTGAGGTTGACCCCATGACAGTAATAATTGCCACTTCCTGTAACAAGGAAGTCTCTTAAACACACTAATGCTGGTGCTCTTAAATGTGGGATTCAGCCACTTTTGCAGCAGTTACACCCTGTTGAAGGAGTGGTATCTGTGGGTGAGAGAGTTGAGATTATACAGGCTGGAGAAGAGAAGGCTCTGGGGAGACCTTACTATGTCCTTTTGGCACATAAAGGGGGCAACAGGACAAGGGATAATGGTTTTAAACTAAAAGAGAGTAGAAGGAAAACATTTTCACAGTGAATGTGGTGAAACACTAGAACAGGTTTCCCAGTGAAGTGGTAGAAGCTCCATCTCTGAAAACATTTAAGGTCAGGTTGGATGGGGCTCTGAGCAACCTGATTCCTGCTCATTGCAGGGAGAGGTTTGGGCTAGATAACCTTTGAAGGTGCCTCACAACACAAAGAATTCTATGAATCTGTGGAAAGATACGTGTATTCAGCTCCTTGCCTATTTTCTAAGCTCCAAAACTCTTCCTGTGGGTCTTTCTCTGAGCCAGAGAATAAACTTGTATTCGTACCAACTTCCTCCTGCTGTGGCTTTGACAAACTAGATTGGTTTGTCCCCAACTCGCACATGCCAAACATCACTTGATCTTTCCTCCATTACATCAAGGCTGGCTAAGAAGCATGCGAATCATGATGCCTGTTGTGACACTTAGAGCTGAACCTTCCTTGGCAGTTTCTCTAAGTGCTATGTAATTTGAAGGTACCTCTGAGGAAAAAGAGGAAAAGACTGAGAAATAGTAAGAGACATTGGTTTTCTGCCATGATTCCTAGGAAGACAAGCGTAATATGAACTAAGAGGAAAATAACTTAAAGTTGTGACGAGTTTGATACCGAACAAAAAAAGTCATAAAAGTGGTCTTGCTTTCTCAATTTACACTGTCTTCAGTTGGATTTCACTTTGCTCACGTGGCAGAAGCGTAATCAGGGCCAAGATCTTGAAAGATGGCACACGAGTTAGAAATGATCCCAAAGTTTCAATCAGATTACTTTCCTATTTATCTTTCCAGGACTAATAATAGTCTAGAGAAATGTAAGGCTTTTTTTTTTTTAACTCTCTCAGTTCTTTGCCTTGCCCTGAACTCCAGAAGGATTACATAAATGTGACTAAATAGAACTTGGCTTGTCCTCAGCTCAGCTACTGAAATCTGTGAATAGTTTTATGAACAAATCATAGACCAGTTTGTGCCTTTCCATCCTTTCTGAACAAGAGGGAAAGAGAATATTGCAAACGTTAAGGTATTTGTGCCTTCCCTTAAGTGAGTGTCAGATGTCTTTAAACTTGATTACATTTTCAAAAGTGAGTTGTTTTTTCTCCCCAAACGTTAATTGGCAGTGAATGCCTTTAACAAAAACACCATAAACTGCAGGTACTAGAAGTCAAATGTACTCATGCTTTGTGAACTTCAGGGCTAATTTGAGAGGACATTGTTCTGAAAACAAACTTCATAGGATGAAACAAATCCCAAACCTGTAGTTACAAAACCTGGTCAGTAATAAGGAGGTGACTTCAGCCAGTCTCTTGAGAGCTTTTAAAGATAAATCCCTATATAGCCATGTATAGCATCTAAAATTCAGTACTCTTCTTTCGTGTTGGCGAGGCACAGAGGTCTCCATCTATCACACACTGTCCATGTGCCCTCGAGGCCTTCTGGCACAGGGCTGCAGAACAGGGTGCAAACCATAAATGTGACTATTTTTGCAAAGCTAGATACAAACCCAAGCAGCTGCCTTCTGCAAGTGCAGCAATGTCCAGGGCTGATAGTTGAGGCAAATTAATCCTCTTCTACTGAGTCCATTACAGCAGCTTTGGAGTACTGAGGGATTCTCTCCTAACAGCACAGGAGCAACAGAGACAGGCTCATCTGGAAGCCTACAGGACTAGCAAAGTACATAAAAGTCCCAAAGACCATTCCGTGTCACAAACTTCTACGGCGACGATCCAAGCAGGAGGCACCTCCAGCAGCAGGTGGAGCTGTACATTACACTTTGTGTAGCCCAAAGCAGGAGTGTGTCACATCACAATTCACTGCAGACAAATGCTGAAGTGACTCAGAGCTCAGATTTTGAGCCACAAGCATGCACCTAAATCCAGATGACACTTTTGCCAGTCAGGAAGATGTTCATGTGTCCCTGCTGAAGAAATTGTCTCTAGAAGAATGCTTAAGGGAAACAGTGTTAGATATAGGCTCCAAAGATGAAACAGAAAGGAGTAATGAAATTGGTGAGATGTAACAAACAAAACTGAGACAAATGTTCACTAAAATTTTCATTGACATGCGTAGATATCAGTACAGGTGCCACTGTAATGGAGGAGGCAATGTAAACAAGGTGATGCAGAGAACCCTTCCTATGAAACTCTTGTAAGAGTAAGGGCACTTGTCTATTTGTATTCCTCTTCTTCAGAGGATGTATACGCTTCCATTCCCGTAAAATAGTGTCACTTTGAGTGCAGTTGGTTCTCTACCATCCAAACCCATCAGCACAGCAACTAATTGCCTATTATCGCTTTATTACTTCACAGAGTAGCTGCTGTCAGGCACATGCAAACACTCCTAACCGTGGCTGCTGTTCAGAAATACCTTCCAGAAGTACTTCCCAAACCTCCTTTCTTTTCTGATTCACCTGGAAACTACATTATCAGTAGCTAAAACACATCTCAATTCAGAGAACTTTTTATTTTGATTGTTTGCAGTTCTCATTCTCCCTCCAAACTTGTTTTTAGACCTTCTTTCCCTTCACACTAGTGTGCATTTTTACAGCATTATAATACAAACCCACATTTTATTACACAAATTCTCTATCTATACTACACTTGTGATTGTACTTCATAACATTATATTCTTTGTATTTATGTATAAACAGGCAACAGAACACATAAAGTTTTAATGTTAATAAGGCAGATCTCACCCTGAGGGGGTGAATCTGTAGTTGTCATGGTTAATGGCTGGGCCACACACTAGATGAATGACAGAGTCTCTATTAATCCCTTTACCTTCCCAATGAGGAAGAGAAAGGGAAAAGTGGGAAGAGACTTATGGATTGGAAAAGTAAACTAAACCTGCCCTAATAAAAATATTAATAATGCAATATTAATAATTATTAATAATATAGAACCAGTACATCCCTGACAGCAATTATGTCACCGCCACCACTGGTGCAGACATTGGGGAAGTCTCAGACAGGACTCGGTGGCAGACAGGAACTAGATTCTGGAACTGGATTCAGGAATGCATGGATTGGGATCCACGGTTGACCATTAGAAAAGAGAGCTTGTGATCCCTCATTTTATAGCGAATATGAAGTCTATAGAATGGAATACCCTGTTGGTCATTGCAGGGTCACCTGTCCTGGCTGCCCCTCCCTGCAGGTGCAGCTTCTCACTTACTGCACCCCAACATGGCAAATGAGATATAGCAGTGACCTTGGTTCTCACGTGAGAACATCCCAATCCTTGGCAGTAACCGAAAACACCCAGCAATGTCACTTGTAGAAGCAGCCACTGTCTGCACAAACATAGTGTTGACTGCAGAAAGGGCTGGGACTTAGAAGAAACTGAGCTGAAAAGTAAACCCACTGAACAGTTTGGTTTTAACTCAAACAAGGACAGCTCTACAGAAGTTAGTGAATATTCACTGCCCGTGTACTTCTGAATGAAGTCTGTTCCCTGTAGTAGTGGGTGTTACTGACTGATTTATTCTGTGGCCTTCACTCTGTTGTCACGTTGTCTCCTTAATGAATTAGTAATGTGGTTTTTAAAGGATTTAATTGATATTTCTGTACAAGATCCACAATTTAATTATGAATAATGCAATTACTTCAACAAAGTTTCTAGTTCATGTAGTTAAACCATGAACTTGGAGACTATTGTAGTTCTAGCATATAAATGTCAAGGTTATACATTATTTTTATTCGGTATGAAATATAGAGGTTTGTTTTAAAATCCACTTACTTTTTCTATTGAATCCATAATTTCATGTTTGTTACTTCTTGTTCCTCTTCCCTTTTCCTTGAAGTATTGTAAGTTTTATACTGAGCCCTCCTCAGTGAGCAATGAAATGAAGGCTGATATTGTTGCCCTTCCATTCCTCAACGTTTTTAATAGATAGAATAGCTTTGACTTAAATGCAAATCAGAAGCACTACTTTTAATTTTAAAGGCCTGGTTCCAAAAATGTGTTCACTAACATAACTTAGAAGTTTAGTATCGGTGGAGAACTCATGCTTAACATGCATTTAAGTGCTCAAAACAAGCTGTCAGCATCAATCTTTCACCCATGTTTTGCAAATCTTCTGTGACTTCTGTTACTTCTTTGTAACTGTGACCTGCCTTGTTAATGTAGAAGGTGTTCCCTGACCTAACTCTGGAGGCACACATGGCTCTTAAAATTGTTGAGAGGGTAATTTACCGCAGTCATTTACCATAGTGGGTAAGTGCCAAGGGAGAGAGGAGACATCTTTCATTTAATTTTGCATTGACATCCATGGTGGCTGCCCTGAAGAAACAGAGCCCTCTGTAGATTCCCCATCTATACTGAACATCAGTCCTGTTGGGCGTACCAGTGCTTTTTAATGGAGCATCCCAGCAAGCTCCACCACCTGGTTAAAGTGTTACTGCTGCTGTCTGTCATGACACAAATTGAGGAATTCCCTCTTAGTCAGGATGCCAAGTGCATTTGCAAACTGTGCTTGACAGCCGGCCCTTAGGAATCTTTCAGCCCAAATAATTAGAGATGCCAGTTTCAGGCAGCTTTGGAGTGCTTCCTAGCTGAGCTGTTCTAGCTGGGCCAAGCCACAATCAGTAGCTGTGCTCTGCATCTACTGCAATAAGGTTTATTTGCAACAAAGAGGTGCAGAACCTTTTTTGCAAACTGGGAGGGACAGAATTTCAATGCACTGGAACACTGCAAATTAGACCCAAATTGATTCATGGCTTCAGCATTTACAGTGAGACCTGGGGACTGAAGCTGACTGCCTTAGTATCACGACGTGGAAAATGAACATGCTCGAAATTGTGCTTACAATAACATAGTAGAATTAAAGTAATTAAATATTCATTTCCTTATTGCTGGGGTGCTTCATGGGTTAATGCATTTGGGACTTTGGGGGAAAGTTCTTCTTTTTCAGAGAAAAATGCAAGAATGAAGTAAGAGACTGGGACATCAGCTGGTCTATGACTAATTTGTAGTGTAGCGTTGTCCAACTAGTGTTATCCAATGTCACTTATGTCATTCTTACTGGAAATTTCAGAAGAGAGGCAAAAAAATGTTGGCGTGGGTGCTGCCCTCTATTCTTGTCCCTATGAAAAGTGAATAGGAGGTCATTTCTGAAAGACGGAAGAGGAGGAGTAAGATGTTGAATAACAGACATAGAAGGAACTGCTGGTGTGTAGATAGATAAGATGTTGAAGGAGGATGAAAAAGGATGAAGAGCATAATAAGCAATAATAAAGGTGTTGGTTAAATCACTTGTACAAAATGTCACTAAAACAAGCTAGTTTTAGGACTGACAGTAGGATTGTCTGTACTGTTCATGATTTTTAGCTGTAAACCCTGTATAGATTGTCACAGGAAAGAGCCATTTTTTCCTGCTCATGAATTGCAGATTGCTATAGGTACCACCTGCAACAAAAGCCCATGAATTTTCTATTGCACTGCTAACATAAAGGATTCAGTGACTAACATGCTTTAAATAAACCCCAAGCCACACTAGCAAGGTCAAAAGCAGGTATGGGTTGGTATGGGCAAAAGGCCATCTACCTTGTCCTTCGTCAGGCTGTCAGTAGAGTATTCCTGTAAGCATTACAGACGTGCCAAATGACTGTCCCAAAGATGTACTTGGAGATTACACTTAATCTCTTGGGTTTGTGATTCAACAGCTCCACTGGGTTCTACTACTTTTATGTATTCACTGATATTTTCTTAACATGACTAATAAACTCATAAATCATTAGTTGTGAAGGTATCTTCTCAGCAACTGAACACACTGCACTTGAGTATTTTGTTCCTGCTGACTAGGTCTTTATTACATTGGCTTGAACCTGACCTTGTTACTTCCCTGTGTGGAGGCACAAGTGATTGATGTCAGTTCTCCCCCTGAAGTGATAACCTTTGAAGTTACTGCTCTTATCTCCACTCATTCTCTTTGTAAGACCTGTTTGGGTTGTTTCTTTCCATTTGCAAAATTTTGAAAGACGTTTTTCATAGAACCATAGAATATATTGGGTTGGAAGGGACCTCCAAAGGTCATCTATTCCAACTGCCCCTACAACAAGAAGGGACATCTCTAACTGGAACAGATTGCCCAGACACCCATCCAACCAGACCTCGAATGTCTCCAGGGATGGTTCCTCTGCCACCTCTCTAGGCAGCTTGTTCCAGGGATCCACCACCCTCAGCTCAAAGAACTTTTTCCTAACGTCCAGCCCAAATTTAACCTTTTCCAGCTTAAAACCATAAGTCCTTGTCCTATCATTCCTTGCCCTTGTGAACAGTCTTCCTCAGCCTTCTGACAGCCCCTTTCAGAGACTGGGGACTCCTCCCCAGAATGTTGTCAGTGTACATGAAATTCCACCAGTTTGGGAGAAAACTGAGGAAATGGTTTCACGGTGACTTCACGGTGCTGGGCTCACAGTTTTCTTTTCTGTTACTTTTTTAAGGTGGGTAGAGTTGACTGTGCCACACTAGCAACAGATTTATCCCAATTTACAACACAAGTGTTGTAAGTAACTTAAATAAAGTTACTGTCTCTTGAGGGACACTTTGCCTACTTGTGCTGGGTGTTGTCATTATTTGTTACCTAACAGATCATTGCATCACTTGGCAGGTTGTGAGCTCAAAAGGGTTAACAGTCAGCAGTGATGCTGTAATCCTCCAGGACTGCCAGCACACTGCACTGTTGTTGTGTCAGATGAGGAGGTTCTGAAGGAAGCTGTACTTGCTCCAGCAGCTGCCTCACTCCTGTCTGTCGTGTCGGGGTGTCTGCTCCTAATAACATGGCTGACACTGCAGGTAAAAGGAGTGACTCCCATTCTGAGTCCAAGACTGCATTCTTGCACTTCTTACTGCATCCAGCAAATGCGTGGCCTCTGGGAAAGTGTCGTCACCCCCTCAGAAAACTGGTGCAGAGTGTCAGGGACGTGTGTCCTTGTTCAGGGGGAAAGAAATACCTACATTTGACAAACAACCATCGTCCTGACTGTAATGGTGAAAACAATGCAGATAAACCCAACTGCCCTCTGCCCTACTTCTCCTCTGCTGCAAGCAATTAATTCTCCAGCAAAATAACCAGAGGGAGCACTTTTTCCACAACATTGCTATTTTCTAAAATCTGCATTGACTTCGTCCTTACACTGACATTGCAACCATCTGGTACGAGCGGTTTGAGATGAAGTGGGGCAAATCCACCCTCTAGCTTCTAAAGAAGTACTCTTAGTGAACCATACTGGCTTCCCCTCTTATTTTTAAAAAGACTGTATGCTTTACATCGAGGAGAGCATGAGTGGTTTGTAAATGTCAGAGCAATGTAAGTTCAGGTATTTTTACAGTTCCCATCTCACTTGTTATTAAAATATCTGATATATTCAGTCATATAAAACCTTTGCAAGATTAAAAAGGCAAATAAAACACTCTGTAATTGCTTTTAACTTCTAGAACCGAGTCAGAATATCATCTGTGTCTGTTTACTCCCCAGTCTCTGGGTTGCTCTACTGTGACTGTGTCTTCCAAGGTTCTGATGCCCAGGGTAGGAAAAGCTGAATTTTCTTTGCAACACAGGAGAGTTTTTCCTCTGTGAGTCTCCTGCAGAGAATGTGCTAAGCTTTGTTTACAACCACTGAGCAAGCCATGCAGCCGGCCAAGGGCAGAGCTGCAACAGCAGTATGTATATTCCGGGCTTTGCTGTCCACATGTAATGAGCCAGAGGGTTTGCTAGCATCTTGGGGTCCCACTGGCAGTTCTTCCCCTAGGAGGCTCAGGAAAGGAAATGGGAAACTTCTGCCACATCTTCCAGTCTTACTGGGAGAAGTCAAAACCACAAAGGTGGACTAGATGAGATCAAAAGGCCAACTTTGAGCCTATATTGAGGGCTGGTAATAGATGTTTAGGGAAACATAATAAGCAAGGTAAATATGCCGTTCCTGTGGCACATACTTTTCTGTCTTCTAACAAAAGGTGATGAGGGATTTTTAGATTTGTGGCTTAGATCCAGGCCATCACATTTAACAGGGCTCAAAAGACCTTTATATGAATTGGTCTAGCCTTCTTTAATCAGTTTTTCCTTTCGACCTCCATCACATTCTGTGTCAATGAGTCCCACTGCTTTCTTCTTCAGCCCGTGGAAAAACACTTCAGGATTTTTTTAATTCTGATGCTTGATAATTTCCACTGGGATCCTCTTGTTCCCTTCTTTTTCTGAGAAACAATAAAAAGGTGTTCTGCTTGCCACTCCAGATGATTTAGTTATCTGATAATCTCACTGGGTCGTGTTTTTTCTGGACTGCAGTCTTTGAGCTAAACCTTTAAATGATTCCATCATCCTTTCTGCCCTTCACTGTTCCTCTTCTAGTTCTGCTGTGATATATATGGGTGAAAATGATCAGAAGTATGTTCCCTATTCAGACTATGAGTGCACCATGGATTCATAAAACTTCTTTCTTTTATATAGAGAATTCTCACCTTTCTATTTATCCTTTTCATTGATGCTGGGGGTTCACACGACATTTGCTGAGAAATATCCACAGAGAAAGGAGGAAGAAGCCTTCCCAAAATCTGTAACCCCTAAACCCAAACCAAACTAAATTTAACTTTGAAAGAAATTATCAGTATGGTTTTTTCTGCCTTTAGCCCTTTCACTCCTGGCTGAAGCATGGTAACCCTCCCTCATGGCAAAATCTGGAGGAGCTTCACAGAGTGAGGGATATTGCAGCTCAAGACAGTCACTCATGGGAAAAGCAGATGGAATTAATGGTGCTGCAGTCCAAGAATTTCACTTAAAGACCAGGAACAGGAAGTAGATGTAAGCTGAGTGTGGAAGTGTGGGGAGAGAAAGGCAGATCAGTTGGTTCTTTACCTCACTTAGAAAGAAAAGCAGCTGGCTTAGCTGACAGCATTTTACGTGGACAAGGATTCAATGGATTACAGGTCTGTGGTACTGCAAAAGCAAGGACAGATGTATTGATGGTTCGTCTGACACTGATTCTGAATAAGGCTCGGGAAGTTTTCCAGTGGCAAACGAAAAGCTTGCACACATTAAAGCTGACTAGAAGCTGAACTTACTGACTGTGCTATTAAAATAATATTGAAGTAATGGATGGGATTCTACTGATTTGGACTTATCAATATCGCTGGGATTTGTGGGTTAAACTCGTGTCCCAGTCCAGCTGTAATTTAAAAGGTTGGGTTTCTTCCAGCTCTTTCCCAGGCTAACATCAACATGAGACTCTCTCATTGTGATTCATGGCTGCACAGTACATTGACCTTGCGATCAGAAGGTGAGGCAGAACTCTTCTAGCCTCCTTAGAAGTCCTCCAGTAGAGGGAGCTGACATGTGATGTACACGATCACCATGCTGGGATGTGCCCACAGCACTCTGATGGGACCCTGAGGCAGCCATGGGTAGGGCAGGTCATGCTTTATCTTTGCCTCAAGATAAAGTTGCTTATCAACCACCTCAGAGCAATGGAAGCAGAAAAGCAAAGTAAAACCATCTTAATTTTACTGTTTTGCCCTAGTGATTGTTGTTTTGGGGAAGGAGTGGGACCTTTGTCCCCAATGTAAGAACATATAAGGGACATGGAACTGTTGGACTGAGTCTGAAGGAGGGCCATGAATATGATCAGAGGGCTGGAGCACCTCTTCTGTGAAGCCAGGCTGAGGGACTTGAGACTGTTCAGCCTGAAGCAGAGGAAGCTCTGGGAGGATCTTACAGCAGCCTTCCAGCACCTGAAGGGGGCTACAGAAAAGCTGGAGAGGGACTTTTTATGAGTGACTCTAGTGATAGGACAGGGGAGATGATTTCAAACTGGAGAGGAACTTTTTATGAGGGACTCTAGTGATAGGACAGGGGAGATGATTTCAAACTGAAAGAGCAGAGATTTAGATTAGATCTTAGGAAGAAATTCCTCACTATAAGGTTGATGAGGCAGTGGAACAGGTTGCTCAGGGAGGCTCTGGATGGCCCCTGTCTGGAAGTGTTCAAGACCAGGTTGGGTGGGCCTTTGAGCAACCTAGTCTGGGGAGATCTGTCCCTGTCCATGGCAGGGGGGTTGGAATTCGATGATCTCTAAGGTCCATTCCAACCTAAACCATTCTAACACACTATGATTCCTATTGCAGGCTTGCCAATGCCCTTCTGTTTTCTCTAGCAAGGACAGTAGAGATGATCATTTCCTGCACTCAGCAGCCTCCCTTGTCTGCTTTACAAACGAGTGACATAATGCTGCCTCCTGCTTTCTTGCAAGGTGTGGCAGCATTGCCATTGGGATAACCAGACTCTCTGTAGCTCTCTTCTAATTTGTGCTTCAAACCTGCAGCAAATGTCCAATTATTTTCACCTTTAATAACTGTCTTGGGGGAAAAGGGCATTAAATGAGAAGCCATTATTGCTCATCTGTATGTGAGTGTCGCTGTGCAACCAGAGTATGTGTTCTGACAAGCAAGGTTTGAAATGCAGGAGGCAACCACTCCTGGCCAGAGAGCAGATTTAGCCTGAGCTCTAAATTCTGCTCTTGGTTACAATGCTGCTTTGCCGTTTCTGTCTCATACGTTGGGATAAGAGAGAAGAATCCACATCTTAAATTAGTAAATGGTAGCCTTGTTTCTACAAAGATGATTAGTGCAGGAGAGGCAACAGCATCCATTGCTAAGGAAATGGTTGTGAACTTCCAATCCCTAATGATTCTATGATTCTATGAATTGCCACAGCTCCTGCTAGCTTGTAATGCTACCCACAAAAGGGATTCAGTGGCAGTGCCTGGAGCAGGAGGGGCCATACAAGAGAGCAGCTGGTAGGAGATGTTTTGTCTCTTTTGTTAAAAATGTATTTTTGTAAAGAAAGGAATGGTTTCTCCACCATTGTAAAGATACAAAAAGGTCTGTTGGCCCAACAGCAGGAAACACACGCTTCCTCGCTTTACTCAGCCAAGTTACCTAGCCCCTTGACCCCTTAAGCCCAACATGCGGCTGTTGCTGCAGCAAAGCTAAAGGGGTGAATTAATACTGATCTCCAGGTCAGGAAGAGCATTAACCTCCTCAAACACTCTGGGCCAAATTCATCCCTGGTGTGACATCATTTGAGTGACATCAGGATTAATTTTTGCCCAGATACATGCACTGGCTTTCACAGCAAGGAAATTTCCCCTTTACTTCAAAGTAAGGCTGGTGAAGTGAATCGGGGCAAAGGAGACAAAACACTGGATAAAAAACCTTGATCCCAGTTAGGAGTTTTGCCTGGTCAGGAGTAGGGTTTCGCTGCCTGTGGTAATCATGGAGGTTTTGCAATGTTCTCCAGCCATTGCACAGCTGCCACTTTATTTACTGCAAGTGTTATTCAAAGTTGAGGGTTTGAATTCTGAACATTAGAGCTTACAGTTGGGTTAACCTTCTCTTCGCAAGTCACTGTATATTATTTCCCCTGTGGTCTAATTCACAGTCAGCACACTCACACTCTTCCTCATGCAGAGCAATGTGGGGTTTTGCCACTCTTTCAGTGCTTCACCGTAGTCCTCTGCTTCATGGTCTCTTTCATCACTACATGTCTTCACTTTCTAGAGAGGCCAGTGCAGGTGACACAAGGTACTCTCTGAATTGAATGTAAGCAACAACATGCACATGCCAAAACCAGTGAGATCTAGGTGGCATGTACAGGGCACAGCCCAGCCCCTGATGAGCAACCTGATCTGCAGCACAACTGAGCCACAATTGGTTCCTCTTGTTGTTTGGCTGGAACCACAGGTTCTCATTCCTCTGAGGCCACATGGTGTTAGCAATCCAGGGTTTAGGAGTGAAGTACCTGCTATGGTACTTATCAGGGAGCTCACAATCAATTAAAAGAGATTTCAAGACCTTAGGGCAACTACTAAAGGCATCAGGAGCTCAGGTTGTCTTCTCCTCTATCCCTCTAACATCAGCGATGGATGAGGGAACATTTAGGAAGAGCCAATGGCTCTGGGACTGGTGTCATCAACAGGGGTTTAGATTCTACAATCATGGCTCAGTTTACAAGGCACCAGAGCTGCAAACAACTAATGGGTTGCACTTGTCACAGAGGGGGAAGAGACTCCTGGGGCAGGAATTGGCAGGGCTCATTAATAGGGCTTTAAATTAGGTTTGAAGGTGGAAGGAGTTAATAGTCTCCTGCTAGCTGGTGGCAGACAGTGGGGCAGGTCACCAGAGGCAGAGGGATGGAGAGCCAATGAGGGCCCTCAACTTGCACTGGGGCAAGCCAGGGATGATGCACCAGGACAATCTGAGGAAATCAAGGGGAACTGGCACAAGAGGAGGACAGGGCCAGCCCAGCTGAAGAGCCTCTGTACAAATGCACAGAGCCTGGGCAACAAACAGGATGAATTAAGGGCCACTGTGCTGTGGGGATGCCATCCAGAGGGACCTGGACAGGCTGGAGAGGTGAGCACAAGCCAACCTCATGGAGTTCAACAAGATCAAGTGTAGAGTCCTGCATCTGGGTTGAGGCAATCCTAAGCACAGACTGGGCAGTGACTGGCTGGAGAGTAGCCCTGAGGAGAGGGACTTGGGGGTGCTTGTGGGTGAGAAGCTCAACATGAG
>JAOXOE010000343.1:5893127-5922564 GCA_028565055.1 Phoeniculus purpureus | reverse complement strand
CTGTGGCAGGGGGATTGGACTGGATGATCTTTCGAGGTCCCTTCCAATCCCTAATGATTCTATGATTCTATGATTTCTTGGTACCAACACGAAAGAGCTCAGTGCTTGTGAAAGCGAATTGACCCCTTTATTATGAGCAGCATTTATAGAGGCATTGCAGCAGAAATTCCAAACTCCTCACTGCAGCTGCAGCCTTCCCTGCTACAAACCCTTCTCTTCCCTTTGACAGTCAGAAAATTTGCAATAATCCAGTTTCTAGAACTGTTTGTTTACAATTGAATTAAAAATTAACTGACCCTCCAACCGATCGACACTCTCCCCTCACTGGGTGTACTATCCACTAATTTACAAAGTGTAGATTCAATCCCCTCATCCAGGTCATCAATAAAGATGTTGAATAGAACTGGGCCCAGTACTGATCCCTGGGAGACACCACGGGTCATTGGACGCCAATTGGATGCAGCACCATTCACAAGCACTCCCTGTGCCCGTCATCCAGGCAGTTTTTAACCCTGCAGAGGGTGTACCCATCCAAGCTATGTGCTGCTGGCTTTTCCAGGATAATCCTGTGGGACACTGTGTTGAAGGCTTTGCTAAAGTCTAGGCAGACCACATCCACAGCCTTCCCCCCATCCACTTGGCAGGTCCCGCAGTCCAGAATGAGATCAGATTGGTTAGGCAGGACCTTCCTTTCCTAAACTCATGCTGGCTTTTAGCTACACTGAAAATTGTGTATTATCTTTAGCCATCTAAACACATGGGACTGATTTACAGGTCTGTGGTATTAAATATCTGGAGTTTCTATTCGTTTCATGTCTGAAAACCTGTGACATTTTTTATTTAGCTGCTAACTGAAGTTCAGCCACCAACTTGCTTGAAAATTTGTGTGAGGCTCTCGAATACAAATCCTTTGGGCTATTGTGGAGTGTTTCACTGTACATTTCACTGTATGGCTCACACATTTATTTTTTATCACTTTCAGTTGCGGTCCTGCAGTGTTTGAAACAGGTGCATGTGTTGACATGCAAAATATGAACAAAAGTGTCAGGTGTACTTTACGAGACATAAAACCTTCCATTAAAGTTTGAGCTTATCATCATATTTGAAAGTACATTGAAAAGGAACAGGTTTGTGCAATGCACTCACTGCTATGGCAGCTTGTTAATACAGCATCATCGTCCCAAGATGTTGTTCTTCAACATAATTTACATGCAAAATTAAAATGAAAAATCTGTAGCTGCTTCCTAATTATGGAAGAGTTGAGGAACAAAAATGTTAAACAAAGGATGTTGCCTTGAACATCTGCTTCTAGCAATAATCAAATGATTTACACTAAAAGGCCGTTCTTTTGTGTGTTTTGGAAGGTTTATTTGCCAACTACTCAATGTGCATTTTGAGACTTGTTTAATTCAAATTGTGTGTTCTAGGTATGTAAAGGTATGAAATGGAAAGACCCGTGTTCATGTAACATTTGGGTTGAAATGATGTAGTTGGTTCATTAAAAAATTAGTGTTTCACGTAATATCAGCAACTACAAAATTCATGTTCTGGTAACTGGGTGTCTTATGGAATAGATTAACGACAGCGTGAGCAAGACTTTTTTCACAGAAGACAGGGAGAGGAAGTAGCTGATGACATGACCTAATTCTGCAGCCAGATGCGGTTATTCCAGCTGTCTTAAATGGAACCATCTAGCAACACACAGAGAGGTCTTTCTATGTCAGCACTCATCCCAGGAGTTTGTCTGTCTTCTCTAGGTAATTACTGCTTTTCATTTTCACACGTACTAATCTTTAAATCAGCCCTATATGATAGGGAGACTCTATTTCCCTTGGTGTTAGTCCGAGTTAACCTCGTGGCTGAGAAACTTAGGTTGTCTTTAGGAGAAGGAAAAAACGAGTATTTCACCTGAAAATTGGCTGTCTCTGTGCGCCTGTCATCTGAGCTGGCACCACACTTCAATGGGAGCACTCATCTCACCCTGCGACAGGCAGGAACAAACTTCGTGGATGTGCCGGTCTCTCTTCCCTGATTTCAGTGAAGCACCTAGACGATGTTTGTATGCCAGACACTGGAATTTTCAGAGTGTTTAAATCAGAACAGAATCTTTCTGAAATCACTGATCTAAGGTTGCAGGGAAAATTCTTTGGTGCTAACTCTTGTGTCCTAGTTGCTCATTTTCTCCTCCTTGGATGCTGTTATCTGTCTTAAGGATGGCTTCTGCAAATTATGTTGCAGTTACTGACATTTAGCATTTCCTGAGACTGTGGTTGTCACTATGCAAATTTCTTTGAGGATTTAATAACAGACAAGTCATGGGTGTGAGGGGAGAAAGGCACGTAATTTGATTCTTCTTCTTAATTGTGGATGTTTGAATAATGACTTATCTGAAAGTTCCTCATCTTGGAGAACTCACTGGTTTGCTGCTTTATCTTTTCCAGAGGATTTGAAAGCGTAATCACCCCCCTGCTCCTGCTGGCCAAACTGCTTCGGATATCAGCCAGGATGCTGTTGGTCTTCTTGGCCACCCAGGCACAATCCTGGATCATATTCAGACAGCTTTCAGCCAATGTCCCTGGGTCCCTTTCCAATGAATGCTTTTCCAACCACACATTCCCAAACCTGCAGTGTTGTGTGAGGTTGTTATGACCTTCCCCAGCATCGAGGTCAAACTGACAGGCCTGTAGTTCCCTGTATCCTTCTTCCATCCCTTCTTGTAGATGGGTGTCAGATTTGCTAACCTCTAGTCAACTGGGACCTCCCTGGTTAGCCATAATTTTCTCTGCGAAACACAGTGCACCTGATCTAAAGCAACCTGAAGTTATTGTAGGTATTTCCATTAATTCCTCTGGGCTTTGGATTAGATTGTAGGTTCTCTGAGCTTCAAGAAAAACTTTCTGTCCAGAAATGGGTGAGCAAAAAAAACTCACAAATACATGTTACAACAGTTTCCTTTACCTATTTGAACACTGCCTCACAGCTCTTCTCTACAGAAGTAGACACCATCAGGGGTAAATTAAGAATAATAAGTTTCATTTCAAGAAGGGAAGCACTTGAGAAAGCTGTGAACATATTAAGGTGGTGTCATAACATGGAAACTATCCTGCAATCTGAACCACTGTGGTCACTACAGTTACCTGCTATAATTAACTTAACAAAGTGAATTTAAACCTCTGTACACTCACAAAACCTGGCAAGCTTCAAATTAGGCAGGTAAAGTAACTATGCATTTTATCTTCATGTCAATCTCAATAGTCCAAAGCTGATGCACTGCATAAAGAGCAGAAGGCTCTGGGAAGGTCTTATAGTGACCTTGCAATCTCTGAAAGGGGCTTAGAAGAAGGATCAGAAAGACTGTTCACAAGGGCAGGGAACAATAGGATGAGGGGGAATAGTTGTGAGTTGGAAAAGGGCAGGTTTAGGTTAAACGTCAGGAAATGGTTCTTTAATGAGGGCAGTGGATCCCTGGAACAGGTTGCCTATAGAGGTGGTGAAGGCAGACATTCAAGGTCAGGCTTGATGGGGCTTTGGGCAATCTGGTCTGGTGAGTGATGTCCCTGCTTGTTGTAGGGGAGTTGGAGTAGGTGAGTTGGACTAGCTTTTGCAACTGCAAAGTCATATTCTTTATTAAACACTAACCACTTGCCAGTTTGGATTGAAGAAGGTACAAGAACAAATCAGCATCTGGAAAGAAAATACATAAATTGTGATTTTCAAATAGAGTAAACAACCACATAATAATTAGGTCACTCTTCATCTATAACAAGTGTTCACACTCTGATGTTATGCATATCACAGCTGAATGTGGAAGAAAATGTATCCTAGAAATCCATCAGGGTAGCGTTTATAGCTGCAGTTATGCTCTCCTGTGTTAATTCCAATGTGTACCTTTTAAGGTGTCTCTATGCCTCCTGTAATAGGAATAGGGAAAACTGACCAACTGGAGCTGTTTTGAGATCATTCACCATTAACATTTAGTGAAAATTCATAGCACTGTCATGTGGTCATTGCTAGCTGAAGCGGATTTCTTTCAGACGTATTCCCAAGAGGGTTAGCTGAGGCACCAGCGTTTATAAACACTGTAGAGAAAAGATTACTTGAAGTGGTATGAAGTAAACACAAAACCAGCGTGGTGGCAAAGCAAAAACAAGCAGCAGAGGCAGCAGGAGTTAACATTTAGCTGACCAAGTTAGTTGGCTTAGTGACCTCCAAATGGCAGAGAGCACCTCTGGTAACACCCATGCGTGACGTGCGCTGGTATTGTTGAGTAGGCTAGTTAGCATGCCGTCTCAAAGCAAGCTGGCAAAGATCTCTCTCTTAGCAACCAAGGGTGCCGGCTCGCATTGTACCTAATACAGGATGACTGCGGGCTGCTAGGAGTATGAGCAGTCTCCATCCATTACCCACAGCTGTAACCTCCCACAGTCTGCCTTCTCTCTCAGTCAAAAGACTGTGTGGCCATAAGGCAAAATGGTTCAGCTTTCTGATCTGAAGGAAAACAAATCTTGATCTCTTTTTTTCCCCTGTGGAGGATGGGTGTTTGTCAGAGCAGCAAACTGAGCCAACTCCACTTGCAGTGGTGTGACTGCAAGAGCCAGTGTAAAAGAAGGGGTGGAACCCACAGCTGAGCCTGGAGGTCTGTTTGAAGTGGTCCCAGATCACATGCCAGATCTGCCAGTTAGGGAGGAATCAAGTTCAGACCTAGCTTGCAGCTACACCACAATCAGTAGCTCTCTCATATTATCTGACATCAGATAAAGCTGCATCACAGTGTAGTTTAAGGTCAATTCTATGCTCATTTCCACATCGTACTAGTACATGCTGCTTTGATTCCAGAGAGCATTCTCACAGAAAAGCGCTTTTTACCGTATTCTTTATCCCAAAAAAGGAACTGAAACACAGACTTAAGTATTTCCTGAATTAGGGTTTAGAATCAAACCCTGCTGTAGCAGGATTATTGCTGTTCCAGAAACATGGTTTGCCTGGCATCTCTGATTAATCTGTGATCAGTGAGTCAGAATGACTTGGGGAGTGGGTATTTTTTAGAATGATCTGAGTTTCCTGTTTTCTAAAGCACAATATAATTGAGATAATTGAAGAGATTTGGATCCCTCCAAACATGGCTATCTCAGCAGATCTGTTGGATTTACAATCTTGTGTGATGCTTCCGTTCCAATATGAAGCTTGAAAAATAGCCTGGGCGTGACAGATTTCTCTTTAATACTGTCTAAAATGCCTTAAAGTCACAACACACTTCTAAGCAAGAATTGCCTGGATTCAGATCCCTTCCTTAAAGGAAGGCACCATAACAGAAACACAAGAAGAAGCATCCAGGCAAAGAGGTAATTTGAATGTCTGGTAGGGTAAAGGAAATATTCCTGGTTTTCAACAGGAAGATTAAATGAGAATATGAATTTATCAAAACTAAAAAGACAAACCCCTATCTAAAGAAAAAGCCAGGAAAAAATCTGCAAGGAAGCTAGAAAAGGCCAATAAAAATAAGAACAGGCATTTTTCTTGGTAATCAAGGCAGAAGATGATGCTTCCCCTGGAAAAGAAGCAGGAGGAATGCAGTATGTAAGGGGAAAAGAGAGTACAACCACTGGTATAGGTATGTATCTTTAATAAGTGGTGAACATTTGTGCCACAACATTGTCAGGTTGAGAACTCGGTACGCTACATCCGAATATACAGTACCACGTCTTTGTGATCCTATTTGTTAAGATTGTTTTAGGTAGATGAATTGTGTCAGGCAAAAGCAATGGCTCAAACAGCTGCAGTGCTTTGCATAAAAGCAAAATTGCTCTTCACACCCAAAAAATCACTTCACCAAGTAAAAGTGAGACTATAGAAGGTAGATGGAAGACCTCCATAACTTCAGAAAAATCTAATAGGTCTTATCTCAGTCTATGTTAGTTTAACAAGAGGGATTATATAAGAAAACCAAGGGTATGCCTTGCTGCTGTTGGACTTTCTACCAGTCTTGCCCTCAAAGGCAGTAGGTGTAATGGTGGTCAGGCACAAACACAGGCTACATGTATCCAGGAAGCTGATCTGGAGGGTTAAGTTGGAGGTATTGAAATAGATGACAATAATAAACAATCATTAAACATATGCCACCACTTCTGTACCATACTGTCTGTGAATCTAATTTTGTACCGTGTTCACAGCCTTGCACAGACCTGATTTTGCTGTTGCCTTCCGCACATTGTCCTCCTGAGGACTAGGATGTTGCTAGGTGTGACCTACCTTCTCCAGCGGTAGGGAAGGAGACCAGCTGGGCCAGGCTGCATTTCTCCTCCACTCTCCTGTCTTGTTGCTCTCCTGATTCTTCTAAGTCAGAATCATCATAGAGCAGAGCTTTTGTGTGCACAGCTACTGTATACCAGAAGGAAAAGGCAGAGGAAAAAGGCTATTCCAAGGAAAGGATGGTTCTCTGCCCCAGCCGGAGGAAAAGAGAGGTGGAAGTTGCTGCATGCTCCTATATCTTGAGGAGACGCTCATTCAGCCGCTGCTGAGCTTGGACTTCCTGGGCATGAAGGCTACTGCGAGAAGAGGAGAAGAAGCCTTCTCACCACCTCTGGAAACACACAAACCTCTCATTAAAAAAACTGGACAGTACTATTACACTGTTTACAGGCAGAAGGATTCAAATAACCTTGCTGTTGACAACTGAATGTTGCCCCAAGAGGAATCCACTACCAGACAGAACAAAAGATGTCAAGTTGAATTGCTGGGGGAGAAACAGAGAAGAATCACAGAATTGCCAGAGTTGGAAGGAACCTCTAGAGATCATCTAGTCCAACCCCCTCACTAAAGCAGGACTGCCTGGAGAAGAGAAGCAGATACTGAGGAATTAACAGATCACATTCCTAACCTCTGAGGCAAGTAAAGGGTTCATTGTGCAGTTTGCCTAATCTAGCTGTTTCCTCTGAATTTTTTGTTTGCATTTCTTCTACACCAGCTGCTTACATCACAAGGAAGCTTACCATTCCCCTTTTAAACTCCTAATACCTTCAAGTTCATGTAATGCCTGTGCACTCACTTTTGTTTGGGCATCATCATGGTTTGCTTGTACTTTAGTCTCCCAATGGTTTTTAAATGTCACCTCATGTTGTGTCTTTGCACCCTAAAGACAATCCATCAGCCCCTGCAATCCATCAGCCCCTGCTTAGGAGGGCACACACAAATGCAATGGCAAGGGATAGCAAAGTGCAGTTAGCAGCAATTATCCTGGAGAGTGGTAACACGTTGGGCCGGTTCCAAACTTGCAGACAGGCAGCTGAAATCCCAGCTAGTCATACCCTTTGGAAAAAGATCGCATACTCTTGAGCAAAGGCTCTGTGTGAGCACTGCAGTATGGGACAGCTTCTTGGAATAGTTTCCTGTGGAAAATTTGATTGCTAGTGCACACTGTCTCCCATCCAAAGTATCCATGGCAATCTAAAAAATGTTGTAGGTTTACAATGGAGAGAGAAGTTGAGGTTGGAGTGAAGAAAGTTAAACGGGAAACCCACATTTCCAACAGCTGTAAAACAACTGCGTTTTCAGTGGTTTCTGTTGCTTAGCTTTCCTTCTTATTATTTGCTTTCATAACAGCCCATATATATTTACAAAGGATCAGTCTACGTAGAAGCCTCGTTTAGTGTCCATTTGCTGCAATTTGCACCACATTACAAACTCATTTACCAAGAGAATGTGAAAACAAATGTGACCACTACGGAAAGTCTTGCAGCCCTGTGAAGCGGCTCCTAAACGGTGTCGGCTGGGGATTCTGCTCAAAGCGCTGCAGCACAGGAGCTTGTAATTTCCTTAACCAGATTGCAGCATCTGTATTCCCCTTGCTCGTTCCCTGGTGCTGTTAAGCCAGAGAATACTTTCTAGAGCAGTCATCCTAAAAGCCAAATAGCTCCTCTGGAACGGTTTGCAATGCTGTCATCTTTAAAATATGCCATTGTGCTGTGAAGCTGTCTGAAGAGCTGCAATGTTCCAGCCTGTGTTCTATGCTGTGCTACCAAGGAAAACTAAAATCAGCCTCCAAAAACGTTGCTCTGGCAGGTGAGCTGTAGTGGCTAATGCAGAAATTGAGTAAATAAGAAACTAGTTTCTCAATCAGCATGTTTGAACCTGACATGTTCCTGTCTGTCCATGGCTTCAGACACATTCATTGGCTGTTTTAGCCCCTCATAGAATCATCAAGATTATAGAATCATAGAAATGATCTTCAAGATCATCAAGTCTGACTGTCTGCTCTACAACCCTTGACCACTAAACCATCTCCTGCAACACCATGTCTGCCTGTTTGTTGAACTCCTCCAGGTACAGTGCCTCTACCCCATTCCTGGGCAGCTCATCCCAAATCTTCCCCACTCTTCCTGGGAAAAAGATCCCAAGATCCAATCTGAACCTCCCCTGGTGCAACTTGACCCCATTTCCTTCTGTCTTATCACTAGTCTCTAGGGAGAAGAGGCCAACACCAGCCTCACTCTGATCTCTCTTCAGGTATTTGTAGAGAGCAGTGAGGTCTCTCCTCAGCCCCCACTTCTCCAGGCAGAACAGCTCCAGCTCCCTCAGCCTCTCCTCACCAGACATGTTCCCCAGACCCCTAATAAGCCCAGTTGCCCTTTTCTGGACCCTCTCCAGCACCTCGAAGAAGGTCTCTGGAAGACTAAAGCTACCAACAACACTTTTGCACATATGAATGAATATGAAATGCAGCAAGGTGCCTGAGTTCAGAGATCCAGCCACGCTGCCAAGGGTTAAGGCTTTTCTTTCTTCAAGGTTGTTCACTTAGATATGGGAGCTTTGCTGGAAAGAAAGCATCAATAACCTTGCAAACAAGCAGTCTCAGAGCACAAGTATCAAGATCAGCCTTCTCCTAAACAGTATTGGTCCCTTTTGGGGTAGCAATCTTTTTTTGTTTATGTTTTGAATTTGAGTCATGAAATGTGAGGTCTGAGAGGCACCCAGAGGCTGAGCAGCTCTGACTCATCTTGAGCATCAAAAATCAAGTTAAGGATCACAAGGTGATCCAACAGCTAAAAGTAGATTTACCTACAGTTATGTGTGTCTTGCTCAATACAAACAGGCATCTGGAAGCGCACAAGAAAGACAGAACAACTAGCACAGTTAAATTGGGCTCTTATCCTCTGGTGTGTGGCTTAAGTGCACTGTTTGTGTGAGTGTTCGTATACAAAACATATCCTTAGTGTACACAAGTTATCCTACTAACTCCATTGGATTGAGATTTGAGGTGCTGGGTGAAAAACAATCATACATGGTCAAATTAGGGAGAATAAGCATAACACTGTCTTTATCTCATTAGAAATGCCCTCTGAGCATCAGTTGTCATCATGCTTAAGATTGTTAGACGGGATTTGACCCCTAGTTTAATAGCAGATGCTTGCAGCTATCAGGAATCATCCCCTCAAGCAACGTGCTAAGTTTTCATCTGATGCTTTTCTCATTTTCATAGACAAAATGAGTTTTCTTGTTTTATGGCTGAATAGAAGTTCTCTGGTTTGTACCCTTTAGTGCTGGGGGTTTTATTTTCCAGTCAGAAATGTCAATAGATCCAGTTCTGATGGATAATGCAGACGAGACTTCCACTGTCTTCAACACAAATACTTCTGTCTCAGGACTCATTTTGTAGCCCTCTTTATCATTGTACATCTCCTTAATTTGTCCAGGGGACACTTATTTCCTCTTCCCCTCCGCCTCTCCCTCAAATCACATAAGCTGTGAACTCCAGCAAGCAAGGACAGGGAGAAAGTGCAATCCAAATGCCCTATCATCAGTAGCAGTCACCCTAATGAAATAGAACATTTTCCATTGAACGAGGAACGGGCTGGTTGTTCTCCAGAACACTTGTGCTTAGAAAAAAAAAGGAAAAGCCTTTAACCAGCCTTGCCAATAAAAAGAGAGAAGAAAGGAGAGAATATTAGGATAGAGCTTGCAAAAGATAGTAGTTGCTTGCAGAGCTGAATAGATGCAGAGACAAATAAGCCACCAAATGTGGATGAAAGGCACTTGAGTGTATGTGGAAGAAAAGGGGTGAAAAAAAGCACTATCACCAAAAGAAAAGACAGTGATGATGGACAAAAAGCTATGTATGGTTTTCCAGGAAAGTATACCAAGAGTGAAAGTCAAAGCTATGCAGGATCTATATATAAATTGTTCAAAATCATGGAAAAGAAAGATTAGTCTTGTTCTGCATAGTGCTAGCGAAAAGTCCTAGACCTTTTGGATTTACATTTTCTCAAGTTCAAGCTGGCAAACTTTATACTGGGAAAATTACAACATGTGACTGAAAAGCAGGAATAAATGTTAAAAGACAGCTATTGGCATGGGGAGAGTTCGAAGAGTTGTATTATAGAACCGCAGGGTCATTAAGGTTGGAAGAGATCTCCAAGACCATCAGGTTCAACTGTCAACTCAACCCCGCTATGCTCATTGAACCCTGTTGCATCAGCATGGTTTTTGAACCCCTCCAGAGACAGTGACTCCACCACCTTCCTGGGCAGCTTGTTTCAATATCTGACCTTATGGAGAAAGTTGAGAATGTTTTTGTGCACAAGTGCAAGTGTGCGTGTACTCACTGCAGAGGTGTTCTGAAACTTCTACCCAGGCTTTTGAACTGAGGACTCGGATGTGTACTTGTGTGCAATGATCACTGGGGGTGACTCGGCGATTTGATTTATATTAAAGGTCTGGCATTCCTCACACATTAAGGAAGGGTAGTGTTGGAGGGGCTTTTAGGGCAAAGCACAACTGTCATATGAAGAATCCATTCCGTGGCAGTTCCTGAGCAATACAGCTTGAGTGGAGACACTGCGGGTAGGCTGTGTGTGATGTCACTGCAGAGACGGGAATTTGATGGTACCACAGACCAGTTTGGAGCTATTTATCTGTGTATTTTCAATCCTGGACAAACAGTCTATCATGTTTTTCTAAAATGCTGCCCTTTGTGTGAACCTTGCTCATTATAACTTCAGTGATGGCAAAACACACCTCCATCCCAAAGGCTGCCCATCTCCACAGTGCGACCACTCGCCCTCGAGTTTGCACTCCGAAGTTTTCTTAACTTTTACCTTTAGAAGCGAAGTGAGGTAATTTAACACCAACCATGATAAAGGTTTGTATGGCTACAGTCACTCAAGCTCCACCTGAAAGATGAAAAGTAGTGTGAATGTGGCCGAGCAAAGGGGGAAGTTTGGGAAGATGATACCATTGCAGACAGGGCAGAGAAACCATCTCTTGTACCACCCGATGTGCTGAGCCTCCATTTCCTTCTGCCCCAGTGCTCTGCCCAGGGATGCCTTTGGGTAAGAGCTAAACCATACCATATAGAGAACACATAGCCATGTCTATAGAATTGGTTTTAGTTCCATGTGTGTATAGCCAGGCTGTGTTATTTGTAACTGTGCTGTTTGCGTGTCCCTTTTGCAGACCGTCTGTGATCACTGGCGATCTGTAACAACCTGGATTTCCATTGCTGTAATAAGCTGCAGCATTTACTGAGCTAACTGTAGAAGTTTCTCACTCCCATATTCTGTAGGGTCTGTCCATGTGTGTCCATGGAGCTTGCTTAGACTGAAGCTGCAGTGAGCTGTTGGTGCCTCTGTCATTGTGGTGAGTTGAATGTGACCAGACCTACAGCACTGAATTGGGTATCACTTAGCATTTAAACCTGGCCACCCCAAGCACCTCTGGTATCTGAGGATAAGCTGGAACACAAGGGAGTTGAGTTGCTGCCAAATTATTTTACCATCTTCATGCAACAACTTGTCACTGCTGTCACAGTGACTATTAAATGAAGCAATCTCTTTCTGCCAGACTTTGCCCTTTCATGGCAGTGTTTACCAGTGTGATCATGTAATTAATGTTGCCTACATCCTTGACCTAGATCCTTAGAGAAAGACTACCTCTGTAAGGCTTGGACTGAGCCTCATACCGTGGTTTCTGAAGCCTCTAGATGTCTGTGGGCTGGTGCAGAGATAAAATAATAATATGAAAGGAAACCTGCACTAATGTCTTACCCCCCTCCAAAGCTCCCCCAAATCACACCAATATGAAGACCAGTCATCTGCTTTTGTTTCTGATTTCTCACCTGCTTAAAGAGCTTGCAGAACGAAACCAAACCGCAGCATGGCTTGAAATGCTGTTTCTGTGTGCATAATACCTTTTCAAACACATCATACAAATGGATTAAGGGGAGAACATCAATACCTGCATGTATTTTGGGGATACAAAAGGAAAGCCATTGCACAGAGCTGCAGAGCAGATGATTGTATAACTAGAAGAGACTGACTCATGCTAAAACAGGAAAATTTAGCCTGTGTGCTGGGAAGGCTTTTTGTCAGTGATGATTTTGGAGCTTTAAAATAGTCTCTGGTGATAAACACAGTCTTTGGGTGTTCAATTCCCCTAAATAAGGAAAGGGTGAGCTCTTCACTTGGCCTCCCTCCTCTTTGCTCTTTGAAAAGGTCCTTCCTTCCGGGTGAGGAAAAAAGCCTGAAAGTGCCAGAGAGGGCAATGGCCAGGTAGGTATGCAGCGTGAAAATAAGATACTGCCCCTGAGCCACAGTACTGCAGGGAATCCAGCCAGGGCTGCAGTTTGAGTGGAGGAAAATGTTCCTCTGCCTTCCACTGAGAAAAGACAGTCTTCATCAAACTCACGATAATTTCTGATAGTACACGTTATCGGTGCCAAAGTGTGCTCACCGTTGATAACATTGCCCGTCTCACCCCAAGGTACTCTTAAAGCTGTGTACAATGTATGTGATTTATAATCACAATAGATACATAAATGTGATCCATATTATAAGAGCCTTGTGTATCCTTATTGGTTATACTTATTATTTATATTTTTTATGACTGAACGTGATTTAAAGCAGTCCTTGTGTTTGAAGCAGCAGCCTCCAGCAAAGAGCAAGCAGGCACCCAGGAGCTGTAAGTGCTTGAGCCATCCTCATTTAATCTGCTATTGCACGTGAGCCGACCTCCTGAGCTCGCTGAAATCACTCCACATAACTTTCCCAAGAGCTGCAGTCTCCTCACTGTTACCAATTTCTCTGTTTCATGCTGGCTTTAGGAAAGGCAAAGAATGAAATAAAGCTATCCCTGCCTACAGGCTAGGAGCCTACTGACTTTCAATCATTTTAATAGTCAATTATAGTCAAGAATATTTGCTCTACCCCTCCTCCATATCCTCACACACGGAGCTGCCCTGTCACAAATCATTCATTATGGACTTACGGAAATTGCACACATGACTCCAGCCTGGCCATTAATGTCACATAATAAGTCACCTATAGCCTTTTCTCATATGAATCCTGAGATAACAGAGAAAAAGTGAACACTGCTAGTATGCCTTCAGGTCTGTTTCAGGGCCTCTGAGATGGATTACATGTAGGAAGGCTTGTGACTTGAATACGAGCCAGTCGTCACATGAATAACGATATCAGACTTCAGCCTTGTAAACAAAACCCTATCAGTGGATTCTGCTTTGATTTTGCTGTTAATTGGTTTCAAACAAATCTCCTGTAACCGTTTAGTGTCTGGTGGCAGGACAGGAAGATATTGATGTTAATAATTGAGCAAACGTCTCACTGCCAGATTTTGATGAACTGTTCTGTACCTCACTCCAGTGGAGTCATTGAAGGAACAAGTTGCTATTTAAACAAAAGAAAAGATTAAGCATCTCATTCAGCGTATTTAAAATTTGTATTTGTAGCTGCCAGTCCCTAGAAAATCTCAACTATAAAAGATTTGCATAGTAAAAGCCATGGCTAAGGATAAATAAATGGTGTTCTGGCAGATGTGAGGATAAAAAAGCGTTCTTCTATGAAACCAAAGTTTTTCTCACCAAATTACACACGTTCAGTTTAAACCCATGAAACCTTCTCTGAAAGAAACTAATTAATAAAGTCAATCATCACGTGCTGATTGTTCCTTTGATAAGTTATGCTGGAATTAGTTTGCACTTTTTGGGGGAATAGTTTCTCTTTTAGGAACGTGGGGAACTAAT
The DNA here is from genome assembly GCA_028565055.1 of Phoeniculus purpureus. NCBI lineage: Eukaryota > Metazoa > Chordata > Aves > Bucerotiformes > Phoeniculidae > Phoeniculus > Phoeniculus purpureus. The sequence goes on along the minus strand of JAOXOE010000343.1, from coordinate 5,908,535 downwards.
AAAATTCTTCAAGGAATACCTTAGAGTTCTGGCTTCTCTGGAGTAGTTCTCTGCTTCAGCACTGAGTACCAACTACCTGTAGAAAAATATAACTGCAACAAACCACAACAAACCATGTTGTGATGAGTAGAAGGGTCATTCCTACTTTCTATTTACCTTTATAATTTCCAGTGCTATGCAAAACCAGCAGACACTGTGATGATTTATGTGGCAGAGGTTATCAGCTGAATGCCGACTCCAAAGAAGTTCTTCCTAATTCTAAGTGACATAATTGGGGGAAATGAACAGCAGAAATAGGAAGACTTAGTTTCTGGTTCTGTAGTGAACACTCCCTCCACAGTTTTGGCAATGCATATGTGCATCGATACCGATACCTAATGTGATCAGACAAGTCTAGCAATGCAGATCTAAGTCTACGTTCGTCATCTAGTTTCTTCATGGCCCTGCTGGCTTCGGTCTGGCTGTAGGTAAAGATGTGCAGCTCCATTGTAATCCTTTGAAGGTAAATTATAACTTGTAGTTATTTTTACAAATGTATTGGAAATAGTATTGTAGCAATGTTAAGAAGAAATAATTCATACAAGAAGTTTGTGCGTTTCCTGGTTTAGCTCACCGTAACAGTAAATGTCAGCACAGAAGCCTCTTTCTTACGCTTTCCACCTCTGCAGTTGATGCCTATTTCAAGTGAACACTGATGGGGAGCAGAGTGTGAAGTAGTTATCGCACTGTCAGTTGAAATACCAGCTTTCTTTTACGGCCACATCCCTGTGTAAGTAGGAATTCTGATGCTTTTTGAAGAAGGTATGCACCATGCCCATGGACATGAAAATCTACCAAACACGTGGAGTGGGAAATCGTGACCACCCAGCTGAGTACTCTACCTGTCGGTCAGAGTGCACAATCTGAGTGTGCTACTGGCAAATGAGAATCAGATCTTGACACTATTTTCGATCTTTACACCAGAATGATTTCTTACTATTACTAATAGCACACGCAAGGTCTCTTTGAAAGCGTCTGTTTGTCCTGGCTTCTTTCAGTTGTTCGGAGGTAGAAAACTTGGTGCGATCCCGGAACCTGGCTTCGACCTGTCAAAGTGATTGTACGTACAGCACTAATGAAAACATAACAAATGAAGTTATAGAGACTATCTAGTGACAGTCAAGGGTGAATGGTTCCAAGCTAAAAGACGCTAGATTTAGATTGGATCTTAGGAAGAAATTCCTCACTATGAGGATGATGTTCAACTAGAACAAGTTGTACAGGTTGCTTGCACCTGCCCCATCCCTGGAAGTGTTTAGGATCAGGTTGGATGTGGCTCTGGGCAACCTGGTCTAATGAGAGGTGTCCTGTCCATGGCAGGGGGTCGGAAATGGATCATCTTTAATGTTCTGTCCAGCCTATGTCATTCTATGATTCTAGAGTGGTCATGAAAGAACAATACTAGCAGCACCAGTATATGTAAATCTAGTCATATGGAACCTCCAGGGACGGAATCTGGTGCACTTAAACTTCATGCAGTTAGGAAATTCATGTTGTGAGTCATAGCCCGCACCCATAGTTCAGATTCCCCTTATGCCATAACAAAATCTGGTTGCAGTGTTTTAGCTTTGAGCAGTCTGGAAGTATTTTATGAACATGAACAGAATAAAATGTGTTAAACAGTAGGATATTTAACAGCTTGCTGTCAGCAGGGTCTGTGGTTTTTGCTGTCAAAAGAGTATAACAGGGCTGACCATATGAGATGTCAGAACATTAACCATGTTGGTCAAGGCTGAATAGTTTCAAATACAGCAGAAGGTGAGACAAGGTTTTGATATTCATGACCCTTTTGTCTCCTCTCTCTTCAGAATAGAAGTGAGGGGGGACATGGTTAGGTAGCATGTGAACCTAAAATACTGGATGTAACTGCCTGAAGCTGCATGTTAGCTAATGTAGCATGAGTTAAAGACATCAAAATTGGAAGATCATAATCCTTCCTGAGAAGACAAGTGAGAGCAAATGTGTGAAGGTTAGTCAGGGTAAGTCAAAAAGCTTTGTCAATGGCTTGTTGCAGGTTTTGACATTGACAGACAGTAGTATCATATAGAAATGGCAAGTCAGACATCTATCATGAGAAACTATGATAGGGACCAGATATAGACTGAATTACATGGAGAAACTAAGAGCTTCAGCTGCAAATGCCAGTTATGACAATATTAGTGCTGAATCAGATTTCATGTTATTTTGAAGGTCACAAATGTCCTGAGAATTAGTGCCCAAACTGTTGCCATCATGTCAGATCACCTTTAGAAACATTCAACTTTAAAATCCTTGGCCCTAATTCATAGCTTAGAGGTAGACCTTTGAGTTGAGGTTTGCTGAGTGCCATTAGTGAATAATTCTGAGAAGCGGTTGAAAATAAGCCCCAGATTTAAGTGATCTGCTTTAGGTTGTTTCACTAGAAAACCAGTGAGCTGTGCCATGGCTGTAGGTGGAAGTCAGATTCAGGACAGTATCTCATTTTACCTTTTTCATTAGTTTTCAGGATGGGCTGTCAGTGGGTGAACTGGATCATACATACTAGAGAACTAGTGAGAATATCCAGCTCTGAGATGGGAAAGATGCTTAATGTTGAAAATATCCATTGAAGGATAGTATGTCCTCCTGCTTTTTAGCCAACAACAAGCAACGTTACTGCACGGTAGTAACCTGTGTGGCATAGATTCTCTAATTTACTAATCCAGATCGTTGTTGAATATGAATGTATGCAATGTTAACACCTGGACTAATTAAATGGGATCTTGAGCTGTGATTTAGAGAATGCATGAGTAATCCCAGCTTTTTCCGTGGCCTCCTTGGCATTAACTTGCACAGAGGTTAATGCCCTCTACAGGATTTGTAGAGCATCTATGATCTGGTTAGCAGCATGATGAAGAATTTCATCCTCTTAGGTTTGTTAAAATGAATGTCGGAAACATGGATAGAGAGAGAGTTGATAGTAAACAAAATATCAGGGCCAGCATTAGTTTTAATTATGTTTGCTCTTCTCCATGCGGAAAGAGGTAGCACTCACCAGCCATTGAAGTCACTTACTAACTGCAGAGTTAATAGGGCTAGGGTAAACTTGCCAGTGAATTCCCTTTGGAAACTGGACACCAGTGTGTTTGAAGTTACTTTGTCCCCATCTGAATGGTCCTGTAGAGAGAATGCTTCTCCATGTGTCACAGATTCCAACATATTTAATGACATCATTGGTCCTCTCAATGTATTCTAATGGATTTTGCAAACAGAGAATACAGAACAGACTAGACTGATCTGGGATTGTACTAAGTAAAAGGTTATCATTTGCATGCAAATAGATTTTTATGTTCTAAACTATTGTCTTGGGTCCACTTATTGCTTAGAAATACAGTCCTGTCAGGCTAAGATGAAGAAGGACACTCCTGAACTGTTCCTTGAAGAGGCTAGAAACGGTAGGAAGGGAAGGAAGCATTTCACACACAGCCATATATGACCATATACGTCTCAGGGCTTTTCAGCCCATGGACAGGTACTTCAGAGCAGTCCAAGAAAGGCAACTAAGAGTCACAAGGCTATTGGACAGTCAGTGTCAATTCAATCTTCAGGAATTTTCACTGTCATGGGGAAACACCAGCAAGTCCAAAACTTGCCAGGCAAATACCTGTTGTGGTTCTACAGAGCTTTTTCCAGTTTAAGGACACATTTGAAGAGTTTTGTTCCAGTTGATTGCAATCATTGTGTTTCTTCTCTACGTAACTACTTACCAGCTCACAGCTGAGAGTTTTCTTGAAGGTTTGGTGGGATTCTCCAGGTACAGCAACAGAACTAAGAGCCCTGGCTCTGCTCTTTTCCTTCACAGCTTTCTTTATCTCCTCTGGTTGAGAAAGCCAGACCACCCACACCTGTAGCTCTGCTGTGTGAGTCTGCAGTTGTTAGAAAGCCACAGTTTCCTCTGTGCTATTGAATTGTTTTTGCAAAGTGCTAGTCAGAACTTCAGAAACTGGTCAGTGATTGGGTTTTGGTTAGTAATTACCTTTGATCTAATGCAAATAGCATTGTTTTCACATCTATCGTGTTCTCACCATTGCTCTGCATGTAATAAGCCTGTCTTGCTCAAAGCCCCACATGATTGAGGCAAAAGAAAAGGCGGATAACTTCAGATTGGACTGGGAAAGAACAATTTACTTTATTGACAAGTGTTTTATCCTAGATGAAGTTAACCAATTAATTTAGTTAATGTCTAGATGGGCTAAAACAAAAACAAAGCAAGAAGGGTTCAGAAACAACTTAAAAATCACAGGCAAAACCAAAACTAACTTGATTTGGGGAAAAACATCAGGACACATTTAATTCACCTCATGTCAAAACCCCACACAAAGAATCTACCCCACATAAAAAGCCCACACAAAGACACGCGGAGTTAATCACATGTTCTGACATAACTGGGCCAAACTGCATTCTCCAACATCTCAAAGAGAAGAGACTTCCAGAAGTTCTTCCTCCTTGTGGAAACATGGAATCTGTTCAGTCCATGCATGTGTCCCTCAGTGTTGGTGGGCATTTTAAAGTCCAGTTCTCTGTTCCTTGTTCTTCTAAGCCAGTTCTTCATTTCCACCATGCCAATTCCTATGGCCATGACTGTTCCTTGTTCTTCTAAGCCAGTTCTTCATTTCTACAATGCCATGAATGAGGGAAACCTCATTCCATTTCAGCAAACAATGGAATTCAGACTAAACCACCAATCTGTGAAGGACCACTTTCTTTCTCTCTGTCCACCACACTCCTAGGTCAAGATGGCTGCCACATTCAGCACTCAGTGCCATGATCTGGGTCCTCTCCGAACCCGGATTAAAAAGTTCCTTGAAGAAGAAGGAGGTGCCAGAAGCCCCACATTGAAAGCTCCAAGCCTCTTCTGTGTTTGCAGAGCCACAAAAACTCAGCTTGGAATTTACAAGTCAAACATCACACAAAATTCAAATTACGACATTCATGATAGTCCTAAACTGCTTTGTAAGACTGCCTTGAGATGTCTGTCTGAGAAGTCTGGTATCCAGCAGATAAAATCCCCTAAACCTCTGGTCTGAGCCATTGGACTTTCTCTCCATTATTGGAGGACAGAATAGTGCCTGGTCCTTGTAAAATATGTTTTGCACATCCCGTGCATTAACACTTGTCTTAAGGAGGATAAGCCCATGTAGCCAAAAGGTTTATCTTTCAGGAAGCGTAAGAGCCAGTCTGGCTGGCATGCTGAGGGTTTTTCTGAAAAGGAAAAGATTGCAGGATCTTTGATGTACGGTAAGATACTGTACTTGGCTTAATTTCATTATTCGGCATTGCATCCCTTTCATACTCAGGGGTGGTGAAGAGGAAGCTGTGAGTAGGAAGAAATGAGAGGTGGGAAGAAACACAGGTGTTCTTACGATTCTTAAGACTACCGTGCTCAGATAAAGCATTTAATGGCTTATACTGTTTGGCAGAAGGCTTTAGCTTATCAAACCCAGTTGTGAGAGGCAGGTGAATGGAAATCATCTCCAACAGATATAAAACAAGCACTGCGTTATTCAGACATTAATTCCCTTGTACGTGTCACGTTTCCAGATTTTCAGTAAAAAAAGATTTTCAATGCTAGAAAAATGGTTGAGACACAGTGCAATTGCATGAAGAAGCTACGGGAAAGTAGTGTGGAGCTGACTATGAAGTGTCATCGACTTGAGAACTCCGCTCAGATTTCCAGCTGAATGTTGTCAGTGCACAGGGAAGAACTGCCACTCTTTCTGATTGCTGCCAGGAACTGTAAGAGGAAGAAGGGAGAACTCAGGCAAAACGGGTGTCTTTGTGTTGTGGATGCTCTGGCCCACAGGCAGCAGCTGCTGAGACTCCTCTTCCTTTTTGTGTTTCTGAAAGGAAAGACCAAAGATCAAAGTTTAGTAGAAGTCAGCTCCTTTCTCCTACCCTTTTGCTCTTCCACCTGCTCCCTCTGCTGGTATAATCAAGGACATCCAGCGAAACGAAAATGGGAGTTAAAAAGGAAACAAAATGGTGGTCTGAGCTTTTTACATTCTGCTGATGACTGAACTCTGAATTTTAGAGCGATAGGAACCTGTCCTCTAAACCATTTCACATCACCTTGTCTTCATGATCTTTGCGGTAACACTGAATACATTTCCAACCTCTTCATACAATAAATCATCACGTTCTCCTTTTCAAGTGTAAAAGTTTCAGGAAAGAGAATAGTCTAAACCAGTTTCTGACTTCAGTGGTGGCTCTCCGTGTTTCGGATTTTGTTCTCTTTTGTCTCGTGTTCTTAAGGCAGACAATGGAAAATCGCCACCATTTGTCTTTCACAAGTTGTATTTGAATCTTTCAGGGTTTTTTAATGGATTAAATGGTCTTTTTGTTTTTAAAACCTTCAAACCAAATCAAGGTACTCAGTGCAAAGGAACAGTGGCTGTCCTCATCCCTAAGTCCACATAGACGTTCACAGTGCAGCTGTCACAAAAGAGATCGGTCCTACTTGCACCTTTCTCGCCAACACGCTGCCTATTGTGTGTCTCAATCCCTCTGGTGTTCCTTCAGCTCCCTAAACAAGCAAAAATGTTCTTTTGGTTTTTGCTAGCTTCATTTCATCCCATTGTAACAAGGTGAATCAGTCTAACACAAGGTCAGAAGACGGCCAGAGACAGCTCCAGTGATGAGGCAGTGGGTTGCAGTAAACCATCAGATCCGGTCAAGCAAGACGGTGCCAGTCTCACACCAAGTTCTGTTGGAAAGAGATGGTAATCCTTGCTGGTAGATAAAACCCATTCAGGCTTCTCTCCATGTAGAGTATTTGTCCTTCAATAGGTTTGAGGTGAAAAGTGGGGCTCTTGGAACATTCTGATTGAAGCTAATTGCCAGTTGTGTTAGCTGATGAGAAGCCTGACTAAAGAAGTCATCAAGATCTCTTGCCTTCTCTCGCTAGTTTCTTCTACTAGAGTTTGCCAGGCTACGTGTTGTTCTTATCACACTGTCCCTAACCACCAGCTTACAGGCATCTCTTCTGAAAGGTCATAACTCTCCAGCTGTTTCGCCCGGATCTTCCCCTAATCCAATTTTCTCTCAGTGACACTCTTTCTGTTTCTGAAGTCTGTGATGCTTCTTTTCACAAGTAGATTCGCTTTCAGCTTCCCTTGTTCTCAACGACCAACCGTGCATACTCACTTTATTCAACACTTTCAAACCTCAGCAACATCCCAGATATTTTCCCCAAGTAATTTTTGCCATTAGGCAATGTGCCAGGGTCAGATGCTCCCGGTTTAGCTCTCTTGACTACAAGGAAGTGGATGGTTTTTTGTCTATGGTGAGTCTGGCAGGCAAGAAGTTGGTTGGTAAAGATGAAGAATGTGTGATACAGCTGTATGGATTTGTCTGGATTTTAGGAGGTGGGGAAGGAAGCCAACGATCTCTGCAATTACTGCCTGCTTTCTATCAGATTACCATGTGATTCTTGAGCATCACGTTAATCTGTGACACAATAACTAGGTGAGCATGAAGAATACGGGTGTAAGCTGGAACACTGGAGGTTCCACATCAATATGAGAAGGAACAACTTCATGGTGAGCATGGAACAGGCTGCCCAGAGGGGTTGTGGAGTCTCCTTCTCTGGAGATGTTTAAAACCCGCCTGGACATGTTCCTGTGCGACTTGATCTAGGTGATCCTGCTGTGGCAGGAGGATTGGACTGGGTGATCTTTCAAGGTCCCTTCCAATCCCTAATGTTCTGTGATTCTATGAGTACTGGAGAGTTTCATGTACAATATAGAGCAGAGCATGAGGAGTCTGCCTTTAAGTTCACTTTCTGTGGACATCACATCAACTAAATCGTCTCAGACAGCAAACATAAGAGGACACGAGAACAATCCAAGTTAATTCTCTTACACATTAAAACACACTGACTACTGGAAGGTATTTTTTATATGAAGTAGAGAGCCGACTGGAAAAACAGTTTTGTGCTGTGAAGAGCCCTTTACAGGCTGTGCCTTACTGTGGATAAACTGTCATCGTACATGTTGGCGCCTACGTTAGACACATCTGTGCCTTAGTGATAATTGACATCATTTTAAACAAGCCTGTACATTTATGTTTCTTTTGTTTATAAATAAGTGGCTGCATCCTTACATGGGACCAGAGCGGCTACTGAATTAAAGGCACTGGTATGGCCGAGTGTTACTCTGTCACCTAACTGCGTTAACTTTCCACTCTGGGTTTTCTTGGTCTGTTTTTTTCTTCCCAATGGGCCACACGTCTTCATTGCCCCAGCAACAGCAGATGAGGATTCTATTGAGTTTCTTTAGCCTGAGTTTTCTTCTTCCTTTAGATTTCCTGCGTAAACTTCTTGCAGTGTATAGGCTACTTCCGTCCCCATGACTTCCATAAAGATGGGACATTTTGGTTGCTTTCACCTGAGTGGTTTCCCCACCTTCTCTCAGTGTGTGTTTATAATTTCCACCTTCTTGTTGATCCAGCTAAGCTATTTACTGTACAGCACCTCCTAATTAGGGTATGTTTTCTACTGCTGAATTCATGACAAACGTGAAGATGAAAGAATGAACCTAACAAAATTGTGGCCATCTGAGAAGTGATTAAAGAGGAAACTCCCCTGCATTGTGATTGAAAGGAAATGAGTGGGTGTCAGCCTAGTGAGTTGTTCCATATGAATCAAGATATAATGAGTCTGTTTTTCATGTGTCGCAAAGGAGGACTCAAGATCATCCTTTAACTCTTGTCTGTTGACAGTTTAGAGCAAAGTAAGCTCACACCCCTGCGCTCCCAGCCATCAAGGAAAATTGACATAAGTGTGGAGCAAGCTGGTGAAAAAAGAGAGAAGAATTTTTCATGGTCCTTAGTTCTTTTGCTGGGCAATTGCAGTCTCTGCCTACCAGCTTCCCCTTCCTTCCTCTTATTGTATGATGTAGTAGCCTCTTGTCCTAAATTCGTTTTCAAACTCATCTGTTCCAAGCCCATAGGCTATAGGTGACCTCTTTCTCCTTTTTTGACCTCAGGTGGAGAATATTTTCCTTCAGTAAATTATTTTTCTCTTTTTGGTTCGGGTCTGTGGTGGGTTTTTTGAGCAATTTTTTCCCCCTTATAATACAAATCAGATTGATCGATTGGATTGCTTTGTGAGTTCCTTTGACACCCAGTAAACACAGGGATTCTCCTGGCAGACTGTCACCACCTTTTAAGAAAATAAGTCCCTTTTTAAAGATCAGAGCAAGTGAAAGAAGCCCCAATAGGATATTAGCGTAGGATAGAGTCACTCCCTTGGAAGCCCATACTCTTTCAAGTTAAGACATTTCAACGTGTACCATCGCTGTGGGTTAATAGACTATCTACATGTAAACACTTAGGTGTAAAGACAGAGCCCACGGACAAATCCAAAGGTTGCTGGACATGAATGCATGATTGGCTGTTCATCACTTTTAATGACTTATTGACTCTTCCCTTCCTTTTTTACATCATCATTGATCCTAATCACAATACTCCATTTCTTTGCCTTTCAACAATCTTCTTTAAACAATGCTATTATTATTATTAATTACACAGAAAGTAATCCCAATGAAATGTGAAATCGTGCATTGGCCGTGTTATTAATGTGGAACTGGTTGATGTACCCACACTTACACAAAGAAAAGGATTTGCACTAAGAATCAAACTGCAAAGCACATTTCGTATTTCCTTCATCAGCAATACCCACAGGTACCTAAATCTGCCTTCTGCAGTCGGGTCAAGTCAGAAGAATCTGTATTTCGATTGATTTCTCATTCTACATGTTTAAATGCTGCAGATTTAAAATGAGATGTTGCTTGCTCTTGTTTTTAAACGCAGTTTAACTAGATTTGATGATTTCTGAAAAAGCACATTTATTCCATGGGCTATGAAAAGCAGTCACATCGTGAAGTCACTCTCCCTCGGAAAGACGGCTGGAGACAATCTAGACAGCAACAAATGCCGGAAGCTTCAACATCTGCAGCTGGTGGAAGACCGGGACAGTGCATTTTGATTGGGATTGTGATTGGGATGAGACAGATGTTGGCAGAAGATGACCACCGGGAAAAGAGAGACTCCTATGGTTGTAAGGAAGATGTTTGCCGTTGGTTCTCTTTGGCTTCATAGTCAAAACATGCCGGGCAAATTGTGGTGTTGCATGGTAAGAAAATGTGTGCTCTTATGACAACGACCTACATCCAGGTAGGACCCAGCAGACAGTGATTTATAGTCTGAATTTTACCTGAGCATGACCTGGTTGTTTTAGTAAAAGCAGTCAAATCACGTCTTTGAAGGCAGGATTTCCCAGGCTGTACAAGAAAGAACTGGTTCTACTGGTTCCTGTGGCTGGTGCTCACAGCTTCCACCACACCCACCCCAGGCTCTCTGGGCCTCTGAAACACAGAGAAGGTGAGATCTTTATCTGCTTAAATATTTTCAAAAACACTAGATTTTGTCACTGATCTTTATTACCGGGAAAGTAAGGATCGCTTGGACAGCTGTTGCTGTCTGCAGGAGAGTTCTTGGTCTCAGAACAACCGCGTCTTTTCCAGTGCAGTGCGTGTTTTCTCTGAAAATACGTGTAAAACTTGAAAGCTTAGTACTCCTCTCCAACTAGAACAATTCAGTCTTGAATCAGAGAGCAGAAGCAGCACAGCAAAGGATTTGGTCACAGCCTACCACGGTCTCTCACACAAAGTTCATTCAAAACAAGATCTCACACACTGGCTGCTCTCCTGATCAGTCTTGATGATTCATTATATGGACTGTTGTTGCTATCAACTGCAAAAGTCACCCAACTAAGAGTCAACAAGGCAAAGTGGATTAAAAACATTTATTGTATAAAGCAAATCATCACCCAACAGTTCCTGATGAAACCTGCAGTTTTCACGAACTACGAGGGAGTGCTCTGTTGTATTAGAGACAGCAAATCAAGGCAGGGACATGAATGACTTGGTAAGTCAAGACTTATTCTGCAAGCAAACAAACTGTGTTCGTTAAGTGACCTGCCCTAGGTTTTATGATCCTGCTCGAGCAGTGGGTTTGGACTTGATGACCTCTGAAGGTCCCTTCCAAACCCTGTATATCAAATGTGTGTATTTCAGCACAGACATCTTAAACTATACAGTCTATCCTTGCAGAGGATGGACAATAATATGAGAGGCAATGACTGGAAGAGTGAAATGGTGTGTGTAAGGAGAAACTGAACAGATCTCCATGGCATGGTGTGGTGGATAATGTGATCCTCGGGAAACAGCAAGCACAACAAGAAGTTTATGCCGTTGCTGGAGTTAGCACTGATGTAGCCGTAGTACGCTCTCTACCAAAGAGCTGTCTATCCAAAATGTGCTCTTGAGAAAGATGTTAAGTAGTTGCTCTGGAAGAGATGCAGATAAGAGGTGGGAAAAGAGCACCGTGACTTACAGAGAGAGATGCAGAATTCTCACCACTGCAGAGCTGCAGGGGTCCTTTGGCTGCTGTCTGTGAAGAGCACACACCAGAAAGTGGATCTTACACCTAATGAGCAAATTTAAAAGGATTTGACATTGAAAGTCGCAGTAGAAATAAACTGAAAATGTCTTGGGATGGGAAAAATCAGCACCAGAACATCTTAGCAAGAATTGTAAGAGATGTAACACTGGAAATTTTCAAGGCAATATTGCTCTTGGATTTGAAGTAGGAATTAATTATAAGACTTGTAGCCTTTTGTGGTGCAGGGAATCATTAGTGCAATATTGTGTCTCACAGTGTTCCCTCTGCGTCTGAAGTCTGTGAAGCTGTGTTTTTCTGTAGATGAATCTACTCGCAGTGTGGCGAACAGTTTGAATAGCCCAATAAACACATCACCGAGTATTCACTGAAATAAAAAAGGAGTCTCTAACCACTTTTCTGCATCACCATTAACTCTCAGCATCCCTGAGCACACTGAAATGTGCTTTGAAAACATGTTTTAAAAATGTCGGTAATCATTCACCAGTCACTGTGACTAGTATTGTAATGAAGATCATTTATACATTAAAAGATTCTTAAGTATTTGTCTGCTAGTGAACACTGTCCCACAAAAGCACTTACATGATGCACCACTGACATTAACCCATGTTAACCCAAAACTTAAGTGATTAAACAATACTTAGACAGCAAGGTTGTGGTCAGAGTGTGAGAACTCAAAACCCATCAATTCAGCCAGTTAAGGTTATCATAAAGACTACAGAGATGATGGAAAAGACCATCTAGGATAAGAAATATCTGGCTGGGTCTGTTTAATCATTTTAACAAAGTGTTCTGTTGAACAAGGAGGCTGTGCTTGAATGTGATTCTTTGTAAAACCTTTTGTATTTGTTATGAATCTGGTCTGTAGGCGGGCTGCTCTTGCAATGCTGAAGATTTGGCAACCTTGGAAATGTTGATCACAGTGTATCATACCTATAAAAAAAGCCAAAACATTCTTAAAAGATGGCTTGTCTCTTATCCAGCCTGTCCAGATCTCTTTGTAGGGCCTCTCTACACTCAAACAGACCAACATACCCACTCAGCTTGGTGTCATCTGCAAACTCACTGAGACTACGCTCAACCCCCTCATCCAGATCATCACTGACAGTACTAAACAGGAGTGGCCAAATACTGAGTCCTGTGGAAAAACATTTGTGACCAGTTGGTAACAGGATATAATTCCACCACTCTTTGGGTCTGGATATCCAGCCAGCACTGAACCCAGTAGTGTGTAGCCTGTCCAAGCCATGGGGGCAGCCAGTTTGCCACAGGAACGGGTGCTGTGGGTAAAGGTGTCAAGGTCTTTACATCCACAAGCTTTCCCCCAGCTGCTGGGCAGGTTGCCTTGTTAGGAACTACTCTGCTGTTGTAGGGATAAAGCACAGTGACTATAGGGATGACTTTTGTCCTGCAGTAGGTTGTAGCTGTGGATTACTCCAAGTTTTACATTTATCAGAAGGTTTTGGCAAATAGGTTCGTTGCACTGTTTTTAACAGAGTCCTGCTGCAAAACTTAGTAAAATAGACGATTCCTGTCTGATTACCGCCAGCTACAGGTGACTGCAGCTGATGACTCTGAAATTGCTGCTCATGGATGATATGCTGACGTGGGAACCAAAACATTTACTCAGAGTAAGACTGGAAGACCTGAAGTACTGTCAAGAAGTGTTAAACCATCCAGTTTTGCTGTCTTCACACCACCTCTACTTCAATAGGCTGGATGTGGAACAGCACGTTTTTTAAACTATGGGTTGTGTAAGGTTTCAAAATTACCTTGGTAATCCTCCGTCTGCATGTTTAAAGCAAACCAGAAATGACATATCTGTGCTTCTGTCTGGAGTGACAATTGTTTTCAACTTGTCTCTCGGCTGAATCAGAGGAACAGAAATAAATCAGAGAATGTAAGTCAGAATGGAGGAAACACTGGAGCCGGCAGCAGTACCATTTGGTGCCGTCCTGGAGAGCTAAAATAATACGGATTTTTAACTACAGTAATTTAAAAAGAATTGGGGCCATCTGCTATTCTCAGGACATTAATTATTAAAACTTATGAGAAACACAAAGCGTAATGGCTGATAGATTCTAAACTGTCATCCATCTTATTTGTGCTCCTTCCTCTACTCTGGCTGATGCAAACAGCTTATCAGCGAGTAGCATAAGAGATTTCATCACATTTATGGTGATTTTAATGATGAAAGTCTGAAAACAGACTGAAAGACTCCAAAACTTACTTCAGTATAATGTAGTACTAGTCCCACATCCACACCTATGTTTTTAAATATGGTTAAATCCAAACTGGATCTCCTTGTTTAGAGTAAAGGATCTCACTTAAATTCATTACAATTAAGTCAGCCCCTTGCAGGGTGTGAGGTCTGCAGCAACGTTGCATCATCATTACATTAGTTGATGGCTGTTCAGCTGGTGCAATGTTTCTCTAGAGAAAGGCTCTCATTTATTGATCACCCTGAACTACCAGTTGTGCACCCGAGTCCAAGCCTCACTAAGATACAGGCTGCTGCCATACCTGTCCAGGCCTGTGTATTTCCATGGGAAATCATGAAGTCAGTCAGCCTGCTAAGCCCCACTGTGTATTTTTCCAAGCTCCTCTAGTGAAAAATGTGGTTCAGTTCAGATGAGACTTACGGGCACGAGTAGGTTGAAACAAACACCATAGAATTGTCTCTGCAAGGAGTCTCAGTGCATGTCTGTCATTGAATGTAATGGGTGGCTGTGCATCGCAGGGCGAGCGGGATGAAAAGTCTGACCTTAGGAGTTTCACAAGTGATAGCACTAATGAATTGGTATTAACTGGGTCAGTCTGGGCAAAAAGCGATGTACAGGTAAAACTATACATTAAATTGTTATCTTTGTGTTATAATAGAAGCTGGCTTCTGCAAGGAGAAAACAACTACTCAGGACTGATGACCTTCTGATGTTCATCCATGGATAATGCTAGAAACCGAGTGTTAAAGGGATGTACAGATACCACTACTCAGTATATTTTGAGACTGTGCCGTTAAACAGCCACGATCTCAAAGTTTAGCACATCCTGCAGCTGGAAGTGTATGCACAGAACACAGACTTCCTCCTGCGTTACCTGTGGACACCTGAAATTTTGCCTCTTTGTAATAGGTTTAGTGCTGTGGCCAGACACACCTGAGAAACTTTCAGCTATTTGCTGTGGAAGCGTTCTGTTTGCCCAGGGCAGGGATGCAAACAGTCTTTTAGGACCAGAGTTGTAAAAGTATTTCTCCTTTCAGAAATGCTTAAAGCCAATGGGCTTTCGGGGCTTAAGCTCTTCTGCAGAGCAACTTAGGTACCTGCTCGCTCTGTGAAATAGATAGATGTGTCCTTAGGAGTAATCTGCTCTGTACGCTACCCCTTCGGTTAACGAGGATTAGAGTTTTGCAGAGGTATTGTTGTCCTAATCCAAACAGTACGTCGTACTCAAATCATTCAATACACGTAATTATTTTCCTAGACAGGACTTTATCCTCGTTTGTTGTTGCTTCTGGAAAAAAAAGACTTCCCGAGGAAAAAATGATGCTAATTTTTATTATGAGCTTTCATTTGGCTTGAATGAGAAGACTGAATTGCTGGCTGTCATCAGCTCCAACCAGACAAGCGCTGCATCAGCCTCACATCACCATCCAGTAGTTTCAGTATCTTGAGCTGTAGCTGGAGTCAGTTCCTGATGCTTCCTAATTGCCTGTGATTAAATTACGTGCCAGCCTCATACACAAGGGTAAACTGGTGAAATCATCTCACTCCAACGAGCACAACAAGTGCTGGTGCAGAACCAGATTTAAAAAACATCAGACAGATTAATGGGACAAGAAACTTGTTAAGTGCTGTCCTCTTGTTCTGGTTTGAGTTAGAACAGAACTGATTT
>JAOXOE010000343.1:5863316-5888643 GCA_028565055.1 Phoeniculus purpureus | reverse complement strand
CTTCCAGCCCTGACTGATTCTATGATTCTATAGTGACTTACGGTGGGGAAAGTACTTTCATCTTAAAGCCTGTGTTGTAGGTGCTTAGAACTTCTAGAAAACAATATGGACGTGTTCCTGTGTGACTTGGTCTGGGTGGTCCTGCTGTGTCAGGGGGATTGGACTGGATGCTCTTTCGAAGTCCCTTCCAATCCCTAATGATTCTATGATTATTTTACTGTGTGCTGCACAGCCCTCTGTACAGTGGGACCCTCAGCTCTACTGTAGCACCTAAGTAATAAAGATGAGGTATAGATTTAATATTTTGCATCATCAGCATGATTCACTGTAGGACTTAAACCTTACTGTTTGTTCTACACTACTGGGATAAAGAGCACTATAATTAGAAAGCAGCAAATTTTTCATACCACTTAATTAGTAAGGCTACAAACACTCTGTAATAGCTGAAGAACAGAAGTGCACTACAATTATTAACATGCATTACATGCAGCACTGGTGGTAATAGTGCTGCACCAGTATCTTGCCTTTACACAGCATCTTTCATCCTAAGTGCAACACAAAACATACAGAAACGTGGTCTGAATGTAGAATGCGAATGAATGCAGAAAAAACAGAGACTTGATCTGAATTTTCTACCAAGAGCATAGCCTGAGTAAGGAAAGGCAGCAACAAGTAGAAAGTAAGTTTGCAATCAACAGAAGCGCTTCCCCTTTCTGAAGGGATTTTGTACTCGTGTAGTGGTACCACCAAAAGAGCGCTGGGGAGTTGCTCTAGTTGAATGAACATTAGAAAGAGATCAATAACTTTAAGGGAAAGAGCTCCAATGCTATAAATTGCATCTACCACTGGATGTGAAAGCTAAATACACACACACACAGATTCACAGATACACAGATCATTAGGGGTTGGAAAGGACTTCCAGGGGTCATAGAGTCCAACCTCCCTGCTCGAGCAGGACCATAGAACCTAAGATAGGTCACAGGAACCCATCCAGACGAGTCTTAAAAGTCTCCAGAGGAGACTCCACAGCCTCCCTGAGCACCCTGTTCTGGTGCTCTGTCACCCTCACAGTAAAGAAGTTCTTCCTCATGTTGAGGTGGAACTTCCTGTGCCCCAACTGATGCCCGTTGCCCCTTGTCCTATCACAGGCATATACAGTGCTACTGTACCCTGTACCTTAAAGCACGAGTTGAAACAGCTAAACATATGCAGTAAAGACTGTCTGGAGGAGAGAAGGTTGACAGAAAAAACCCAGCATGATGGATATGCTCAGACATGAGGTGTGCTGGGAAAGACAAGGCACCTGATGCATGCAATTTGCAAAAGCTAAGTCAGAAAACCCACTGAGAAAGAAAGAGATTTGAAGTTAATGCAGAGCTGTTTGAATCAAGCAGGAACATTAACTGCTGTTGGTGCAGCTGTTATGTCTTGAAAAAAAAATGTAGGTTCACCAAACGGGATCAGTACTTCACTTCCACGGGGTGCACTGGGAGGAATCGGCGTGTACGCTTCTTTGCAGAGCTGCAAATATTTTCTCTTACTATAACCTTTTGCGTGTTCAAAATCTAATCGTGTTAGCTGACCCAATACACTTCCTGCACGCTCGGGTTTTATTCCCAAGTGAGATCTAAGTGTCTGTGACATTGAGGATACGGGACTTATCCTCTCTGGCATCAGCTGTGCGTAGGGTTCTCTTAACAAGAACACAGTCTGCGCTTTGCAGAGTTATCTTTCCACTCTTCTCACAGCTGCCAAGGCTTCAGCTGGACTGCAGTGTCCAGCTCTGGGCGCCGCTCTTCAAGAAAAGGCTGAGCTCTTCAGGGCAGAGAACAGCAGCCAAAAGGATTGCAAGCCCAAAGACTACATTTGGTGAGCCAAGGCTGAAAGAACTGTTGTTTTGGAGCCTCCAGGAGAGAAGACTGACTGAGAGAAGGGTTATACTTGGTGTGGGAAGAGTAAGGTTAGCTGCTGGGAAGAACTTGCTGAAGACAGGGGCGCTGACACTCTGGAGGAGGTTTGTCCCAGGACCACATAAAGTCTCTCGCACTGAAGACTTTAATGCAAGTTAAACAAACAACCTGTCAGAGCCAGAAAGATGTAGGAGTCGTTAATGATTGCTTGAACTTAATTACCTTACAGCATGCTTCCTAGTCTTTTATTCTCATGGCTTTCCATGTGTTTTTATGATTCCAGTTTCTTATTCCGGATTGTTGAAAGATTTTTCTTCAAAACCTGTGAATTAATTTATATTTGGACAGAAGCCAACAGTGGGAAGTATCTAGAGCAAAGGACCACCTTTCTTTAAGAAGATGGAAAGTGGTGATGGACTCTCAAGTATGACATTCACTACTACAAATACGGTGATTGGAACGACAAAGCTGTACCACAGACATAGAGAGAACACTACTATCAACTGGATTTCTGACCTAGAAACATATGATGTCACCTCCACGCACGACGAACATCTCTGGTGTGCAGCAAAGCTGCTGGAGCAGCTTTTTGAAGTTGTAGCATGACAGGCTTTTGGCAACTGCTTGGAACAAAGCTGCTCTGATAGTTGTTTGATTAAGCAAATGTGCTGTGGTAGATGTCTGAAGCCAAGCTGTTTCTGCAGCTGTTTGAGCCAGAGCTGGTCCTGCAGTTTTTGAAGAAGGCATTTGTGAAGAGCGAAGGACAGAGACACAAGCAGAAATGAAAGAAGAGAGAAGGAAGTCTACACACGGCATCAAAACCGAAGAGATGTTTATTTCCAAACAGCTTTGTAAAACAAAACCACAATGCTGAATCGGGATACTGGTGCCACAGTACGCAGGACTCCTAAGGCTCTGTTTGTTGATATAAAACATACTAAATGCTGGGCTTTAAGGATGTCATTAAAGCTGCAAAGTCAAGCAATCAAAAGGTAGGAAATGCCACAAGTCAGGCTGAATGCAAATTTTACTCATCTCCCCCGTGCAAATGTCTTTAGCTGTAGAGTTATTTCTTCAA
Organism: Phoeniculus purpureus; assembly: GCA_028565055.1. Classification (NCBI taxonomy): domain Eukaryota; kingdom Metazoa; phylum Chordata; class Aves; order Bucerotiformes; family Phoeniculidae; genus Phoeniculus; species Phoeniculus purpureus. The sequence continues at coordinate 5,885,655 of JAOXOE010000343.1, read as the reverse complement.
GATTTAAAGCTCAGACAGCACTCAGAGGCGACAGGTAGTTTTAAATGATCTCTTCTTTCTCCCTTGTCCTTGTTCCATAGAAGGCCTTTAGCTTTGTTTATTTCATGATATTAAAATCTCATCTGACAACAGAGTGATTAATCTCATCTTGATCTTTTCAGTAGTTCTTGTCCCCACGGTCTCTGCTTGCCTCACAAACACAAATTCTTCTTTAATGACAGCTATGAAAGCGATAGCGTTGCTCCGGCTTTTTGGAGAGGTAACATGAAAACTACTCTGCAGTTTGGAGTGCTCAGTTCAAGGTGTGGGATCTTGAGCCCTCATACAGCAATTTATGTTTTCAAGTTGCAAATCCTGTTGACTTAAAGAGGCAAAGCCAGGTCATAGGAACTCGGGGGAGGCATCTTTTACCAATGGTTTAAGAAAATACAGATGCCCCTCAATTGAGCTAACAGAGTAACTAGGAAAAATATATCCTGCCCTCTCTTTGGACAACCAAATAATGATGGAACATTCTCATGGAAAGTTTCCAGCTTGTTTCCTGACAGTAGCCGGATTCACAGAATCACAGAATCATCACGGCTGGAAAGGACCTCCAGGGTCATCGAGTCCCACCTTCATCTTATTATCTAGATGCTAGATTCTTGTAGTCAAAGTTCTTGGGCTTTTCTGCAAGGCACAGATTGAATGAACATCCACGTGACACAGATGCTTGAATTTATTCCTACAAATCGTAACCACCTCTGGCTCTACCAGTCGTTGCCTCAGCCCTAATTTCTCCTTAACCTTGGTTCTTATTCAAGCTCCGTTGCCATTTCTCAGCACGTAGTAAGGAACTGAACTTCCTTCCATTGGTTCCTTTCCTTCCCAGCTTTTAATCTGTGCTGTCTGTCTCCTGGTCCCTTCTGCTTTTCACCATCAATTTCTCTGTAGACTGACATCCAACAACAATTCCTCACCCAAACTGAGTTGATCCTTCAGTCTTTCTCACAGTTTCCAACATTTCAGCAACTCTTCTTAGTTCTTTTTTGTTCCTGTTGCCCCTGAAATCTCTTCACCTCCTTTACTGTGTCAGTCATCACAACCATCCCAGTTCCCTCTTCTTTCACTCTGTCTCTGCATTCTGGTGTCCTGTTTCCTGGCTGCCCCTCATCTCCAGGCAAATCAGCTTCTCGCAAGCTCTGTTTTTAAATAGGGCAGCTTCCTCCTTCTGGCTTCCTGTTTGGAGTGGATGGGAGAAATAGAACTTCGCTCCGTCTTGGACTGTAGCCCACTATGACGAGCTATAATTGCAAGGAAAATCCTGATCAGCCTCAGTCTGGAACATGTTCTATAATTACAGAGTCTTGGAGAAATGCAACTGCTGACACCTGAGAATTTGGTAACAAGCATGTATGAGCTGTTAGGGGTTTTTTTTTTTCCAAAGAACTAGAGTTCAGCCAAATTTAACAAATTCTTTTTTAACAAATTTTAATCCCATGCTACAAGCGGTGGTAGCTCTAAAAAATTACAGCAGAACCCTGTTTTGGTTTGGATTTTTTTCAGGTTTTTAAGAAGAAAATGATCTCAGAAACGGCCAAGTGATTTGTTTCACAAACCCCACAAATTCATCTTCAGGCAGATGCTCAGTGTGGAAAATTCCAGTGCAAATAATTCAAGTTTGGCAAAGTTACAAATAACTGAAAGCAGAGTCTCATAATGGGAAATGTTGGACAATCTTGCTAGGCATGTGTGCATCGAGGTCTGACTGTAATATAGTTGCCCATTAAAACTTGAGGCAAGAGCTCTCCTCATGGTCATCAGAAAACAATTCATAGCTTTGCTGCCATTACAATGTCAGGTCTCGTACCAGAGCTGTTGTAGGAACGTGCAGTTGATCCACTTTGAAGTTCTGGGTTTTAAAGAGGACATTATTTTATTGTTTTATTAAATAGTTGCAATCACAGACTCACAGAATCATCAGAGTTAGAAGGGACCTCAAAAGATCATCAAGTCCAACCTCCCCACCAATGCAGGGCTGCCCACATCACGGTGCACAGGGCTGCCTGCATCCCCAGTAGTATGAACGTCTCCAGAGCAGGAGAATCCACAGCCCCTCTGGGCAGCCTGTGCCAGGGCTTTGGAACTCACACTGGAAAGAAGTTTGTCCTTATTTCTAAATATAACTTCTTGTGTTCCAGCTTGTGCCCACTGCTCCTTGTCCCGTCCCTGGTCACAACTGGAAACAGGTGAGGATCAGGTCTCCTCTTAGTCTTCTCTTCTCCAGGCTAAACAGACCCAGCTCTCTCAACCTTTCCTTGTAAGAGAGATGATCCAGGCTCCTAGTCACCTTGTTGGCCTCTACTGGCCTCTCTCCAGTAGTCCCCTGTCAATAGAGTTTGAATTCTGCATTTTTTGCACTGCGTTAAATATTTTAAGATTGTTACAGCACACGTCACGTACACCTGAAATGAAGGAAGCATCTTGAAGGATGCACAGGGCAAAGCCTAAGCCAAACACCTCAGCTCTTCTTGTTTGGCAGTAGTAGTATAGCAGAGGTTGGATTCTAAAGGATTAGAAAGGATTCTAAACCCAGACAGACTGCGGCGGTCCCAAGAGCCACTGATAAATCTCAGATAGGTCGAAGAGTCTACGACAGCAAGTTAAAGATTAAAAAGGTGTCTTTTGACCTGCATTAATTTAAGGTGAATTTTTAGGGGAGCTTTTCAAAGTAGTTGTTGTGTGGAAGGTTGGCTTGGCTTCCAAGGGAAGGTTAAGGGATCCAGAGATCTACACGTACACCTGAATCAGCAAGGACCAAGTAATCTTTGGAGCATCTAAGTACCAAGAGAGGGGAGAAATTGTTTATTGCTCTAAATGAAGCTACAAGAATAATCAGATTTAAATTTATTGAGAGAGTTCATGTAAATATTAGGGTAATGCTTCCCTGATGATGAGATCCATCAAGATACCTAGGATTCCAATAGATATTCAGCTTCTCTGGACTTCTAGAACGAAGCTGAGCAAAGCAATATGCAGGGCAGTTGCAGAAGGATTAATTGCTCTCACCCTCAATCACCAAAAGTTTGTCATCAAAATCCAGAAAGCGTGCTCCTCCTCTTGTTTTGCAGTGCTTAGCTAGGGTAGAAGTGAACTGTCTGTGGCTTTGCCTTGACATGCTGAGGCTGAGATGAAGTTAACTAGGTAGGGAAACCCTCTGAGGGTGACAGCTCCTCAGACGAGGTGCACCTCACTTCATCAATCCGAGACGGATTGTACCTGAGCCAATAACGCTCCGTTCCCTTCACTGTCAAGAGAAAGTAAGCATCTTGCAGAGCACCATCCATTTCATCTGATGTGGATGTCCAAAGCAAGGCGAAAGGATGACACTGGCAGTGTACACTTCTTGGTGGGCTCTGTAATGTCTGTCCAGGACAAGTAGCTAACCTGGGGTGACACAGGTGAAATGGCTCCCACGTTTTTGTCCAGGGTAGGTGTCGCTACGGGCTTCTCTGTCACATACAAGCCAAACTGCTGAAAAGCTCTGTGGTGAGCGGAACTGCACCAGACAGGCATTTCAGAGGTTCTGCAAAATACAGCTGCTCAGCTCCCAAACAGAATGGGAGAGACAGACTCCTGACACTGCTTTTCTAAATTCCACCCTACTTTGAGTTATGCTTCTAGTGACAATGCAAAGTGACAATGCCTATTTTTAAACCCCTCTGGTCTTTGGGCCTTGTAGCTGCATCCTGCTGCTGACTTAACTAAGGCCCCCAGCCTGAGAGCAGCCCTTCTCAGCAGTCTGCACAGCCTGCCTTCAGAGCGCTGGATCCGGGTGTACTGGACCTGCATTCTGTTTGCCTTGTGGTCCACCGCTTGCACTCACGCACAGAGAGCACATAAGCCGTCCTTACACCAAACTGCACCAGCTCACCTGTGGGTGACTTTACGTGCTGTAGCAAAGGGAGATCGACTGCAGACGCTGGCATCACAGCCTTGCTTTGCCTTTCTCACCCCCAGCCGTTGTTACAAGATCTAAGTCATCGAACCTTAGTGCCTGATGTCATCGAGCGATGCAGTGAGTTAATTTCTCACCGGATCGACTGGTTAAACTGACGTACCCTGCAGCTGTACTTCTGTTCGTTATGATACGCTGGAAGGATGCAGAGTACATGGCCACGTGCTGACTAGAACACAGGACTTCTACCACCCCTTCAGCTGCACTGCTGCAGCGCCTTAGCGGCAATACAAAATGCAAACCACTTCACTAGTGACCGTGCATCAAGGCAGTTACTACTCCACGTGAACAGAAGGCGTTCAGTGCATGTAACCGCTTAGTGGTGTATAGTCAACCAGCGTTGGGTTTGCCATTCTGCAGATGAATTTATATTGCTAAGGACAGTCTTACGTTATTGTATTTGAGGTCGGAAGATTCAGTTATATAAGTTTTAAGACATCTTGAGATGCTGAAGGGATGGCTCTCATTTCCAGCCCCGCTCTTGCAGTATTTTTACTGTATGCCACAGCAGTGCCAGAGCAGGCTGCTTTAGTTTCTGTCAAGTGAGAGTGAAATAAAATCAAGATGGTGGTTCTCATACGAGTTGCAGCAGTGCCCTTGCCGTGCTGGGCAAATTCCAAGCGGTAGCCAAATTCAGAGTGATTACTGGGACATTCTTTGCAGTTCCAGCTGTATGTTGCTCGTTAACTTCCTGCTCTAAAATAGCAAGGAATGTTGCTATCAGCATCTAAACGTTTATTGCTTCCTTCCCCAGCAGCAAGCACCATTCACTGTAGCGCCTCAAAGCATGGAACCTGCCCCTGAAACTGATAGCACCTCAGTAGGTGAAGGGCACTTAGTGATTGTACCCCAAAGCAGCCCCTTTTGGCTACAGGAAGCATGCTAATGCCATTTGCTAGTATCTCTGCCAGCAGGAGCTCCCCTCGGGGGAAAATTCTTGTTTATTGTAATACTTGGATTTCAAGAGGCGCCTTGAGAAGAGCGAATTACTAGAGACTGGAAGGGTGTTAAACTCTCCATACAGGAGGCGGTCTGATCACAGCCGGCAGCTGCCTGCAAGTGCATCTTTTACTGCTATTCCTACTCTCTGCATGATTTTCCAGTTTTTAAGAACTATTTGCAGTTTTCTTCTGGCAGCAACCTCCAAAAACTGGAGCGCATCAGACATGGAACTATAGAGTCGTTAAGATTGAGAGATGCCTCCAAGATCATCAAGTCCAACTATAGCAATCCAACCCCACCGTGCCCACTAAGCTCTGTTTTCACAGATCTACATGGGTATCTTTGAACACCTCCAGGGACAGCAACTCCACTCCCTGGGCAGCCTGTTCCAACCTCTGATCACTCTGTCAGGAAAGAAGTAGTTCCTGATGTCCAATCTAACCCTCCCCTGGCACAACTTTTGTTCATTTTCTCTTGTTCTATTGCTAGAGACTTGGGAGAAGAGACCAACCCCCCTCTTTCTACAGTCTCAGATTGTAAAGAGCAATAAAGTCTCCCCTCAACCTCCTGTTCTCCAGACTCAATAACTCCAGTTCCCTCAGCTGCTCCTCATCAGACCTGTCCTCCAGGCTCTTCAGCAGCCTTGTTGCCCTTCTCTGGACCCACTTCAGCACTTCAGTGTCCTTCTTGTATTGAGGTGCCCAAAACTGGTGCCAGTACTTGAAATGAGGTCTCGCCAGTGTCCTCATCAGTATAGGGGAACAATCACTTCCCTAGTCCTGCTGGCCACACTGTTTCTGATACAGGCAGGATGCAGGTACATCTCACCTCAGAGAGTTCAAAAATCACTGCTTGCTTTTAAAAGCCTTAAGGCAATACCACATAAATACGTGGAAGTTTAATGGTTTACAACCTGCCTGGATACGTTCCTGTGCGACTTGGTCTAGTTGATGCTGCTGTGGCAGGGGGATTGGACTGGATGATCTTTCGAGGTCACTTCCAGTCCCTAATGATTCTATGATTCTATATGTGCTGTGTAAAGTTACTAAAACAGCCTCAACTCAGGCTATCCTGTATTTCTAGTTCTTGTGTCATTCAGGAGTGAGAGTCAGCAGCCTGAACACCACCTCAATGCAGTTGTGTGTGTGTGCACTGGGATTTCCCTCGGTTTTTTAGAATGTAAGTGAACACAAGGACCCTGATGAAATGAAATTGTAAGAAAACCTGTTTATGTAAGTAACTAGCATCAGTTGTTAACGCTCACATTTTTGCTCATGGGAGAGAAATTAGTAATACCCAATATGCCAAATGCATCCTTTCCTACCAGCCAACAAGGAGTTCAAGATCTGTCTGACATCATCAATGGAGGGAAAAGAGCAGGGAATTTCCTCTGAGAAACGTCTCTGGTCTGGTCTAGTCTGCCACCAGTTTCTATAGAGACAGTACTCTCAAAACTCATCCTTATTTATCGCTATAAATAACTCCCTCAGATCAGTGCAAAAGCGGAACTTAGCTATAGAACTTACTGGACATCAGCTCTGAGAAATGGAAATCCAAGGCTGATCAAGGGTTTGTGCGCCGTTATGGGTGAGGATTTATAGAGCCACCGGGGAAGGAACAGCCATGCGAGCAGCAGCCTGTTACTGCCACCGGTTCATTCCGGGGAGGTTGTGTCTGTTCTCGCATCACAAGGAGGAATATTGCTGCACTGTGATGAGGAGTTACATGCTGCACAAAGCTGCATTAACTAGTGCTGCCTTAACCTCTCTTCTCCTGCTGGTGATGCAGTTGCTGGGTAGGATGAGAGTCCTTGCTTGGTGCTTGTATGGATTATGAGTTCTTTGAAGGGGTTGATGTATTTTTCTATAATGGCCATTTAAAAAAATAATTGTTATATCTTAATGAGGGGGAAACAGGTTCCAGAGCAAAAAACCAGCTTGATTTTTAATGTACTACTTTGAGACTTTTCTTAGACCTGTTTAGATGCACAAAGGGCTGCAGAAGTCCTTCCCAGTGCATCAGCTGTATCAAGGTGCAGCATCTGAGCAGAGCCATTCCCCTCTCCCCACCTGCACCTGGGTTTTCATGTGAAGGAAGTCCGTGCACACAGATGCAGATCTGTGGAGTGCAATTGCTCTGCAGTCTAGACATGACCATAGGCACCTAGACTGGATTTTTGAAAGCAGCAGGTGCCTTATTTCTGTTGTTCTTGTTGGCCAACAGGCCTTTAAGTGCCTCTGGAAATCCTACTGACTCCTTACCGCATTCGTTAACAATTCTGTCTCTAAGTGACTGCTCAAGATCACAGAAGTAGCCTGTGGCTACCATGCTACCCACTGCTATAGTCTTTCTTCTGTGCCAATAAAGATTCACTAGAATTGCATTGATGCAAGTTCCCAGCAGGACTAAACACTTTTCCTGACGGGACAGAAATGAGAGGCGAGCCCTCAGCCAGCTGTCAGGAGAGGCTGGGGCTTTAGGCAAGACTTGAGTACCAGGGAATGTTTCCACAACAGAGAACTTGGTATGTTTATAACTCTGGCTCTCTTAATCTGTCCTGTCCTGTCATTCCTGACTGCTGCTAAATAGGTTTTGTGTTGGTTTTGCCGCAACAAAATGCTGCCAATTGCTTTGCATATCCCCAGTAACACACTTTCATCGACAGATGCATGGCTGTAAATGAAAGTCATGGAGGAAATGCAACTGCTTAATTGGGCAGTGTCCAGGTCAATACAGACCCTTTATGTCTACCACCATCACCACACGCATGCAAGTACGCCTGCAGTCTATAAGTTTGTTGACTGCTCTTGATTTGCTGGAGATTAAACTCTTTACTAGGTTTCTGTCGTAGCCTCTCTAACGCACAGCGTATCTAGAGAGGTTCAGGTACTGAGCTGGTGTCTGAAACAGGTTGTACTGTCCTAGTGACTTCATTTCCCAGGACGCAGACAAGAGCATCTACACGGGAAACAGTGGTGTAGCACAGATACCCAAAGCTGGGTTAGATTAGCAACAGTTATGATCATAGCAACACAGGTCAATCCTCACTGCTTCTTAGCAGGAAAACCTGACCTTCAGAAGCTTCATGCTGTTGCAGTTTGTTTGCTTCTACCCTTACAGGTATCTCCTTTAACTTCAGCTTGATTACGCTGCTTAATTAGAAAGTACAGTTCAGACAATTTGTCGTTCTGGAATCCAAAAGCAGCTGATGAGGCTACAAAGCATGAAAAAGAATTGGAAAAGGCTCCTTTGTTCTCTATAAAACACGTTTTTTAATAGATTAGGCTATTAGTACTTATGTCCATCTATGCCTCTGCAGTGTGTTGTGTCTGTCTTAGATGCTGCTTCAAAAATCATGATGACAGCAATGGTCATTTTCATCATTAAATTGAAGAGACATTGACAACAAAATGTTATTGGTACACTGTACTGGGTCTGGCTGAACTGCCAGCTGGTGGTCACAGAATCATCATGGCTGGAAAGGACCTCCAGGGTCATCGAGTCCAACCTTTATAACCCACCACATGTGGCTATAAGCAAATAGTACAGAAGCCACTGCGCAGGGACCAGAACACCTGGATTAATGCCTTTATGATAATACAGCAGCTGATTATTTGAATCGCAGAAGCTTTGTTTCCTACAGATTTGAGAGTCGTACTTGGATTTCCTAGTGCCTGAGAAGGTGTGACCTCTAATTACCTGTAGGTGACAGAACCCTCTTTCTCTCTGATATGTGAGTTCTGGATGGGGATGTAGTAACAGCTGAACTAATATTCTGTACTTTCACTTAGCAACTGCTCTTTCTATTTTTCTGTTATAATTCTAAAACTTCTGAGAGCTCACCCTTCTGGTGACTTTGGATGACATTAATCAACAGACTCAAGATGTACATGGAGAGGAAGAGATGGACACCCACATACACACGTGTGGGATTTGTGGACCTCTTTCCTTAAGAAACCAGGCTGAAAATAGTGCTGACCCCTCATGCCAGCACTGCAAGTCAAGTTTGTTCAAGACAACAGATGATTGTCATCACTATTTTATACGAGTCAAAGCCAAGCATTAACTAGATATCAAGCACAACCTATGTGTCTGTAATATGTCAATGCCTGACTAGCTCCACACAGCAATGTATTTATAAATACTGGAAATATTTACTGTTCCTGTAGAAGGTTCTGTCATCTTCAGTGTTGTCACAAGTCAGCTGGAGCTCTGTGGATGTTTAATTATCCCTTGGCAATTGTGATTACTGTACATTCAGCTACAGGAGGTCGTTCACCTAGTTCATTTTAATTTATTCTTTTCTTTCCATTCCTAAGAAATGTCTTTCCATTAACAGTACTCCCAGCTCTTTGTTCACACTAGAACCTATTTCCAAAACCAGAATGGACGAACACATCTAGAGGGTAATAGATGTGTGCCTGTCTAGTCTGCCAAGGTTTGAACTCACATTGCAGTTCCTCTTCAACGGAGACATTTATAAGGGTCTCTGACACAAGGATCTGTCTTTTCTACTTGTTTAAGTCTTTTAACAAACTCTGTAGGAACTTAATGTCTGTCAAATGTCCATCCCTTGCAAAACCTGATTGAAATGAGCCAGCAGGTTCTATGTTATTATGGGACAAGAAACCCTTGCACAGAATAAGATGCAAAACTCAACAGCACAGAATATATTTTCTTATATAAAGAATAAGAGAAAATTATCACGTCTTTATTTTATTTTTTTTAATAATAGGAATTTTAAGAAGTCACTAAAATGTCGACAGTGGAAAATAAAAACTTGTTACCATTTTTATAGATCATCGCTCAAAAGCTGTTGACCAATCTAAAAAAACTATAATCTAGCCTATATTTTATGTCTTCATGGATTCTAGTGCCCCACAGAGTGCACTAGCACATACGTTAAGCGCAAGGAACAGAAATATTTAATATGCATTACTTTCCAGGAGGACCGCTTAGTAAAGACAACCCAAGACTAGAGAGACAATTCCACTATGGACTGTCACCGTATGGGTTGTAATTCTAATTTATGGTGGCAATAGCGCACCCTGCGTGAACCTCACTTGATTCAATAACATTCTATTATTCCTAAGAGCTGCGGAGTGAACCTTTATCAATCTCCCAATACTAAACACATCAGGGTATGACAATCACTCCTTCCCTTATGGATTAAATAACAATTTGAAATGTCATACTTGGAACTACTGAGCAACGTGCCTGCTGCCAAGCGGTGACAGCAAACTGCAGTAGTTAATTTGACTCGATGGAACACTTGAAAGCAGGCGAGCTCGAGGCATGAGCGTTAAGCACGTTTGAGGTTTTGCTTATGCGTGTCAGCAAACGGATCCTATATAGCTACTAATATGGTCAGGTGTTTTTATCTAAAAGTGCCTGTACACGGGGTGAAGCGCAGCAGAAAATCGTGTTTAGAGATCCTGTCGTTAATGAATTGCTCCAAATTGAAATTCCTCTCCCAAATATCGTTATATTTTTCCCCTCATAAACTTCACTCCCATTAGAGAACATTTGATATCTTAACTACCAAGTAGGAGACGCTCAAAGATTCACAAGCCTTCTCCTGATTAAAGTAAACAATTTAATTACCTATCTAAATCATTAGCGCACTTCGATAGGCTGAATGACAGTTCTCACTCTCAGCAGACTATTTTACCTGTCCCCCTGGCCTGGATCACAGCGCGTGTCCTTTGAATTTGTTATAGCAAAAGCCCAGTCGTTTAATGGGCAAATTATCCCTGCCCATAAATTAAGAAACAAGCTCTGAGTTTATCCTTGACTTCTTCATTTATATGCTCAGGGTTAGGGATTTTATTTTAGATTCTTCTTGCTTGGATATTTTCTTGAGGGCATCAAAGCACATCATAAAGGTGGTACCAGCTGTGGCCTTTGGCAGAAACAACCAAAGGATGAGCCCTGCAGGCTGTTTTCTATCAGAAAAAAAGTAAGTCAGGTCGATAGGCAAAGTCTTTATGGCAGAAGGTGTGGACACACAGAAGCAAATAGAGACATGACCTTTGCTCATGCTGACAAAGGTTTCCATGGCTCCTATTGTATCCTAATTGATCTGGCTTTCCCTGGATGCCCCACCGTTTACAGGGGCCAAGCCTCACATTTCTCCATGTTGACAACAGAAGTGGCACCTTGGGCTGAAGCTGTACCAGGACTCTCCTGTAGGTTAGAGCTCACATAGCAAAGTTAGCTAAAGGGAATGGATTTGCATGTCTCAGCCAATTCCCTAAAAAACTTCGTGTAGGCTTTGGCAACTTCAAGGAGAGAAGCTCAACATAGAACTGGGGGCAGTAACTCCTTAAACTGCAGAAGCAAAAGCTGAATTTGCCGGAGCTTGTCTGACCATGCCCTGACTTCCCCTTTTTGAAGTGCACAAGCAGCTAAGAGCCAGCACTGCCCATTAACAGGTCTTTGAAGATACCTTTAACAACTAAGCCAGGCTGATTATATGATTACGCGTTTGTGTGGGAAACTATCTGATTTAATCTCTAAAACTACAGGGGTATACCGACCGTGGATATTTTTGTCCATCAGAAACATATCTGTTTGGCAAAAAAAATAGCCAGCAAACTGCTAAGAGAGCTGGTAATGGGAACTAGAACCTCTGCGTTACTAGACCACCAGCTGAAACCCACCGTAAGTCGGTAACAGGAGCTCTTAGGTGCTAGAGCTGATGTTTCGTAACCCAACATGAAATAAGGGAGTAATTTTAATTCAGATCCTAGTAAGTAAATATTGCTGGCTCTAGCTTCTTCCTTTGAGCCCTAGATAAACCAAAAAGTGCCACCTGCCATTGTATCAGGAAAGACTAAACTGTATTATTAATCTAAACTTTTTCTTGTGTTCTTCCTGTTCACGGGATCAGATGGACAGATGTCATCAGTACAGCACACAAAGTTCTTGTTCTGTAGGTGAATAATTCAATTTCTAATTTGATGTTGATAATTCTAATTACTTATCAACAGTTAAGTAATTAACTGTTACTAATCCAGTGCCTTTCAGAAGCATCAAGTTTCAATTAAACATGTCTGAAGTCATCTAACTCTTTATCTTTTATGTTTTCTACTTCGGTAAAGCATCTATGAAGTGCACAGAAAGACATTTCAGACCGTGAAGGCAAAAAACCACATTTGAATTACTGGAGAACTTTCACAGCAGTGTAAAAAAGGTCTGTGCTGGACCAGAGCTCTTCAGTATCTTCATCGATGACATGGGACAGTGGGACTGAGTGCACCCTCAGCAAGTTTGCAGATGACACCGAGCTGAGTGGTGCAGTCGACATGCCAGAGGGATGGGTTGTTGTTGACCTGGACAAGCTCAAGAAGTGGGACCGGGTGAATCTCATGGAGTTCAACAAGGCCAACTGTAAGGTCCTGCACCCGTATTGGGGCAATCCTCATTCTCAATCCATGTTAAGGGTGATAGACTCCTGAGAAGCCCTACAGAGCTCCCTACAGAGAGGGAGTTGAGGGTAATAGTGCATGAAAAGCTGGCCATGAGCCACCAATGGACACTTGCAGCCCAGAAGGCAAATCACATCCTGGGTTGCACCAGCAGAAGTGTGGCCAGCAGATCAAGCAAAGTGATTCTGTCCCTCTACTCTGCCCACTCGAGACCTCACCTGGAGTCCTGCATCCAGCTCTGGAGCCCTCAAGAAGGATGTGAACTTGTTTGAACAGGTCCAGAGGAGGGCCACAAGGCTGATTAAAGAGCTGGAGCACCTCTGCTATGGGGACAGGCTGAAAGAGTTAGGATTGTTCAGCCTGGAGAAGAGAAGGCTCCAGGAAGACCTGATAGCAGCCTTCCAGTACCAGAAGGAGGCTACAGGAAAGCTGGAGAGGGACTGTTCACAAGAGTGTGCAGCTACAGGACAAAGGGCAATGGCTTTAAACTACAGTGGGGGAGATTTAGGTTGGATGTTAGAACAAAGTTCTTTGCAAGGAGGATGGGGAAACACTGGAATAGGCTGCACAGAGAGGTGGTAGAATATCCATCCCTGGAGGCATTCAAAGGTCAGGTTTGATGGGGCTCTGAGCAACCCAATCTAGTTAAAGATGTCCAGGGTCACTGCAGGGGGGTTGGAGTAAATGACCTTTAAAGGTCCCTTCCAGCCCAACACTTTCTATGATTCTAACTATTACTGTTGGGTTTGGGGTTTCTTTAATAGAAGATATTTGGTGTATTTTTCCACTTCCTACACATTGGCATCCTTTTTCAAAATACCTCAGAAGTAGCAGTATTCTCTGCATAAATATTAGTGAGACTATAAAACGTGTCATCCTCATAGCCCTTTAATTAGATTAAGCTCCTCTCGCTGAGTGCAAGATTTCCTGAAGTACTCTACTCTTCTTGCCATTTCTACCAAAGGAAGACCCCACCCTTCCTATGCCAAGTACTTTACAAATACATTGGAAAGATAATCTGTGCCCAGGCAGAAAAATGCTCTTTCCCCACTCTCTGAACACTCACAGCCAACTTTCATAGTCCATCTTGAACCAATGCAGGGACTACCACTGCCAAAATGGGGAGATCCCCTTCCTGGCCATTCATTCTTCTTTCGGGACCATTACTGACATACGACTGCTTGGAGACTGACGTCCCAAAGGCAAAGTGAGCATCCTTGTCTACATCGGCCCAGCAAAGGCTGTGCTTGGCTGCCCATTGGTTGTCTTCGAGCCGTTAGAGGAGCCATCTCGAGCAGCCCCTCTTGCCTTTCCTGTTGTACCCCTGAAACTGTTGGACCTGCAACTGGCAATTAAGTGTGACAACTTTTTGCACGTATAAAGGAGAGACAAAATAAGACTGTGATGGAATAAACCTGCTTCAGGTTTACGTACGAACCTACGCACACACATAGGAAGACATTTCTCTCTTTGTAACAGGCAGCAGTCCAATTCTTAGGCATTAGTTGCTCTCTACGGATAGCTTTGAAGGTCTCCAATGCAAGGAAGCGTCACAGCACACTGTACACTTTCCTGGTGTCCTTGGGCATCTTAGACCACAAATGGGGAAAGGAACATGGTGACACTTCAAGCACTGCTTCTTCGTCGTCCCTGCAGCTGGCTTTATGCACAAGCAAATTACTCTATTCCCAGAGGTTTGCCATGGCTCCACGACCTGCTTTGCCTCTAGTCCAGTGTCTTTGCAAAGCTGAGATCTCTGCTGTTACTGAGAAGATCAGGATTTTGAAAAAGCAGTTTCCGTGGTGACATCTTCCCACAGTAACAGATCTCTCTATCTCCCTTCCCATCTCCTTAAGCTGGCTGCTCCCGCTGCTGCCTCTCAGTAGGATTTGCTCCTCGTGGCCCAGCCTGCCTCCCTCCCTCCCTTCCTCATCCAGCCGTAGCTGACTTGAATGCTCTTTGACTCTAATGTTCTTTACCATGGTTTTCAAGATAATTCTCTTCTTTCTTAGTCCGGGAGAGACAATGAGGACAGATACTTAAACCACTTATCTCGAGCTGTAGACTCACCAGCATGGAGTACAGGGAGAAAATCACTTCTCTATTCCATCCAGTAACTCTGATTGTGATGTAAGCCAGAATGCTAATGGCCATCTTGGCCACCTGAGCACAACGATGGCTCATGTTTAGCCAATGATCAATTCGTTCTCCCAGGTAACCTTTTGCCAAGCAGCTTTCCAGCCACTCTCCCCCAGGCCTGTAACATTGCACTGGGTGGTTGTGACTCAAGTGCAGGATCCAACACTTGCCCTTGTTGAAGCTCACACAGACTCAATCCATCAATCCAGCCTGCTCAGATCTCTCTCTAGGGCATCTCTACTCTCAATAAGATCAACATTTCCCACCTGAATCGGTGTCATCTGCAGATTTACTCAGTGGTTCAGCAGAAAAGTATCTGAGCGCTGACTGGCAGTGGCTGAACAACAGCCAGCAGTGTGCCCAGGTGGCCGAGAAGGCCACTGTAGTCCTGGCCTGCATCAGAAATAGTGTGGCAAATAGGACTAGAGAGGTGATCATCACCCTGTACTGATAAGGTCTCATCTTGCGTATTTGGTTTGGTTTTGGGCACCTCAATACAAGAAGGTCATTGAGGTTCTGGAGCAGGTCCAGAGAAGGAAAACAAAGCTGGTGAAGAGCCTGGAGGACAGGTCTGATGAGGAGTGACTGAGGGAACTGGACTTGCTTATTTAATCTGGAGAACAGATTGAGATATATAAAGACCTCATAGCTCTTTACAACTACTTGAAAGGAGGTTGTAGAGAGGAAGGGGTCGGTCTCTTCTCCCAAGTCACCAGTGGTAGGACAAGAGGAAATGGCCTCAAGTTGTGTCAGGGGAGGTTTAGATTGAATATCAGGAAAAAATGTCTTTACTGAGAGAGTGGTCAGGGATTGGAACAGACTGCTCAGGGAGGGGGTGGAGTTGCTGTCCCCAGAGGTGTTCAACAAATGCGTAGATGTGGGACAAGGGAATAGGGTTTAGTGCACTGGGTGGGGTTGGATTGATGGTTGGACTTGATGATCTTGGAAGTCTCTTCCAACCTTAATGATCCCATAATTCTATAAAACACTCTGCCATGTCATTCATCTCTATTGTCCCTTCGGGGAGCCACAGAAACAGGGGAGACACCCAATCTGGGAACCAAACCCACCTAGCAAGTTGAGCCTGAATGAAGGCTCGGAATGTTCTGCCATTTCATTTATCTTCTCTGTCCCTCCTGGCAATCAGAGAAACAGCAATTGAACCACACCCAGTCTGGAAGCAAGAGGCACCCAGCACCGGACCCTGAGTAAAATTCTGAAAGAGAGCCATTCCATCTGTCTCCTGACTCCCACCTGCTGCATTGTACCTGGCACAGGAATCTGATAGATGAACAACCTCCATCACAGCCGCTGCAGCTCTGAAAAGTGCTGCATGCTCTTCATGCTGAGGAGAAACACAGTCTGCCTCTGTGTCCACAGAGCAGCTTGTGCTCCCCATTACAGCACGAGCCAAGCCTGTTAGCTACAACCTTGTCTCACTGCAAGCGTGTGACGGTACAAATGCACCCCACTTACATTGTGTAGAAAATCTAGGTTGTGTGCAACTTTGATCTGGTAATTAAAGATGAGGCAGCAGGCGTTTCAATAGGTAGTTTTGGCTGAAGAGGAGAAATATATTCCCTCCAAACTCTATTAAAAACACCTCACTCTACTCAAGTGTATTGTCAAGGCTGAGGTCTAATCACCCAGCACTATATTTATCCTCAAAATGTGCAAACTGGGAGGATGGAGATTTTAGAAATCCTCACTAAGGTAGTATAAGTTTTAGAGCTTTTTTTCATGTAATAAAAAGTGGGCTCAGCTTGGGAGTGTAGTGAAGTACAGATTAAAGATGCGACTGTACATCACCAGGCAATGAGTATAAGCAAGCAGATCTGAAGGGCTCCTCACTTCACCCCTGTGCCCAATAAGATCATGGAGCAGATCCTCCTGAAGACACTACTGAGACAGGAGACTAGTGAAGAGGTGATTGGGTACAATCAGCATGGCTTCACCAAGGGCAAGTCCTGCTTGACCAGCCTGGTGGCCTTCTATGAACAGGTCACAACATTAATGGATGAGGGGCGAGCGGCCGATGCCATTTACCTGGAGCTGAGCAAAGCCTTTGACACTGTCCCGCACCACATTCTGGTGTGCCAAGACCAAGTGTAAGGTCCTGCATCTGGGTTGAGGCAATCCTAAGCACAACTACAGGCTGGGCAGTGACCGGCTGGACGCTAGCCCTGAGGAGAGGGACTTGGGGTTGCTTGTGGACGAGAAGCTCAACATGAGGCAGCAGTGTGCACTTGCAACCCACAAGGCAAAGCGGATCCTGGGCTGCATCAGGAGAAGTGTGGCCAGCAGGTCGAGGTAGGTGATTCTCTCTGTCTACTCTGCTCTGGTGAGACCCCACCTGGAGTACTGCGTCCAGTTCTGAAGCCCTTTTTCCAAGAAGGATGTGGACATGCTGGAGCGTGTCCAGAGAAGGGCCACGAGGATGATCAGTGGGCTGGAGCACCTCTCCTACGAGGATAGACTGAGAGAGTTGGGGCTGTTCAGTCTGGAGAAGAGGAGGCACCAAGGTGACCTTCTTGTGGCCTTCCAGTATCTGAAGCGGGCTTACAGAAGAGCTGGGGAGGGACTTTTTAGGATATCGGTAGCGACAGGACTAGGGGCAATGGAGCAAAGCTGGAGCTGGGGATATTTAGAGTGGATGTGAGGAGGAAGTTCTTCCCCGTGAGAGTGATGAGAGCCTGGAATGGGTTGCCCAGGGAGGCGGTTAGGGCCCCTTCCCCTGGTGGTGTTTAAGACCAGGCTGGATGAGGCTCTGGCCAGCCTGATCTAGGGTGGAGTGTCACTGCCCACAGCACGGAGGCCGGAACTGGATGATCCTGTGGTCCATTCCAACCCTGACTGATTCTATGATTCTATGACTTCTTCCCAGTGAGGGTGACAGAGCACTGGAGGGGGGCTGCCCAGGCTGTTTGTGGGGTCTCCTTCTCTGGAGAGGTTTGGAGCCCACCTGGACATGTTCTTGTATGACTTGACCCGGGGCATCTTGCTGTGGCATGGGGATTGGACTGGATGATCTTTCATGGTCCTTTCCAGTCCCTGGTGTTCTGTGGTTCTGTGGTTCTGTGAGTTATGGGTGTGAGCTGGAAAACAGGAGGTTCTGCATAGATCAGAAGGAACGTCTTCACAGTGAGGGTGACAGAACCCTGAAACAGATTGTCCAGGGGATTGTGGAGTCTCCTTCTCTGGAGACATTTAAAACCTACCTGGATATGTTCCTTTGCAGCTTGACCTAGGTGATCCTGCTGTGGCAGGGGGATTGGACTAGATGATCTTTCCAGGTCCCTTCCAATCCCTAACGATTCTATGATTCTATTCTATGATTCTAAGTTTTAGCAACTAGTACTTTCACAAGATGATATTACTCAGAGGGGTTTTCTCTGTCTACTACAGATTCTTTTAGTTCTGCATGCTCTAGTGGGCTATTTGCAAGATCCACTTTTTTTTTCCTTAAAAAAACAAGGAGGATGTCTTCAGCAGACAAATTCTCTGCCACCACAGTGCTCTGACTGTACTAGCTGTCAAGGGGACATTCCCCTTTTGCAGCAACACACATCTGGAATTAAGGTACTTAGGGTTCCTTTCTGCATATAGTGGACTGGCATGCCTAACCTAGCTTCTCATAAAATCAGGCAATGCACTCTTCACGTTTTGTGCTGCCTCTTTTTTAAATTATTGTTATTTAAATTTTTTAACCAAGCGATCTTTCATCTTCCCATCATAGGTAAAAATCATTTGGGTCTGACCTAGTGCTTTAAGTGATTGCATAAATTCGTTGTGTTGGTGCTGTTCAGAACACAAACAGAGTAATACAATGTGATGTCTATTTCCACCAAACAGCTTGGTGAAGTATGTGGAAGAAACTGCACAGATCACAGTGGAATTTATTTGTGAATGTCTTGCTCCCCAAAACACTTGAGTGACCGCCTCATCCATACTGCTCACTCATATCTCTGTGCGCGGAAAATTCTGTATTGTGCCCTCCTCCTCAGTTTTCTTAGACGAAACCATGGAGGACTGAAGCATCTTTCTGTCCCATCATAGCATTCTCTAAAACATGAAGAGGGTCTTTGACAGAGCAAAAGAATTATATTTAAACACTGTAACTCTCTTAGTACAGATGCTGCATTTTTTTCCAGGCTGGAGCTGAAATTGGAACTGCTGTAAATTCATGTTGCTGTCCATAGCAGGACCAAATTAGATAGAATAATGTGAGGAAGAGGGTCTTGCCTGTAAACACTGCAGTCACACCTTAAACAGGAAAATGGAAGCTGTAGACACCTTTAAATAGACATCAATTTAAAAATTCCCAAGAGAAGAGAGAAAATTGTTTGCAAAGATGTATTACTATCATGCAGTCTGATTTGGTGAGGGAAACTATTTCATGGCAGGTCAGTCTTGGTAACTTTTAAATACCTTACCACACTACACCTTACCGTACACTCTTTGTTCTCATCATTAAGGAGAGAACTGCCAAAATGATCGAAAAAGCTGTGTTGAGATTTCCTCAAGTTACCAATTTACAGCCCTTCAGTTTTCTATCAGTTTCTGAAGATTTCATACATCACTATGACACTTCATTTATCTCAACCATCAATTTCTTTTGACAGACTCAGACTTCAGACTATGCAATGTGTAGAAAGATATTTCAATTACAACAAAATTACGGCAATTCTTTTTTAAGGATTTTAAATTTGTTTATAATTGTGAGTGAAGTATTTTTCAAGGGAAAATGTGGTCCCTAACTGCATAATGAATTCTGACACAAATCTGTATTTCAGCTGTACTTACCCTAACTGAGGATATCTCATTTTCTACATGATTTTCTTTGGGCAGGAATAGTCAAAGGACACCTACAATTAAGAAAGCTGTTGCTGAGGGAAAAATAAGTGACCTAGTCATCTCAAGGTAACAGTATCTGAGTCAACTGCATTGTTATGTCAGGTGTCACAGGCAGTGCTGTAGATTAGAGGTCTTCAGGACAAACATAGGCCACTAATCTGTGAATAAACAGGAGACACTCAAGGGCATCAGGTGGAGAGAACGTTCTTCTAGAAGGACAGAGCAGATGCTGCAGAATGGAATGTTTTACCCAAATAATTTCACTTGTCTGCTGGAGTCAAAGCTCACATGACGTGGGAAAAGCAAGGACATCTTTGCTACTTTCAGATATATCAGAACAACAAATTGAAGGAGTAACCTACAGCATAAATGATTAAGGGATGTGAACTCACTGTATGCTTTCTGTTCTGCACAAGGATCCTTGCATGACGAAAAGTTTTGATTGCTTGTTTTGTCGCGAATTTCTAGATGGCGACCAAAGTTGCAGAATTCAGATGGCTTAACTTCGCAGAGAAAAGAGAGAATTTTACTGAATCTCCCATTTTCATTCATAGCAGGACCACACAGTTTCATATCAGCACAGCAAAGTCACAGGCATCCTGCAAGACAGCAAGTAAAATGTGGCAGAGAGCTGCAACTGCTGCAGATGGTAATGGAGGGGTTTGTCTGTTTGTAGTTTGCCTGTTCACCTTAAACACGGAGGAGTGGGGAGCTTAGTAACAAAACAACAGCGTGCAGCCCTGCGATGTGAAAACATTGACCAAACCTCTTAGTGCTGCTGTCTTCTGTTTAATTTCCTCTGTGTAGGTTTTAAAACATTCCAGATCATGTTCTCAAGGAGGATCTTCAGAATATCACAGGCCTGTCTGAGACCATAAATACACTTTTCATATCAGAGAGGTCCTCATAATGCTCTGAGTAACACTGCAGGAGCAACTGAGAGTGGTGCCTTTGTGTCTTCTCTACATCTCTTCATATTTTTGCCTCTACCTAACATGATGCACCCTCAAGGGCTGCAAAAGGCTGTGTCTGTCTGTGTAAAGTAGGTTACTCCCCAGTGTGAGAACATTAAGCTGTTGAGTTGCAGATGCATATGACAGAGGTGGTCACAGATAGTGAAGAGTAGTTGATAATGATACAAACTGGGACTAGCCTGGCTATGCTCTGACTTTCTTAATCAGACCCAAGTTAATTTAGGGGCTGGAGAGACATCATAGGTCTGTGCAAAATGTTATGCTGAAAATACAAAACTGAAGGTGCATTAAATGAAGAAATAGATGTTCTAGATTTTTTCACTGAGGGACAGTGGGTTATCTTATTTGAGACACCTCACAAATTCAGCTTCAGTAAACTAGTTTCACGTGAAATGTTTGTGGAGATTTACATTACAGCTGACTTCCCAAGGATCTGGTCTATGTTATTTATTGTGTGCATTGTAAGAGTGCTTCATTGTATTAGTCATAAAAATACATAGCAGTGCTCTTCTCTCTGCTCCAAAGAAGCTGGAAGTCATTACGTTTTCCAGCTAATATAGTCACATAAAATACTCCCCACACAATACTCACAATTAATATTTCCAAAAGAGCAAATGAACTACAAGAGGAGAGCTGATATTTGTATACATTGGATTAAATCTAATTAGTGAGTGTAAAGGAGGCTTCTAACATAAAGGAGCTTAAAACATACTTAGCCTGATAGAATCTCCCTTCTTCCTCTTTCTTGAACACTCAGATGGGTCAAAGATTCTCAAATATGTTGGACATTTCAAAGATATGTTGGAGCATGGCATATAGGCAAAAGAGAAAGAAAGGAAAACCTTACAGCACACACAGCTGAGTAATGCTGATGCAAGATGTTAAGAACATACAGGGCCAAAGCAAGCAAAGCAAAATCAGTTATCTTAGCTATCAGTACAGCACGACTTCAAACATATTTTTAATAAGTACAATCAAAATCAGTCAAAGAGCATGCAAATGCTTGATAAGGTTAACTAGTCTCCTGCCTGTGCTTGGATCACTGCCCAAAAGAAATACTAGACTTAATCCTGACAAACTCTGGTAATAAATTGCACTACTAGATAAAATACTGTAACTGACTAATAAAACCACTTTGCTCTTTCATCTTTTTGTGGTAGACATAAAGCTTTACAATGTGTAGTATTTAACATTTTAGTCATTATGAGCTGAAAACACAATCTTGCTGCGCTGAACAGTCATTTTGTTAGGGGATGGTAGCAAATAATGCTGGCTGCAGAAACTGCTGTTCCACAGAAGATACTCCAGAGGTAGCTGCTAGGCTGTTTAAAGCACAGACTGGAACAATGCATTGCTTTTTGCAAATCCACTTCTAAAAAAGCCTTCAATCTTCTATAACTCAGTTAAAAGCCCTTACTGAACTAATAAAGGTTCTGCTAGTTTACTGATTTCTTCACTGCCTGTCACTGAATCATCTGTCCGAATGAATATGATGGGGTTAGTGGAGCACACTTTAAAAATGTCACTTCGCGGGTGGCTGTTGTAGTGTTGAAGGGATTGAGTATACCTATGTGTCATCTAGAGCAGCTGGAAGCCTGTGCCCTCATTGTGGTGAGAGTCTCAGGGTAAAAAGATTTCCAATTAAATGAGTTTATGTTGATCTTCACTACAAGAAAAAAATTGAAAACAAATTAAGTAGCAAAAGTCCTTCCTTCCTGCAAACAACTATGCTCCAGAGACCGCTGGTTCAACGGCAAGAAGATAGAAATATGCTTATGGGAATTGCTATGTCCAAAATATAACCAAAGACACAATCCTAAACAGTGTGAGACAGATAAAGAATTTTTTCCCTTAAGCATAATGGATCTGAGGCAGAGGAAGCATGCAAGGACTTAACAGAACAGAGCCAGCAACTCAGAAGCTGTTAGGGCAGAGACAAGCCTGTTGGGACTGTCAGCTAGAGCAGACAGTTTTGGCAGAGCCAGGCACTGCCTTGAAAGGTC
>JAOXOE010000343.1:5822147-5856543 GCA_028565055.1 Phoeniculus purpureus | reverse complement strand
ATCCTGCTGTGGCAGGGGGATTGGACTAGATGATCTTTCAAGGTCACTTCCAATCCCTAATGTTCTGTGATTCTGTGAGTCTGATGCAGCGATTTTGAGCCACAAAATAGCCCAGGCCGATAATAAATTCAGAGATCCGTGTCTTTGGTGACCTTTTGGAGACCAGATTTTAATCTCGCTGTCTGTACTGGTAGTGTGAGAACAAGCAATGAGCATTGCAGCAGGACAACTGGCAGTGGGTGGAACTGCATAAACATAAATTGCACAGAGTTCGAGCCACTATACAGCTGCTGTGATATCAGAGCCTTTGCAAGTGCTGAGCAGGAGAGATGAAGGACAGCCATCTTAAACAGCTAATAGACAGGATTTCCAACCCTAGAGATAGCATTTCCATGTAGTGCTCGGATGCAGCAAACTTTGACAGAAGGATAAGAAAAGGCTGCTCAGACACTTTTCATGTGTCGGCTCAAAGGAATTGTGTGCCAAGAGGAAGAAGTATAACCCCTGGATGGTGAAAGTGAACCGTTAAAGCAAAGGAGGCACATTCTTGACAGAGTTTATTTTTGGTCCCTAGAACCTTATTAAAGAATAATCAAGTTCCCACTGCGCCGTTTATTTAACTTGGGTGTTGTTTATTTAATATCACAATGAGAGCACTTTGTGTACACACCAAAAGATCATTTCTGGGCTCAGATCTTGGGTTCCTATCTTTCCCTCGAGTGAATTTTATCTCTCAAGCTTTTATGTAGCCGCTGCTTATCTCAATCAAAACCTTACAATCTTCTACTTTGTTTAACATGTGCTAAGCACCGAAGCAGCAGTGAAGAAAGGGTCGCTGCTAAATAAAGAACTCTCTGGAACTATGATCCAGCATCATTACAAGGGCTGTACTATAGCCCAAGGCAACAACAAAACATTGCTGTTTATTATTATTCCTCCAATTTGCTGCGCACCAGCAGCACAGCCAGTCCTGTCTAAGGCACAGAAGAAAATGCGGTGTTTTCCTCACGCGTAACTTACGTTCTGAATTCTTTTCAGAGGGCAGGACACATAACATTAGAGCCAGACGGTAATGTGGGGCCATGACTTTGTATGGGCACATGCCTGTAGGGTTCTAGAGCTGTTGGGATTGCTGCGGGGGGATGACAGCAAGGGACATGCCTGTAGACTGCACTGCACTCTGTTTTGTTCAGGGTGGGATCCGTCTCCAGCAGTGTAGAAACACCAAATGCAGCCTCTGAAACAACACTGCCACGTACCCCGTTCCTACATCGACAGTCAACACCGTCCTGTGTCCATGGGCAGGCAAATAGTGACAGAGCTGCTTCCTTTCACCCTCTCAAGCTTTGTTTAGATGATAGAGACATGACGGGAGACAGACTCTGTGAGAAAAACTGCAAACTTCTCTACAGTCACAAAATCACAGAACATTAGGGATTGGAAGGGACCTCGAAAGACCATCTAGTCCAATCCCCCTGCCAGAGCAGGATCACCTAGACCAAGTGGCACAGGAACATATCCGGGTGGGTTCTAAACGTCTCCAGAGAAGCAAACTCCACAACTCCCTGTGCAGCCTGTTCCAGTGTTCATCTTCCTCAACTTCCGTAAAGCCTCGGACACTGCTTCCCCTGGCATTCTTGTGGAAAAACCAGCTGCCCATGGATTGGACTGGCATACCCTTTGCTGAGTTAAACACTAGGTGGATGGCCAGACTCAGAATGGTGCCAGAAAGTGTAGCAGATGCCAACCATTTGCTTGAAGTGCTATTGTTGTTACTTCTGTAGTACAGCATTTTTGGTAAGTTTCCATAAACTGAGGTGTTCTGAGTAGCGTTTGGCAAGATATGAGAGACAGAGCACCATGTACCATAGCTGGGATAACTCATTGTGTAAAGGTATGCTTATGACTGCTTTCAAAAGCAGCATCATTTGTAGCTGCAAGTGCTCGAAGTGAGGCTGATAATGGTAGCATTTTTCCCACAAGTGACGTTGGAAGGGCTGCTGACACTAAGACACTAATGCTGCTTTTAACAGCGCATCTGGAAAAAGCTTATTTCTCTACTCCACAAGACATTTGCTTTGTGTCTGATGTTAAAATATTTGTTGTAAATTGCATTCTACTGAGAATGATGAGTTCACATTTGTAATGAATCATTCCAGACCGTTTCCTTTAATATCCAACTGCTGATTTTCAAGAAAGAAAATTGTGGTCTATTAACCAATGACTCAAGCCATTGCAATTTGCAGCTGGTGACAAGGCAAAGAATTAATTTCTAGGAAAAGATGAATATATGGCAATGTTGTAAGGATGTCACTGATCAAAGACAATCACAAAGCATTGCCCAAGTTGTTCTTAAATCTACTTTTGGTGATTTCTGAACAGCAAATGTGCTCAGCAGAGCTCCCATTGCAGCAATTAGCTCAGCATCCGTAGTGTCACAGGGTGAATACCCTCGGCTTATATCAGCCTTGCTGTCCCTTTAGCCAGGGACAACCTTACTGTCCCTATGTTGCAGTTAAAGCTTCCATCCTTTAAAACAGGGTAAAGGGGTATCATGCAGTCCCTTGGAAGGTTGCAGCAACTGTCCCTTTATTTTAAGATTTTCAGTGTCTTGGCAACACTAATAAAAAGAGTAGAAAAGGGTGATTCAACAGAGGCAATAAAATCCGGCTCTGAACCTTCATTGTGGGTAGTTACAGGACTGACAGAGTGGAAAACAAAACCTATTTGTGGTAGGTGCAGTAGGTTCTACGCTATAGAACGTGCCTTAATCTGAATATCTGGTTTCATAGAGAAAAATAGCAGCCATAGCAGTAGTGATCACAATAGTAAAAAATAAGAAATGAAGGCACTTCTTGTCACCAAAGTGCCTTTCCCAAAGAACTGACATCCTTTAAATACCAGGATACCGAAGTAGAAAGGAAATGAGGAGGGGCTTAAGTATAAATTTGAAAGATTTTTTACTAATTCTTCAGTAATTAAATGTAACCTCAATTAACTCTTTTGAAAAGGTGCAGAAATTAACAGCTAGCAGCAGCCTACCAGCCTACCTGTCAGGTTGCTGTTTAGTTGTGGACTGGGCAGACAAGCTCTACTAGAACTCCTTTGGGTTTTTTTTATTACTCCTACCACACTTCGTGGCTTATAAATCTTAGTTGAGGAAAAGAAACACAAAGGGCAAAACCCTTTATTTTCTGTTTTTTCTGTTCAGAAGTGATCTGAGCTGCTAATTTGTCTGTAGTGTGAAAGATTAACACAGTTCACGGAGTTTCTTGCGGGAAATAGCTGCTAATTACTTTAGTAAAACAGCCCACCCTGTTTACTACCACCCTAACACACAACTTTCATACCACTGAGTCACACTAAAGTTGATGTCAACCGGTTCCTGGAAACATACTTCTCTAACAGATGTCTTGTAAAGCTGTTTGAAAGGCTTTGAAGCAGCCTTTTAACCCATCTTAGACCACTGGAGCAAGACAGATGGATTTCACTGGAATGACACATAGGGAAAAGACCTTCTCAAGGGTACTCCTGGAAAGGTGAAGGGAAGAGCCTGTGTGAACTTCTGTCCTGCATGAACTTCTTCCTCATGCAGGAACCCTGAGAAAGAAAAGAAAAAATTGCTGGAGCATGGCTAAATGGAGATTCATTGTGGATCCCAAAAGATTTGTGGAGCTGTATTTAAATATGGACATTTCCCACACTGTTTTGCTGCAACACTTGCTGCACTTTGTGAGGTGTTAAGCAGCTGCGTAGCAAGCCAGTGTTTTTTTCTCCTGTGGTATGTGGGCTGTACACGTTCCCTCCTGGGCAGAGCAAATGGGACTATTGTACAGTTTGTTTGAACAGGATAATGAATGTGTGACTCAAGAGGAACCAGCGTACGTGTGGTGGTGTATTTCCCATGTTTCTTCTATTAGGAGTACATAGATCATTAAGAAATTGCATCTAACATCCCGTAGTGCCTGGATTGAGTAATCCTGTTTATCAGAGGAGGTGAGAAAAATCATTACGTGAGGCATCTTGGTTCAGTGAAGGCTTTTCTGTTGGGTATAAACCCTTTGTGAAAATTGGTAGGGCCCCTTCCATCTGCCTACCTGTTCTCGCCAGATTTTTAGAAACTTGAGAGACACTCCTCTGTGAATAGCAGCTGAAATGGCACTCTGAATTCCTGGAATGCTATTTATTGAGGTTTCTGGGTGATCTGGGGATTCCCTGAACAGGAGCCAAGAGAGAGCTGCTGAGGGTCATAATCTCTCACAGGAAAAGCCAGAAAGCAGTGCGGTGCGGGCAGACCTGGGACCCATAAAAGGCAGTGCAACCGGAAATCGCACCCAGACCACACGCAGCAGCAACAGTGCTAGTCACTTTAGCCACCAGGGGGCAAAAAAAAGTTGTGACAATGTGGCAGCAGAGGAGGACCAAGCTAAAGTCACCACTGCACATGGATGTGGGAACCCAAACAGAGGCCCCCCGACAAGATGAGGCTGTGCAAGTGACAGGCTGCCAGGAAGGTAACACTCTCTTGCATTTTCCTGGCTGCATACGGTATGACTAGGTAGATTATCTGCTTAACTGAGTGGCACAGCTGCAAGACGAGGTTGGAAAGCTACAAGCAGAAGTAGAAAGGCTCAGGAGAGTTAGAGAGGCTAAAATAGAGGTAGACTGGTGGAGCCAGGCTCAGTAGTCTGGACAAGGGCCAAATAAGAGCCAGAATCAGGGGTCCCCTGTATCCTGCACTTCTGAGATGGAGGACAGAAGCCCAAGTAGAAGGGATGAGTGGAACCAAGTGCAGAGGCATGGCAGAAGGTGAGCACCACCCTTGCCTGCCTTACTTCCCCAGTTGCCACTGTGTAATAGATATAAGCCCCTTCTGGAAGACGGGCAGTCTAATAAGGATATAGAGGATAGGGAACCCATACCAGAGGTCCTAGCAATAAATCTGGGAGGTCTTTCAGTAATATGACAACCTCCTCCACAAAGAAGGGAAGGGGTCCTAGTTATTGGAGACTCGCTCCTCAAAGGGACTGAGGGCCCCATATGCAGAGCTGACCTTCATCATAGGGAAGTCTGCAGTTTACCTGGAGCCTGAATCAGGGATATCACTAGGATGCTTCCTAACCTGGTGAGATCAGCTGACTATTACCAACTGCTGATCTTCCAGACAGGTGGGGAGGAAGCTGTGTTCCATAGCCTGAGGGGAATGAAGAAAGACTACAAGGCCTTGGGATGTTTGCTAAAAGAGTGTGGGGCACAAATTGTATTATCTTCATTATTTCCATTTTGGGGTGAAGACACGGGCTGGAATAGAAGGACTCAGTCCATTAATGTCTGGCTACGAGACTGGTGTTACAGGCAGGGCTTTGGGTTCTTTGATAACAATTGGTTCTGTAAAATACCAGATCTAACGAGTACACATGGGAGAGGTTTACCTCAGAGGGGAAAAAGGGTTCTGGGCAGGGGTCATTCAGAGGGCTTTAAACTAGATTCGAGGTGGGGTGGGATAGTTGATGGGCATGCACCAGTGGGACAGAGCTCTGGTCTTAATGGAAACCAGGCGGCCTCTCCCTGTCCTAGGGTGAAATTGAAGCTCAACTCACTCCATAAAATGCCTGTACTTGTACACCAATGCACACAGCATGGGGAATAAGCAGGAGGAGTTAGAAATCCGTGTCCAGTCAGGCGATCATGATCTGGTGGCGATTACAGAGGCATGGTGGGACAGCTCACATGACTGAACATGGTCATGGACGGCTGTGTCCTTTTCAGGAGGGACAGGTCAGCAAAATGGGATGGTGGAGTTGCTCTTTATGTGGGACAGCAACAGGAATGTATTGAGTTCTGACCAAGGGCGGATGAAGAGAGAG
This sequence comes from Phoeniculus purpureus, assembly GCA_028565055.1. NCBI lineage: Eukaryota > Metazoa > Chordata > Aves > Bucerotiformes > Phoeniculidae > Phoeniculus > Phoeniculus purpureus. The sequence continues at coordinate 5,850,676 of JAOXOE010000343.1, read as the reverse complement.
TTGAGAGTTTAAGGGTGCGGATCAAGGGTCAGGCTGGCATGGGTGACACTGTCATGGGTGTCTATTACAGGCCACCAGATCAGAACAAGTAAGTTGATGAAGCCTTCTGCAAGCAGTTGACAGCAGCTTCACAGCTACAGGCCCTGGTTCTCATGGGGAATTTTAACTACCCTGATATTTGCTGGAAGACCTACTCATTCAGCTATCCATAGTCCAGGAGGTTCCTCCAGTGCATTGGTGACAACTTCCTGATGCAAATGGTGAAGGAGCCCACAAGGAGAGGAGCGCTGCTGGATCTTGTACTCACCAACAAGGAGGGTCTGGTTAGAAGCAGTGAAGGTTGAGGGCAGCCTTGGCTGCAGTGACCATAAGATGGTGGAGTTCACGATCTTCTGTGGTAGAAACAGGATACCTAGGAGAATCACAACCCTGGACTTCAGGAGGGCCAACTTTGGCCTTTTCAAGCAATTGCTAGTAGGGGTGAAATCCCATGGGACAGGGTACGGGCAGGTAAAGCGGCCCAAGACAGCTGGTTAACACTCAAAGACCACTTTTTTGAAGCACAACACAAGAGCATCCCAACAGGAAAGAAGTCAAGGAAGGGAGCCAGAAGACCTGTGTGGTTCAACAGGGAGCTGCTGGGCAAGCTCAAGAGGAAGAAGAAAGTCTATAGGTCATGGCAGGAGGGGATGGCCACTTGGGGTGATTATAGATATAGATATATAGATATAGAGGATGTTGGGCCGCAACTAGGAAAGCCCAGGCCTCCTTGGAATTAAACTTTGCAAAAGAGGTCAAGGGCAACAAAAAATGGCTGCTTCAAATACATTCCATGTAAAACTAAACCTAGAGGCAACGTAGGCCCCCTGCTGAATGGGGTGGGTGCCCTGAAGACAGAGGATACAGAGAAATCAGATATTGAACACCTTCTTTGCCTCTGTCTATACTTCTGGAAGATGTCCTGATATCAAACCCCAGAGTGCAGAGGCTCCAGAGGAAGTCAAGGCCCTGGTTGAGGAGGACTGCGTTAGGGATAAGTTGAGCAAACTAGATGTACACAAATCCATGGGTCCTGATGGGATGCACCCACGAGTGCTAAGGGAGATGGAGGATGTCATTGTAAGCCACTCTCCATCATCTTTTCTAAGTCATGGGGATCAGGAGAGGTGCCTAGGGACTGGAGGGTAGCAAATGTCACTCCAATCTTCAAAAAGGTTAAGAAAGAGGACCCAAGTAACTATAGACCAGTCAGCCTCACCTCCATCCCAGGTAAGGTGATGGAACAATTTGTCCTGGACTTGGTCTCTAGGCACATCATGGACAAGAAGGTCATTAGGGACAGTCAGCACGGCTTCACCAAGGGGAAGTCATGCTTGATCAACTTGATAGCCTTTTATAAGGGCATTTTATCAGGTGGATGGACGATGGCAGAGCAGTGTATGTGAACTATGTTGACTTCAGTAAGGCATCTGGCACAGTCTCCCATAGCATCGTCGCAGCCAAACTGAAGCAGTGTGGACTGGATGATTGGTTAGTGAGGTGGATGGTGAACTGGCTGCATGATAGAAGCCAGAGAGTGGTGGTCAATGGGACAGAGTCTAGTTGGAGGCCTGTATCTAGTGGAGTCCCCCAGGGGTCGGTACTGGGGCCAGTCCTGTTCAATCTATTCATTAATAAGTTGGATGAGGGATTAGTAACTTCACTACCAGTAAGTTTGCTGATGACACAAAGCTGGGAGGAGTGGCTGACACCCCAGCAGGCTGTGCTGCCATTGAGAGCAGGACCTGAACAAGCTGCAGAGCTGGGCAGGGATACATTTAATGAAGTATAACAAGGGCAAGTATAGACTGGCATCTGGGCAAAAACAACCCCAGGTACCAGTACAGGTTGGGGACCGACCTGCTGGAGAGCAGTGAAGGAGAAAGGGACCTGGAGGTCCTGGTGGACAGCAGGATGACCATGAGCCAGCAATGTTCTCTTGTGGCTAAGAGGGCCAACAGCATCCTGGGGTGCATCAAAAGCAGGTGGTTAGCAGATCGAAAAAGGTTCTTCTTCCCCTCTACTCTGCCCTGGTTAAACCGCATCTGGAATATTGCGTCCAGTTCTGGGCCCTTCAGTTCAATAAGGACACAGAACTGCTGGAGAAAATCCAGAGCAGAACCACTAAGATGATGGAGTGGAACACCTCCCTTATGAGGAAAGGAGCTGGGTCTCCTTAGCTTCAAGAAGAGGAGACTGAGGGGTGACCTCATTAATGTGTATAAATATGTGAAGGGTGGGTGTCAGGAAGATGGAGCCAGGCTCTTCTCAGTGTCTTCTAGTGATAGGACAAGGGGCAATTAGTGTGAGATGGAACACGAAAGATTCCACATGAAAAGGAACTTCTTCCCAGTGGGGGGAGGGGGCAGAGCAGTGGAATGGGCCACCCAGGGTGGGTTGTGGAGTCTCGTTCTCTGGAGATGTTTAAAACCTGCTTGGACATGTTCCTGTGCCACTTCATTGTTGTGGCGGGGATATAGGGCTAGATGACATTTTGAGGTCCCTTCCAATCCGTAATGTCCTATGATTCTGTGAACTACTGTCACTGACCTCTTTCACTGACTACCTCACATTTACTGAATAATGCAAGTGTGACCATTGGCAATTAATATGCAGTAATAGAAGCACTTTAGCTTCATACCACAGTCTCTTCTATATTCATCTTCTCATGGGACTGTACTTTGCACTGCAACCTCTGTACTAATTTACTGTCAGCCAAGCGTTCTCTCATATAAGCACGTGAAAGAGCCAGTGTTTCTGCTTCCTTTCCTCTTTCTTTCTCCTTCCCTCAAGGTTAATTTGCCATGTTTATTTGCTCTTCTCTGTATTCAAACTTCATTGTTTTGAAATGTTAATACTAAATTTTCTTTCTGCAGAAGATCGGTGTAGATGGTACCTGACCTAAGAGATGCAGTAGTCCTTGGCTTTGTTTCTGTAAATGTGAATTTCAGCTCCCTTGGTTCCTGGGATTTTTTATACAAGTGCTGTTCTTCAAATTTCTCCATGTTATTGTTCTTGACCTCCTTAAGCTTGTTAGACTAATGGCACACCCACACGGTGTTTTGCAGACAGATATATACCCGTATCTCAGGCTGGAGATGCTACATAGCCTAATGCTAAGCCAAATTTGCTGTGTCCCACTGTTCAGCAGAGTATTTTGGAACAGCAGTAACCACTCAACATCCATCTCATCCTGGGTTAACTGGTTAACTCAGGCTTTAATCAAGACTTGTGGGGACTTACCCCATCAGGATTAAGAGGACACTCTTCATTTAGTCTAGGTATCAATTCATTGAGCATAGTTGCATTACATTGATCTTTTGAAATAGTTCCCTAACCCAAATCTAACGCAATTAACATTCACATTACTGAACCCAAATCCAAGCCTGACTGTCTCCTAGAACATCCCCCTGTACTTGCCAACCCATAAAAGGTCATTCGGTGAGATGAGTTAGCATTTGGGCTTAAATGTGGTAAGTTCACATATTTGGGGAATGGGTAGAAATAAAAGGTTACTTGAACTAAAGGAACTTCTGCTTCTTGTACCAGTTGAGTGGCAAGGTAAGGAGAAACAGTTCTTGAGACCCAAATATGGTTCTCCCCATCCTTCTTCTCAATATCATCCTATAAATATTTGCACTTAATGCTGTTCAGCTAGTGCTAAAGTTCTCCATCTATCTCTCTCCCCATTGTGGAAGTAGCAGCACCTAATAGTTCAAGACACAATGCCCTACTAGACACGACAGTGAGGTTCAGTGGAGTGACTATGCCTGAGCTTAAGCCATGGCTTCAAAACCCAGTGTAAAAAGCTTTGGCCAGGAGTCATGCAGAATATTAAAATCACCTTCACATCCACCATCTGGAGTCATTCTCTGGGTATCTAATTAAAAAACCCATTTCCTTGACTCTGAGGAATACCAACCTGTTTGATTCTCAGAGGCTAAACTATTTAAAGTTTAATAAATAGAAGATGAAGAGTCAGGCCACAATTCCTTATACAGTATTGCCCCTGTCACAGCAAAAGTATGCAATTTTTATTTGCCAACAGGCTGGGAACTGTGGAAAAAGGACTGAAGCTCTCAGATATTGTTCTCATTCTACAAACAGTCTGTGGCAGAGGAAGACACACTGGAGGAGGCTCAGTCTACTATTGAGCTTCAAAGTGATTAAGCCAAAGTGTTGCTCATCTACTTAGTGAATGACTTACCCACCGGCTCTATGATTTGCATTTAGGTTATTTTGCATTTCGATTATTTATTTGTGTTGATTTGTGTATCTTCCAAAAACCAGTGACATGACTTCCCACACATTCACTTTGAATTATGTTGATTAATTAAGGTCTTTTGCTTTAATATTTTTCTATTTTTCAACGGTCTGGGTTTTTTTCCCCATTCCCAAAATATTCTGAGTCCTATTCATTTAGGACTCGGATGTTTTGAACCATCTAAAAATTGTTCCGAATAGAGAGCTTGAGTTTTAAGACACTCCCAAAGCCATGATTAAGGGCAGATGAGACAACACCTTTTCAAGCACAGCAGAAGTTTTTTCTGTCTCAGTAGTACAGAGCAAGAACCACCATGGAGCTGCCAATTTAAAGAGGTGGGAGATGAGGAGGTACGTGTAAAAGGGGGACCACAAATACCATGTCTATATTAGCAAGTAGTATGGATTTGCAGAGTGGAAGAGTTTGAGCTGAGAACCCAGTACCTGCGTTGTACACGTTTCAGGGTTTGTAGCTCATGATGTAAACGGGGCAGCACAGCTTTGATGTTTGTGTACCCATTTCTTCAGCCTTCTTCATTACAGTCATTGTTTATGAGGTGTAACTGCCAGAAAGACCTGCTTAGGCATGCTGTGCAAAAGATGCTGAGGGAAGCCCCTTTACTATCAGATAGGGTGTTTCCACCATCCTCTCCGCGGAGTCCCATGCTTAGAATAACTTCATCAGCATGAAATTTAGGTGTAAAAAGATCCCTTATTTTCTTGTTCTGAGCAGAAATTTTTGAAGAACCAAAACCCAATAAACTGAGTGGGTTTGCAGTCCAGCTTCTATGACCAGAATAATGTGAGAAAGAGTAACATTTATTGAGATAGACATGAGGACATCTTCTATTAACAATGAAGACATTTGGACCATCTCCAGAAGCCTTTACTTTGACAGAGCACAAACACTTTAGCTGTAAAGGAATTTTAAAATACCCCAAATCTTTTCTGTTACTTTTTATTAGCCCTAGTAAAGATGTGCAAGCCTGTACTTTATGACACACTATTAGCAGTTTCATCATATAATTTCTTAATCAACACCTCTTTGGGGAGGTTCTGACACTTGCTTTTGGTTTGCCTTAGCAATCTTATTTGTTTGCAGAGCAATAAATATATAGCATGATAATTGAAATTCTACAAGCTCATCCTATGCATTTGCAGCAGGTGATGTGTATAATGCTTCTGTGTACGACATCGAATCTCCTGCAATATTGTCTTGAATGGAAAAAAAGAAATAGAAGGATGATCAATCAGGGCTTGATTCAGAAAGTCATGTGTTAACCAGACTTTTTCAACCTGAAAGCTGTCGTGAAATTGAACCATAAAATACCCCACAAAACCCCCATTGTTATAAACAACATAAATGTCAGAAAGTGTTTCACAGCACCACTGTGAATCATTCTTTATTTAAATCTTGTCTATGCCAGGAAAGTTCATATCAATCAGTCTTCACATGAGGTTCAGCCTAAGGTAGAACCAAAGTGAGTGCATGTTAAAAGGTTTAACACAGGCTGTCAAATAGGAAAGTGCTCTTCCACATTTCCTGTTGACATGGTCGTTCACTCATTACAAAAAAAGGATATGGCTTGCTCAACCCATACATTGCCTAACTTGATAACAGTACATGAGGAGACTTGGATTTTGCTGACAACAAATTTTCTAGAGGACAGCTCAATTAACACCCAAGCCAGGATTGCAGGACTACTCAGCATCCAAAAGACTGAGTTAAAAAACAATTATGAAAAAACACCTCACCAGAATTTTTGCAGTCCCAGAACAAGTGTTATCTTAAAAGCCAAAGGAACAAAAGAAGTAATTCATTTTGCATATCTGCTCTGGGCAGCAACCCAAGAAAATGAGCTTCGATGTGCTGGGCCTATGAAGCCCAATATCCTGTTTCAGATGGTTGCTAAGCAGGGGTGGAGGCACTAGGCTCAAAGCTATGAGCTTTTCTGTGGCATATTTTATGACTTTCCTGCCTGGGCTTGTGTTCGTGTCCTACTCTTGACATCAGAAATTCACATTCTTACTAGTGGCAGTTCTTCAGGTGCACTCCAAGGGCAATGATCAACAGCAGATGCCTCTGAAGAGCACAGAAATGTAGCCAGAATATAATGGTACTTTTCCAGACACTCTCCTAGCACCCAGCGATTTGAGGAAGCTTCTTGGACACAATATGAGTGCAGAAGTTACCACAGTCCCCTTGTGAAAGCCACAAGGCTGGGGCCCATCTCAAGTGCCTGTACACAAATGCACCTAACCTGGGGACAATCAAGGGCTACCACTCCATGCATGCAATTGTAGACCTGTGACCTCGCTGGGATTGCAGAGACAAGATGGGATAGCTCTTAGGGCAGGAGTGTTGCAGTGAATGGATACAGGCTTTTCAGGAAAAACAGGAAGGGAAGGCTGCACTCTGTACAAAGGAGTGGTTAGAGTGCAAGGAGCTTTGCCTTGGAATAGCTGGAGAGTCATCTGCAACCTTAGGGCTAAGAAGCAAAAGACAGACCAACATGGGTGATACTGTGGCAAACATGCTACAGACTGCCCGATCAATAAGAGCAAATAGATGAAGTTATCTTTAGATATCAAGATGCCTCATGATTGCACATCTAGGTACTCAACAACCCTAATACTTCTGCAAGGAAAACAGGGCTCTGGCAAGCACTCCAGGATGTTTCTGAAGCACATCAATGAAAATTTCTTGACACAAGTTATAATGGAGCTTCTTAGAGGAGGTGGTCTCCTAGACCCCAGACTCACTAAAGAAAGGATGAGCTGTCTTAGACCATTAAATTATAGAGTTAAAAACCATGAGAGGAATAAACAGATAGGATCACAACCTTGGACTTCAGAAGAGCAAGTTTTGCATTATTCAGGGATCATCTCAGTAGAATCACATAAGAAACTATTCTTGAGGGCAAATGGGCTCAAGACAACAGAATCATCTTTTAGTAAAGCTTCGTCAGAATCCAATAAAGATCCATTCCAAGGAGCAGGAAGCTGACCAAGTGTGGCAGAAGGGAGCTTGAGCGTTGGAAGACTCCTGGCTGAGCTCAAATGCAAAAGGAAAGTACAAAGAAGGAATGCAACCAGGAAGATTATAGCCACGTTTCTTAAGGACAGAGGAAAGAATTGGGAAAACTGAAGCTCAGCTGGAGCTGAAAGTAACAAGGAATGTGAAGGACAAGAGCAAGAACTTCCATAACTACATTCTACAACTGTAGAGGATGTGAGCCTGGTGCTTAACAGAGGAGACCTAGTGATAAATAATATGGAAGAGGCTGAGATATTCAAAGGTTTTTTTGCTTTTGTTTTCATTGGTTAGGTCTGACAGCCCAGTTCCCACTGTGTCACTGGGATACTAAAGGTACAATTAGGCTCTTAAGCCAAATGAGCACATGCAGGTCCACAGGACCTGCATCAAAGTGTATTGAGAAAAGACAAAAGTCACACCCATACTTAAGAAGGACAAGAAGTATGAGGAAGTACAGACTGGTCAACCACACCTCAACCCATGGAAAGGTCAAGAAGCAAACCCTCTTGAGAGCTCTTTGCATACAGAAGGAGAAGCTGGTGTCTGGAATAGCCACAGTGTATTTCTCAAGGGCAAGTCATGTCTAAGAAACTGATCTTTTTATGCTGAAATGACAAGCTGTGTGGGTAATGAGACAGTAGTAGTAAACGTTGCACACCTTGACTTCAGCTGATCTTTGACCTAGTCTTAGGGAGTATTCTTGAAGGCAAGATATGGACTGGACAGTTGCACTAAAGATGGGTAAAAATTTGTCTGGCCTAAGCTCAGTCGTCAGCTTTAAGACTTCTCAACAAGGTATTGGAAGGTTGCTATAAGGTTCCTCTGGAGTCTTCTCTTCAGGCTGAACAACCCCAACTCTCCCATCATGTCCTTGTAAGAAAGGTGCTCCATCCCTCTGAGCACTTTTATGGCCTCCTCTGGCCAATTCATAATATTCTATTTATTTTTTTTTTCTAGTTAAGCATTCCCATGAACCCAAGAAACCATTCAAAAGGGTATTTTAAAACGTTATCCTCTACATTTACTAACTTAAACAAGATCTGGTTATAAAAAACCCATTGCTAAGGAACAATCTCTCAGTTTCCACTGCGATATACCCATGTGAAAGCTAGGGAGACAAGAAGAATAAGAACACCTGTGTAAGAACCTTCAAAATCAAATTCCTAAATAAAATATGAGATGTTGCACGCTCACATTCATCAGAAAATTTAGTAGACCCATCTTTTCAAATTTATCCAGAGAGGAATAGCTGAGGCACATTTAAGAACAAGGTCAAAATACTTGCCATGGTATATTTGTCACCAGGCAGCTGGAGGAACATGCACACACGAGTCTGAATGAAAAGTGAACATTACCGAGTGAGGGAAAATGTATGGGACTAAACGATGCTGAATACATGTGAAGATCAGCCCAGATTACTTAATGGCCGTTTTGTGAACATTTTGTGTTTTCTAATTTTGCAGGACAGATTCAAAACCTGGCTGATGGCACAGCACGTGTTACTGTGCTAGGAAGGTACCAAGAAGAGCAGTCAGTGAAACTACCCTTGTTTACATTGTCTCATTAGCAGATGGACACCTCATGGATTTACTATCTACGATCCTATTCATGCAGATGACTATTTGAAAACGGTAGTCTGCTGGACCTGGGTGCATTCAGTTCACACTACATCAAGGGAGTGTAACACATGGAACAGAGAGAGTGTGGTTCAAGGCTTGTAGCAATGATATCAGCCTGGCTGGTCTGTTCAAGCACCTAGAGAGCTTGGTAACAGCTGTGGGTTTGGGGTCTTTTAATATTGGTACAATCTCTTTTGTTTTCATAGAAAAGGCAAACCTTAAAATAGGGGTTTGAAGGAGCAAAATCAGCTATTATGGTTTCTCCAGCTATAAAACTTGTTTATGGCTGTAAATTAATACGTTCGCTCTCTGTCCTTGATTTGCTACAGGCTAACAATCAGCACTTATATCTGAAGAAGTGTTATAAACAAAATTGGCTGCTTATATTTATAAAAATGAAAAAGACAGCTAACAGGAAAGTGTTATCTGCCTCCTTCAGCATCCATAATTAACACAGAGGCTGCCTACTGTTTTCCAAGAAAAAAGGATGTTTACTTATCTTAATATAAATGCAAACCATTGACAGTGGGTTTGTCCTCACAGTGGCCAGGCAATGCCCTCTTTCCCAGGAAGCTGTCAGGCACATTCCATGTAATACTCCCTCTTTCTGTGCTATTCTGTTCCTTTAGCAGGAGGTAAGAGCTGAACTAGCAAAAAGGCAGAAGAAAACTCCTCGTATTAGAAAAGTGCCTCTTCACATTCCAGCAAAGCCAGAGCGGGTGTCACAGACACGTATCTGCAGTTTCACACCCACACTCCACAGGTGATCAAGTGTTTGACCTGTCAGTCCTCAGAAGGCACTTTAGAATCCTGTGGACCATAGGCAAGGCAATAGATAGGAGAGTGCCAGAAGATTCTGTTCTAATGATTTTTAGAAGTTCCTACATTCATTAACCCAAAATTAACATAATTTGTAGAATGTACTTCTCATTAAAAATAAACCAACTAACTTTTTCTGGGGTTATAAACCATGCTGAGGATGACTATGTGATGACATCATGTAATGAGATTTCTCCAGGGAATTTAACTTAATCATGCATCGCAATCTTGCACAGTGTTCTCATCGCAGTACGTTGTGTTGAAAACTAAAAATCAAATAATCTTACACCAAGCAGATGAAAAACATGACAAGACTACATAGTCATCAATGATGAGCTGTCACCCTAGTGTGGAGGTTACTTTTGTATTCCTCAAGGAGCTACACCGAGCCCCTTGATGGTCAGTATTTTTGATGAACATCTAAAGAAAACATTAAACCCTTCTGGTAAGTGTTGCAGGAAACATGAGCTGCTGCAGCATGCCAACACCTTGGCCAGATTCATTATCTGCTTCCTCTGATCATGCGGTATCTTGGGTGGAAAGTTCTGTGAACAATAACTTCCTGTACTACCCATGTATTTTCTCCCTTTCAATTTTACTGTCTTCAAATGGAATACCCATACTTCTCCAGCTCAACAGATTTCCATTCCCATATTCTAGATCACAGAATCACAGAACATTAGGGATTGGAAGGGACCTCAAAAGATCATCTAGTCCAATCCCCCTGCCACAGCACGACAACCTAGACCAAGTCACACAGGAACACATCAAGGCGGGTTTCAAATGTCTCCAGAGAAGGAGACTCCACAACCCCGCCCTGGGCAGCCCCTTCCAGTGCTCTGTTACCGTCACTGTGAAGTTCCTTCTGATATTTATGTGGAACCTCCTATGTTCCAGCTTAAACCCATTGCCCCTTGTCCTATCACTGGATGACACTAAGAGCCTGGCTCCATCCTCCTGACAGTCACCCTTCACATGTTTATAGACATTAAAGATATCATCCCTCAATCTCCTCTTCTCAAAGAGATCCAGCTTCCTCAGCCTTTCTTCATAAGGGAGGTGTTCCACTTCATTTATCATCCTTGTTGCTCTACACTGGACTCCTTCCAGCAGCTCTGTGTCCTTCCTGAACTGAGGGGCCCAGAACTGGACACAATGCTCCCGATGTGGTCTCACTAGTGCGGAGTAGAGGGGGCGAAGAACCTCTCTCCAGCACTGCAGGGCTGGGACTCCAAGAACAGGGCTGAGCACGAGGTGTGGGGGAAGACGATGACACAGGGGAAAAAGGGAGTTGTGGAGTCTCCTTCACTGGAGACTTTTACGACTGCCTGGATGTGTTCCCATGTGACTTGGTCTAGGTGATCCTGCTGTGTCAGGGGGATTGGACTAGATGATCTTTTGAGGTCCCTTCCAATCTTTAATGAGTCTATGATTCTAATCCAAAAGACAACTGACAAAACGTGAAGTACTTTCCCTTATTTTGGATAGACAGTTCTTCCTCTACTTCAACTACATCATCTTCATTAAAAGATTGCTAATCTGCTGAACTGCTCTGATACTCATTTCTCATCATTCCACCATCTTCTTCATCTTTCACAATAAAACTACATTTTTTTCCTCCAATTTTAAAAGAACGTAGTCTTTCTCCCCTCTTTCCGCTCTCTGAGTCTATGCTGCAATTGCAATTCTGTATCTCTGCTTGCAAACATACAAACTTATATCTGTCCTTCATCCACAAAATCTTGGCTTGTCTCTCAACTTCAGCATCTTCTGATAGTTATCAGCTCAAATACAGTGCAGCAAAAGTATGTCACATACTCCCCTGGTCAGTCCTTACAACTTCCCTCATTTAGAACTGCTCTCAAATAACATGATCACCACGCTTGCCAGACAGGCATGTCGATGCAGACATCCTCTGAGGTCCAAAAATCAGATTAAGCCTCTACATTGCATATTACTCTAGAGCCTGCAGATAGCTAAAGAGCTGTGATTCTTTCCCAAATTCTCATCTTTTTTCCTTCGAACAATAAAGCCTTTCTTCTGCTGCTCCTAATTGAAACAATATTCATACTACTCCTATAAAGACCTTGCTTCTAGGCTGCATTTCAGTTCTCTCCACTGGCTCCTTCTTAGCTACCACATTCAGAATGAATTATCTTTTTCTTTTAAAATTTGCCCTAAAGGCATATTCCAACTGTTCAAGTCATTTCACTCGTTCTCACTATGTTAGTTCCTGTCTCCAACTGACCAATTATTCCATCTTTTTTCCAATATCTACTAAATAAAACTACCCACGTGAGTTTTCTTGGGTTTTCCTTTACTGCTCCGTACGTTTGAAAGGATATTTCTGCAAAACACAACCACATCTGCCCTAGTGTATGTGCTAGGTACAGAGAGATCACTTAGCAATTACCCTCACATGCCAAAAACTCAACTCTTGGAAATGACCCATGGGGGTCACAGATCCTGACAGTAAGTCTGCTCCATCATAGTGTCTCCTCTTCAGGTCCACAGGTCCTGCCAGGAGATTGCTACAGAAGGGTCTTCCTACAGGGTCACAGCCTCCTTCAGGCATCTGCTTGCTCTGGTGTGGGGCACTCCATAGCTGCTGGTGGGTATCTGCTCCACCTAGACCTCTGTGGGTTTTAGAGGGACTGTCTACCTCAACATGTTCTTCACTACGGGCTGCAGTGGAATTTCTGTTTCAGCATCTCCTCTCTCTTCTTCTACAGTGACCTTGGTGAATGTAGAGCTGTTTCTCTCACATATATTCACTCTTCTCTCCCGGGTGCAGTTGCTGCTCCACAGGCTTTTTTTCCCCTTCTTAAATATGTTATCACAGAGGCAGTACTGCCATAGTGATGGGCTTGGCCTTGGCCAGCTCACAGCCAACTGGCATTGGCTCTATTGGGCGCAGGGGAAGCTTCTGGCAGCTCCTCACAGAACCCATCCCTGCAGTTCTCCAACTACCAAAACCTTTCCAGCACACTTCTATTCAGGTCAATGTTGTTTATATTAAGGTAATATTAATAACATAGGAATGAGTCCTGATGTCTTCATACATATTTTCCAGATTTTAGCATCATGTAGGAAAAATTCCAGTTCCTATTAAAAGGTGGACTAAATATACTTTAGGCTACTCCTTTCTTATGATTAACTACTTTTAATTTTACTGATAATTCAGGGAAGTTCTCTTAATGGATTTGCTCTCAGATGTGAATAATTTTGAATTTATATTAAAATAGTGAAGGCAAATTTCCTTCCTTTCTTGATATGCAGGTTTATACACACACTTCAAAACCAGCTCACTAAAATGGACTAGATTCATCCCCTTTGCGAATTCTTTAGCATGACAAGTCTAAGACAAAATAATGCAGACTAAAACAGAGTTAAAAAGACAGAGTTAAATCTGTTGCAGAATCACAGAACACTAGGGATTGGAAGGGACCTCGAAAGATCATCTAGTCTGATCGCCCTGCCACAGCAGGATCATCTAGATCAAGTCGCATAGGAACATATTCAAGCAGATTCAGATTTTAAATGTCTCCAGAGAAGGAGACTCCACAACCCACCATGGCAGCCTGTTCCAGTGCTCCATCACCCTCACAGTGAAGAAGTTTCTTCTCATATTGATTTTGGAACCTTCTGTGTTCCAGCTTACACCCATTGCCCCTTGTCCTATCACTAGATGGTACTGAGCAGAGCCTGGCTCCATCCTCCTAATACCCACCCTTTACATATTTATAAGCATTAATGAGGTCACCCTTCAGTCTCCTTTTTTCCAAGCTCAAGAGCCTCAGCTCCCTCAGCCTTTCCTCATAAGGGAGGTGTTCTACTCCCTTCATCATCTTGATGGCTCTGTGCTGGACTCTCTCCAGCAGTTCTACATCCTTCTTGAACTGAGGGGCCCAGAACTGGGCACAATATTCCAGATGTGGTCTCACCAGGGCAGAACAGAGGGGGAGGAGAACCTCTCTTGATCTGCTAACCACCCCTCTTCTGTCTTTACTGACTGATGCATCCGTGTTTGCCAGTGTAAACAAACATACTATTCTCTGTGACTCATCATCCAGTCCTCTGTGATAGGTTCTTTCTGTAAGTAACTTACAGTCCATTTAAAGCATGTGGAGAGGTATCTAGAGAATATTAAAGAAGTGTGAAATAAAAATATCAACTTGGAAGCTGAGTAGATAGCAAACAATTTGTTAGATGCTTTGCCATTTAGAAATCCTGCCTAAATTCCTACATGTCAGCATCTAACCTAAATCTTAGGACAGTGGTTCTGTGTTCCAGAAAGTGTTGTCCCTTTGTGTCTTCAGTGCTGAGTCATATATTCAGCTTTTCAGGGGCTAACAAGACTTATGTTTCTCCCATAGCTGTAATGTGGATCAGCTTGTTTCAAAATGGCACCTTTAATAAGGAAACTAATGCTTCAGCAAGGTTTATGATCAATTTCACCTAATTCTACAATATAAGCTACTATAGCTAAGCTAGTCATGCTCACACTAGTCAAAAGGAAAGATAATTTATACAGAATAATTCATCTGACCTCTTTTAGATATCTACCTTATGTCTAAGTACATGATGTCTGAAGTGATGTTTTCTTTCTGATTGATTATAAAAGAAAACACAACCTCAAAGACAGACACTGTTGACATCTACGTCTGTCAAATGTACACTTCTACAGGTACATCAGAGATAAAACTCAAACGTCTCACTCTAACACATTAGGCCCACACACAATTCATTGGTATGATGGACCCTTTATACATACCTTTCCTACAGTGTGTTATGAACCTAAATATACAGAATAATAATGCATCCCTTGGTAGGTTGCCTACAGTAAAGCTTTTGCCACTATGTTTTGAGATGAGCAGATCAGCTGTGTTTGGTAGTTTTCAGGGTGTTTAAGAAAAGTAGATACTTCAGAGAGATTTGAAATGGTCTATCCTAGAAATTGTGCCCAGGCATACGCTTCAAACACAGGCAAACCTTAAATCATCTCCATCATTCTACATCCTCAAAAAAACCTCTTCTTAAAGAATTCAAAATTAACTAGAGCTGATTGAGAGCATTGAGGACTAAACTGAACAGGACAAGGATTTGAGTTATTTGTCTGCCAAACATCTGTGAAACCAGCATGGATTCTAGTTGTGGGTATTTTTATTCTATTTTTATTTTTGAAATTACAACCGTGAACACAGATGGAATAATATGCTCGTGTTACATCCACAAAAGGATTGGAAGAGAAAGTGTTAAGAAGCAGTAGATTATTGTCTTCCTGATCTCTGCTAAGGTGAGATTTGCTATTATTAACGATACCAAAGCTATACCTGTCTGAGCATCCTCTACAGTCAAGGAAAAGTGACTTGCTCTTCCCAACAATGATTAATCAAATAGATGTAGAATAAGCGTCTGAAGGGCATCAGCTGAGGCCTTTCTGAAGTTCTTATATCTATCTCTTGATTGTAATGGAGAGCTATATCACTAGGTCAGAGTAAATACTCACTTTTAAATACGTGGAGTGAGAAGAAGTCAAGCCAGATCAATTTTTTCTTATTCATGTAGTAACTGTTAACTTGTAAACACTACCAGCCTCTGGCCAAGGATAAATATGATGACAGCTTTGATAGCATTTCACAAATGAAATTACAACAGTCATCTGGATGTTATGGAAATCTTTGTAGACTCAATTCACCATGTTGATTGTAGAAAATACCTACAAAACTTTACCAAAATACCTGTAAAGTAACTTGAGTTAATTCGTATGATGCAGAAAATGGGGAGTATAATCGCTGTGTGTTAAAACTTAAATTCTACTTTCAAAAGAAAAAGAAATGGGAATTTTTTTTAATATTTCCTCCTATCTTACAGGCTGCCTAGGAAGGCTGTGAGGTCTCTTTCTCTGGAGATATTTAAAACCCACCTGGACACGTTCCTGTGTGAATTGATCTAGGTGATCCTGCTCTGGCAGGGGGTTGGGACTAGATGATCTTTCAAGGTCCCTTCCAATCCCTAATGCTCTTTGATTCTGTGATTCTGAGAACCTTTATCTAAGGTATCATGGAATGATAAGAGAAATTCTTGTGATCCATTTAGTGCATTTTTAGTAAGCAACTTAGCCTTCGCTTGTTACTTAGAGCTTTCTCGAAGGAATCTTACTCTATGAAATGCCAATTTAGTTGCGACACGGTATTAAACAATATTGAATGCCTGATAAGGAAGTTTCCCCAAAGCATGCCTACCTTTGATCCAGGCCCCTGTCAGAACAGTGATCTAATAGAACAGGAGGATGGAAGAACTATTTGCAGCTCTGACGCTAACTGTCTATGACTTTGCATAAGTCACAGTTCTGTAAAGTCAGAGAAAATGACTAAGCCGAGGGGGAAGGGAAGAAGCTCCTATCTACTTTCAAAAGCTAAACTCTCTGCTTCCTCTGGGAAGTGAAAAGACTGAAAAAAAATCCAACCCCCACAATGAATCTAGCTCCTAGGAAAAGTGTATTCCCCCTGATTAAAGATGGAAATAGTACAAACTCATTTATCTACCAGCACTACAGGAACAGCACGACCATAATCCATTAGCTGTTTTTACAGCTGTACTTTGGTTCACCTCTATTATTGTTTGTTGTGTGATAGCTTTTATAACTGGCATTAGGAATCAACATGTTCTGGTGGATGGATTGTGACTCTCCAAATGATGTACAGAAAATTTTATTATGTGTAGGCTAATTGCATACTTGGTTACTGAAAAATCGTTGGTTTCAACAATGAGCATTAATGTTGATTGCAGGACTGACTCTCTAGAGAGGATTCTTATACCTGCACAACACCCCATTGATGTTAACGGGGCTTCATGTGTTACAAGAATCGACCCAGCAGATGAGCTTGCAAAGCTAGAAAGTCAAAGCAGTAACTTTCAAAACTCTGTGACGTCAAGCCAGCTACTAAACGTGGAGATCATAAGAAACAGACTCTGTTCAATGAATGAAATCCACTTACTGCACTTCTCTCCTTTTCTCCCTGCAGTGACAGGAGGATGGAGCCAGGCTCTTCTCAGTGTCATCTAGTGATAGGACAAGGGGCAGTGGGTGTAAGCTGGAACACAGAAGGTTCCAAAATCAATATGAGAAGGAACTTCTTCATGGTGAGGGGGACAGAGCACTGGAACGGGCTGCCCAGGGGGGTTGTGGAGCGTCCCTCTCTGGAGATGTTTAAAACCTGCCTGGACACATTCCTGTGCGACTTGATCTAGATGATTCTGCTGTGGCAGGGGGATTGGACTGGATGATCTTTTGAGGTCCCTTCCAATCCCTAATGTTCTGTGAATCTGTGAATAGAATGCTGACAACTACCAAGAATATCCTCCTAATGCGACAGGTTAAGAACTGCCTAAACTGGTAGGTGTTAAAGACCTGTGTGGCCAAATGAAGGAGGTACGATCTCCCTCAGAGTTAGTACTTTGATTTTGTATGATTTGTTACCCTCCCTTCCCACTTCTGATTTTTTTCTCTGAGGAAGGGAAATAGATGGCATGTTTTCCTTAGGTGGACCAGCTGCCAAAGGAACTACAAAACTGGGTCACTTACATTGACAAGTCAGAAGAATTCAACCCCCACTTTAAATTCCATGTGTCATAGTTGAATGAAATCAGGGAATTGCTGTTACAGTCAAACTTCAGGTTCCTTATTTGCTTACAGCAAAAGTGGGATTTTTTTAACCAGAAATTCCATCAAACTTTTAAAGCAACTCACAGGCAGGCACAGACATAGGTATATATATACAAATATACGTACAAATGAGTCATTAGGTTAACTTGCCAAGGAAAAGTGACTGTGGAAATGAAGCAGTTATTGTTCTAAGACTAGAGATTAGAAAAGCTTGGATGTCATCACCTTCTTTTTCTTCTTCCATTCTCGATTCTATGATTCTTCATCTTCTTTGTTGTCTTTTTCATCTTCTCTTCTTCTTTTTTATCATGATCACATCACACCATCACACCTGACATAAAAGACCTATGCTTCCTCAGTGATTCTAGGGTTACAACTGCACTTAGAATCACGGTCTCTCAATTACTTGAGAAGGCTATGAACAGGCTTCAGAATTCAGTCGGTACACTCCAACTTCTTGTTTGTTTCAAAAGCCTCCCTTTCATATGTAGTGAATTATTTCAATGATATAATGGTAAGTATTTTTGGTATAAGTAATTTTTCCAGTAATTTGCATGCTACTCATAGTGCCGGAATCTGTGGAAGACTTAAGTGTCAACCTGAGACACAGGCACCTACACGAAAAGGTGTAGAAGCTGACTCAGTGAATACAGCAACTATGATACATACCTGTGTATGCTGGCAACTATCCCAAGCCTATGCCTCAACTTCTGCCTTGCCCTCCCAGATGTGTCGTCACTGTCAATTTACTCAAATAGATTCTCTGTTATTTCAAAACTTTGCCATTTTACTGTGCAGAGAGATAACTACATGTCAGGTTTTTATCAAATACCTTTAAGTTTTGATTGATGGAGATAGAGAAGTAAACATGGGTTAGAAGTTTTGGCACTTATGGAATACCAGGAAAGAAATGTGGTATGGTTCAGGGGCAAACAGATAACTGTTTTGTCAAAACTGTGGGTGGTGTGAGAAGGTAGCTCTCTTTGTCCTTGGCTACAGTCACATATTTTTCAGGAGGCAGTGTAAATGTAATTGTTCCAAACAAATAATGTGGCTGGTCTGGAGACTGCGTGTGTTAGGATGCTACTTGGG
The DNA here is from genome assembly GCA_028565055.1 of Phoeniculus purpureus. Taxonomy (NCBI): domain Eukaryota; kingdom Metazoa; phylum Chordata; class Aves; order Bucerotiformes; family Phoeniculidae; genus Phoeniculus; species Phoeniculus purpureus. Next base: position 5,832,138 of record JAOXOE010000343.1, on the reverse strand, counting down.
CTCTTCTCAGTGTCATCTAGCGATAGGACAATGGGCAATGGGTGTGAGCTGGAACATAGGAGGTGCCACATCAATATGAGAAGGAAGTTCTTCACAGTGAGGGCGATGGAGCACTGGAACAGTGATCCTGCTGTGGCAGGTGGATTGGCCTGGATGATCTTTTGAGATCCCTTCCAATCCCTGATGTTCTGTGATTCTGTGATTCTGTGATTCTGTGAAATCTGCTAGCCAAGGGCACAAAACTAACCATTAGCACTGGTGCTTGTGCTCATCTGATCAGAGACTTAAACAGGTAAAACCAGCTATTCATTCCATTCAGCTTGACATAACTTACACTTAAAGAGTTCATAATCTGCCAAGTGACTCAAAGCACATCTTTTTCCGTTGTCTTATCCATCTCACCCACAGTTATTCTGGATCCAAGTAACAAAGACTTGCACAGCCTCTATTCAGATGTAGAGGTATTTCAATACTTCTGCAATGGAAGTCCATTGCTGGGATGTGTGATACACTGCAAAGGCACTGCTGATATTCAGAGATCTCTAGACATGAGACAGCCTCATGGTAACAGTCTGAGAAGATGAAGGAATGTTATCCAAATGGCTGCTAAAGCCGAGTAAAACCAAGTGTATATCTGAAGATAGATAATTTTCTTCATAACTGAAAGATAATTAATATTAGAAGAATACTGCAACAAAAAGGTACTGCACTTGTACATCTGAGTTTGCATCTCATTGCTACACCACAGTGTGGGCTATTACATTATTCCCCAGGAAAACAGAGTGCGGCAGAGCATATCAGTGGGGACTATAAAAACAGTTAGTAAGTTTCTCCCCATCCCAAGCCCCATGTCACCCCAAGTTACACAAGTGACATAAGTAATGTAACTACACAAACTGCCTAAGCACCTTAAGTAATTGTCCCAATGAGTATTTGTAAGGAAGCTGAACTGTAGTGATTATATATTTCTGTTTTATTCTATATTGCAGCTATAGTTTACAGTGAAAAAATGACACTGAACAAGACTCCCTAAAAAAACCAAACTGTCAAATAACGTCAAAATACCACAATCATTTTAGTATTTCTTATACATTTTGGCCCAAATTTTCATGGGAATCCTTCTTAGAATAATTAATTCAGATTTTATAAGGAAAGCTGTATGTTAAAAGATTCTGAGAGGAGACAAGAGGACAGGTAATGCCCCAAATAAAATACTTTGTACTACAGTAGTGGGTCCAGTTACAAGACAAAGTTCTTTGCACATAGGTTAGTACCAGAATAAATAGGTGGCTGATGGTATCATGCTGAAGCATCAGACATGAACAGCACTTGAAAGGTGTGAATTTGAGGCTTACTGTTTTTAAGAACACGTGCACATATTGTTTGCATTCTGCAGGAGCTCTTTCAGGAATATTTGCCCAGAAAATGATGGTTTAGGTTTAAGAGCCAATATTTCAAAATGCTTTATAATCAATGTGCATAACTAGATTATTCAGAAAATTATTTTGCTTAGAGAAGAATTAAAAGTACAAGTTTAAGATCATTTACTTCAGCTGTCTTTCTACTCCAAAGAACTTATTTTCATAATTGAGATGGTTGATTTATATATATAAGTAAATTGAAATTTGCAATAGTAGGGACTGAAGCAGAATTACTGGCAAAGCCTTTAGGTCCTTGGACTATGACACCCAATATCCAATGTCCATAGTGTTCGACTTTCAATGTCTTCTGAAGTCTATATACACAACTGAAATGGGTGTGTGCAGGCAACAAATTATCTTCTGCATGAAAATTTTGAGACACTCAGACTGGGCATTCTTCAGATGTAGCTATCCTCAGAAATTAGCTGCTTTTATTACTGACAGTGCTTTACATTCCATGTGGAGAGTGAAGTTGTTTGGAAAACTGAAAGACTTTGAAGAGGGGAAGGTGGAGAGGTTTTCTCAACCCCCAGGAATGAAATGAAAATCTCAATTAATTTCTATTGACTCCTCTCAATGCATCTCCTATGTATGAGCTGTTTCATATTTACTTCAAAGGGGTTAAGGTCCTTTTCTTTAAAATCAAGTAAAGAATCTAGGTCTCCCCCATACAATTCTCTTGCTGCAATGATCAAGAGATATTTGCCTCAGGGCCCATCAGCTAGAGTGATCTTTCCTGTAGTCCCTCTTGGGCTTTAGCACACAAACCTTTCTCGTGGTGACAAAACCAGCATAAAGTATTTTTATACTCCCCTGCCCTGAGCCATTCATTCCTTCTTATGCATAGGAGTTCACTGCTCAGTTCACTTGTGCTAATGCATTTTTGTGTAGTTGATTTAGGCTTTTTAGGTGATTATGCTTTTTTGGTAAATTGCAGCCTGCTTGAGCAGAAGGGTTGGACCTAATGGCCTTTGAAAGCCCCTTCCAACCCTAAGAAACTGTGTAAAACCCTGTGTAATATGAATCTGAGAGACCACACCTCAAGTACTGGGTTTGGTTTGGGGCATCTTAGTACAAGAAAGTCATTGAAGTGCTGCAAATGGTCCAGAGAAGGGCAACAAGGTTGGTGAAGGGTCTGGAGAACAAAGCTTGTGAGGAGTAGCTGAGGGAGCTGAGGCTATTTAGTCTGAATATAACTTCCTGAAAGGAGACTGTAGAGAGGTTTGGTCTCTTACCATCAGTAAAAAGAGATAGGACAAGAGGAAGTGCCAGTTTAGTTTGGACATCAGGAAGAACTTCTTTATTGCAAGGATCATCAGGCCTTGGAACAGGCTGCCCAGGGAGGGAGTTGAATTGCTATCCCTGGACATGTTTCAAAGTCATGTAGATGTGGAGCTTAGGGACAGGGTTTAGCAGTGGGCTCTGTACAGTTAGATTAATGGTTGGACTTGGTGATCTTGAAGATCATTTCCAAGGTAAACAATGTCTTTCCCCAATGGAAACATGATGGGATTAGCTACCCTGCTGCCAATTGCAACTACATTTCAGGGAAGCCTGAGATCTCTATCCTTCTGTTAAATTTCTTTGAACTTATCTAACAGATTTATACATCATTAAAGACACTCTAGTAAGAGATATTCATAAGCCACAATTTAGCAGGGTATAAGCACTCTTTCATTCCAAAATCAGGGATTTCCTTAGAGTACCTTACAATCCACAGCTACATCACTGATAACCTTCATACAAAGGGCCTTTTTCTCCTACGCAGACAAAGACTAGGGATGCAGTCAGGTAAGAAGACTCAAGTTGACAAGATCTTAAGAAGCCAGTATGCTTCTCAGGAAACTATCTCCCAGGTAAAATTCAGTAACTGACAGTCTATATATGCTTGTCTAAGCAACAGCAAATAAAGTAAGTTAGCATGCAAGTCTTTTTAAACAGAAATAAAACTGTTGTGACTAACAGTTCTACAATGTTTCCTAAGTAAAACAACTATTTATTACTAATGAACATTACTTAATGACGTATTTCCTTCTCACCATTATAGTGTTAGATGACTACAAATCAGTTTTTTTCTAAAAAACATGGTTTTCTAAACAATATGGTATTCTTAAGTTTTCTCTGAGAGGCCCAATAAATAGATGACTAGTTGTTAATTGATTCCTTCTTCTCAATGCCTGTATTTTTAATTGTTTCAGTCGGGCTTAAAATGCTAAAATTGTTTTATTGAGATGCTCATGTGCATTTCAAACATGGGTGAGAGACTTAAAATTTGGCAGCAGAATTGCCTCTGTGTCAGGGATGAGCCTTTTTTAATCTCCCTGATGAAGTACCACAATGATAAGCCTTTTTATGAGAACCCCTCTTTGGACATGCGCAGCACACAGCTGCAGTTGGACAGCTACAGGCTCTTAAGAGTCTTTCTGCACCGAGGTGCTGAGCTGGACAATCCCTGCCACTGCTGTTCCAGGTGGCCATAGAGCACTGCACAAGCAGGTATTGGAGCTGAAAACAAGAAAACTCTCCTGTGTGTTCAAAAAGAAAGTAAAAAAGCCAGTACAAAAAGAAAGGAAAAGCAATTAGCCTGAAATGTGGGGGGGTGCTTTGGGGACCAGGCTAGTTGTAATTATTGGCAAATTGAGAAAATTAAAATAACCTCAAGAATGGGAGATTTGGGGCTACAATTACTAAGGGATGGAAGGCTGAGACAGAATGAGAAGTTGAAGGGGATCCCAAGATTAACTAAATGAAGAAGCTGGAGCAAGAACTCTAGGTTGGAGGAATGAAAGACTGGGAGGTGGGAACTGGCAAAGGTGACAAGGAAAAAGGCAGAAATCTGGTGGAAATGCACAGTGTAGCTGAGAGAAGAGGCTGTGATCATGTGTTTGAAGTCAATTTTAGCAAACAGGGAATGGAAAGCAGGGACAGTCTGAGAATGTCCAAGCACAGTGACAAGAGTAAGGAACTGGTTGCTAGCTACAGCCACAAGGTTAGAATGGAAGAGGGAGGTGGGAGCTGCAACTGAAGACATGTATTAGTTTGACTATGACAGAGGCTACCTAAGATTATAAAGAAATTGGAGAAGACCAGCAAGACAGATTAAAGTGGATGGACACACCAAGCTCCCAGCTGTGGTGAACAAAGATGTCTGCCTACTAGAGTACACCCTGTCAGCACTTAGACTTGAACCCGAGGTTCTTGGCTTTCTGCTGTCAGTGAAGTGCTTGCAACATCACTATCATTTGGGTATCTCACTATATGGGTTTAAGTGAATTTAAGATCACATGGACTCTGAAAATCATGAACATGAACTACCATAGAATTGTTCAAGGCCAAGTTGGATGGAAACTTGAGCAACCTGGTCTAGTGGAAGGTGTCCCTGCCCACAGCAGGAGTTTGGAACTAGATGATCTTAAAGTCCCTTCCAACCCAAGACATTCTATAATTCTATAATATCCAACCTCCTCCAGCTAAGAGGACTCTCCACAAAGCCTCCATTTCATTATTCTGCTTATACAAAAATCTGTCTTGGAGTTCATTGGACTCAGATCCAAACCAGGGATTCAAACAGACCATAGTTCAGGTGTTCCTGCCATGTGATCCCTCACGCATCTCTTTTGATAACAGATTGCACCTCTCTTTCCTTCAATTTCTCCGTTTCACCCAAAATATTTTCATCAGTTCCCCATGCATCCAAATCCAAATCCTTGGGGTCTGTGCCAATGATTAACTTTTGGGTTTGAACATCATTGGTAACTTTTTGCTGTGTGAGCCCGATCTCCTCCTCTTTTCAAATCTTTTCTCTTTCCAATTCTCTCTCCAAACAATCTACTTTTGATTCTGACCTTTTGGAACAGTCCTGTGCCTGGAAGAAATGGGCACCGTGGACAGCACACATTGCCTTTTTCTGTGTCGCTCCAAAGCATTGCAGGGTTTTGTTTCAGATTTCCACAATCACTGCATGCTTAGACCAACTCTCTCATGCCCATTCGGTATCCAAGGGAGAAGGTTCACATCTCCACTTCCACAATAATTCCTGTAAGTGACATCATTCTGACTATGCCAATAACATTGCAGAGGCACCCTCAGAACCAGACATCAGTAGTTAAAATGTGGATTTATTGCAGCCAGAGTTTTTGACACTCCAGCAACACACAGGTTCAGATATTGGTCAGGAATATATCACTGCACAGCTAAATTCCTAAACTTCAAGGAATACTCTAAGAAAAGATGATCCAAAATGTGTGTGTGCTCACACATATAAAGGACAGATCTCCCACTCAAGAGTACCAAAATGAAAAGCCACTCACCAAAAGGGAGGTGAGGAATCACTCAGTCCCAGGGAAGAAACCTTGGATGGCATCTCGACCCACGTGCAGAGTCACTCCAACTGCAGAACCTGTTGCTCTAAGGAAGACTGGCTCAAATTCAGTTCTGGCAGGGCTCCATTTACATCCTGCGTCGAGTAAGGTCCTTGGTCATTCTAATTAGGTACCAGTAAAAGCAGACAAAGGTGGGCTTGAGGGGCTCAGCGTGTAGGACCTGAGGGAGATAAACCACAAAACTACCCATCGAGTACCATAGTTTGGGTGTCTGTTAGACCCTTGCCAAAGAGCTGGGACTGCTGCACCTGCCACACAGATTACAGGGTTATAGTCATTAGCAGGGTTAAAAAATTTTGTCACAGAATGTAGGTTCCTACCATTCCAATGAACAACAGTTAATATTATTGGCCCTGCTCTGGCAGGGGGGTTGGAGTTAGATGATCTTTCGAGGTCTCTCCCAACCCCTAGCATTCTGTGATTCTGTGATTAAGCTATAACATGTCTATATGGTCCACCAACAGAGGGGAATGAGGGCATCATTTCAGGGTTGGTTAAAATGCCTATTGGACCAGATATTAAAAAAGAGAATTGGGAGTCAAAGTGGTCCCTGCAGCCCTGTCTGTCCCTGCTGCAGCTTCTGCCATTTACCTTTTGCTGGCACTCATCATCATGCAACAGCATAACAAAATCAGACCTGGTTGCTAATCTTTCTGAAAGCTATCTCTGCAAAATAGTGTTTGATTACATCTGTAAGCTGCCATCACCCCTTACTGTGGGTCCATACTCCTTAGTGTTGAAGCAGCTACAGACAGGAGAGAAATATTAAGTGATGACAAGACCTCAGGGTTTTGGGGTCCTGGAGTGATTCTGAGCAACGGGTCATGGGGTGAGCAATCAATCACACTTTGAGACGTGTATTGAGCTGGGGATGTGCACCCCAGGGAATGAGGAGACTTGTTTACTATTCAGGTAAAAATATTATTGGGGTGGCAGAAGGGGTGCAGAAGGCCACCTGTATCCCTGCACAGAGGACCCATCACCGTGGCAGTGCATCCCCAGTACCTCATACCATCCATTAAAGGGTTACCAAATGCTTTAGAGATTCACCTCCAAGCTCTGGGGGAAAGGGTTCAGAGGGTCATAGAACGTAATCGGCAAAAACCTCAGAACCCTTCTGCACACGTAATAATCTGGACACAAACCTCAGGCAATAGGGTGAGATATAGGATGGCCTGAGACAAGGAGCAGCAAGGAGAGCCGGAGGGTAGGGCAAGTCAGTCCCAGAGGGTCTGGCAGACCAGTCACGAACCTAATCCCGACCTGCCTCCAACAGGGAGTCTGAAACCTCCCGAGGGGATCCGGATCAAGCTTACGATCCAGGGGGGGAAGGAACTCTGGCACAAAGCGGTAGCGCTGGGTGCGTGTGAAGCTGTGCGGCACCGACTGCCTGTGGGGCCAGATTCCATCCCTGGGGAAACTGCGAGAGTGGAAAAGGAGAGACTGGGGAGAAACGCAGGGAAGCGCCTCTCTTCCGCAGCGCAGCGCGGGCAACCCTTCTGCGCACCTGCGGAACGAATCGAGGGGGTTAAAAAGCTCCAAGTGGCGTTGAGGGGCAATAAATACCCGGCTGCAGTCTGGTTGCTATAAATCTTCATTTTTCTGGTAGCTACTGCTGCCTGGTTTTGTGGATGCCTCTGCAACAGCCACAGAGGGAGCTCCTCCAGTATTGGTTGTGTCTTCAATCCTCAATAAAAATGAGAAAGAAAAAACCTGGTGTTAACGCTTTATGAAACGTGTGAAATAAGCATTCAGAGATAAGGAATTACAGCTGCCGTGTGTCAAAATAAAAAGTAGGTAACTGCGTAGCTAAAGGCAGTATCATCATGATAAAAATAGAGTTCCAGTAAGGCAAGTTAAGAGTTTTTGACTTTGCAGCTTTCATAATGTTCTTTTAATGTTTTCTCTGCATGTGTAGTAGCATACGAGCTGTTTGGAAACACTTAAGTATTTTAGAAAGGCTGAAGAAAAAGGAGAAAGGGACTTGTGTGTTTTATTTGTACACGCAGGCCAACTAAAGGCCTTATAGCTGAAAGAGAGTGAAATGAAATGCACTTACATCATGCAGTTTTCCTGCAATAAACGCACCAAGGATTCTTGACTATTCCCTTGAGTGCTTATTGGCACCTGCAAAGCAACAAGGGCTCTTTGTATTGGATCCGTTATAATGTTTTTGCACCGCTACAAATAATGCAAAAGTCCTTTCTTTTTCACTCTGAAGGAAAAGGTGAAAAGTCAGTGCTGACCAGAGTATTTAAATAGCTATAACATTAATTACCTGAAATGCCATAGACAGAGTTTGTGTTGCTATGCTTAGAATTTGATTTAATTGTGTAAGTTTTAATAAATTTTTAATAGATAACAAGGGGAAATGTGTGAGACTTTCAAGACATTGTTTGATTATTTCACTCAAAATCAACAAACTCAGAGAGGAAACACTTCCCCTGTAAAGATCTATCTTTACTTGTGCACCTGCACAAAGTGAGTTTGACTGGAATTTGCTGGCAGCTGTACTGGCAAGAGCTGACTTCTGAAAATGATCTTATCAGGCTAGTAGCATTGGTAGACCAAACCTGATTTCACCAAGGGTGCTGATAGGTGATGGCAATACTGTCTTGCTGCTCATAGCCTGGCTCACAGCAGAACATTGAACCGGTGCCTTGCAGAAATGAGTTAGTCCAGACACAAGTGGGTTTCTTTAGAACAACAAGACACTCTCCTTTCAGTACTCATGCTTTCACCACAGCCAAGCAGCTTGTTGAGCTGTAATTCAAAAGCATGTGCTGCATCACAGAACAAGTTAGCAAGACCTCCAGGGAAAGTGTCAGAAAAAAAAAGCATACAGGCTTTTTTGCCCAGTCTCATTGTTTTTGTGAATGCATTGTGCTATCCAGTAAAATAGTTTGAAACTATCACCAAACATACCCTGCCCACCTGCACTTGGAGATTACGGCTGCAAAGGAAAAAAAACCACCAACAGAATATTTCTCAAGAGCAAAATAGGCATTATTCACACTCTGGAAAACAGAAATAGCAAGGCTATTGGAGTAAGTGAATAGCAGCTTGGTAGCATGGGCAGTGATGTGAAACTCTACTACATATTTCTTAAGTCAGTCTATATATAGCAAAAGTAAAAAGTGGAAGGAGTCTTACTAACAAATGATCTATACCAAGCTGGATTTGAAAGGGATATTTTAAACAAGTAATTCTTTTGTTAGGTTTGTAAAAAAGAACAAGAAACAGTTCCTCTAACTCACTTGCACTTAGAAATAAGACTAAATTAAAATATGCCTTCTTTGCAAAATCATGTAATGTAGTAGCAATGTGGGCTTCTTGGCATTGTTAGTGAATCCTGAAGTGTAACTGAGTTACTCTAGAATTTAGTGGACTGTATTCCTGACAGCAGAACTACCAGCTCCTATCTAAACAGCCAAAGACCAAAGTGAATAGGAATAAAGTATCCAAAACTTTTATCCTTCAAATCACAGTTGAAAAAAACCCAAATTTTACTTATTATTTGTCTTTGGGTTGAAAAGATAAGGTTAATTCTTCACTATGAGGGTGCTGAGAGATTGGATCAGGTTGTCAGAGAAGAGGTGGATGCTCCATCATAGAAGTGTTCAAGGCTAGGTTGGATGGAACGTTGAGCAAGCAGCTGTAGTAGGAGTGTCTCTGTCCATGGCAGAGGGGTTGGACCAGATGATCTTTTAAGGTTTCTTTCACCACAAACCATGCCAACTATATGAATTTCATGCAATTTAAAGGAGACATCTGCAAAGGAAAGAAAACAAAAATGGAGACTTCAGGAGCCAATGAGGCACTCAAAACTTAGAAATGATTGAAAAGTCTATTTGCAATGACTGGGTCTGTTAAACTCTTACTTGTTAGTCTAATGCTCAGAAATACTTTGTGTTGTCGATTGCCAATAAGCCAAAATGTAAATTTTTTACCAGCTTTTACCTCAGTGGGCACTTAACAGCCAGAAATTCCCCAGAGGAACAGAATTATTTTTCCCTCTTAAAAGAATCATAGAACACTAAGGATTGGAAGGGACCTTGAAAGATCATCTAGTCTAATCCCCCTGCCACAGCAGGATAACCTAGACTAAGTCGCACAGGAACATATCCAGGTGGGTTTTAAACATCTCCAGAGGAGACTCCACAACCCCCCTGGGCAGCCTGTTCCAGT
>JAOXOE010000343.1:5763359-5822047 GCA_028565055.1 Phoeniculus purpureus | reverse complement strand
AGCTGGGGAGGGACTTTTTAGGATATCAGGTAGCAACAGGACTAGGGGCAATGGAGCAAAGCTGGAGCTGGGTAGATCTAAACTGGATGTGAGGAGGAAGTTCTTCACCGTGAGAGTGGTGAGAGCCTGGGATGGGTTGCCCAGGAAGGTGGTTGGGGCCCTGTCCCTGGAGGTGTTTAAGAGCGGGCTGGATGGGGCTCTGGCCACCCTTATCTAGGGTGGGGTGTCCCTGCTTATGGCAGGGGGATTGGACTAGATGATCTTTCGAGGTCCCTTCCAATCCCCAGTATCAGATTCTATGATTCTAGTACCACTCTGCTTCAGGCTCTCAGTATGCCGGTAACTTTGGTGTTTTCATAAAGCTTCTTTACCATGTTATCAATGGAGTATTAATCCATATCTTTTTACTTGTTAAAAATGAGTGGCTTTTGATGCAGGAGATGCTCTAGTGGGCTCCCCTTGGTTGTGTCCTGACTTGAAATGACAGTTGCGACTATATAAAGATTAGTAAGACAGTGCAGACTGACTATTCCTTTGGCAGCCCTTCACAGTACTGGGAAACCGTTTGCACTCTAGTGATCTATACTGAATCTGTACTTAATATATTTGTCTAGTCTTTCACTTAAGTGATACAGCAATATATTCTACCACTTTGTTTTATTTTAAAATATTTTTTCACTAAGTATCTCCTGGTTATTTTTATTATTGCTAGCATAAGAAATATTTCTTATTAATTTTCTTATTCATTGTTTCATGTACCTCTTAACCTCATTCATCTCTTCTCCAGATTGATGAGTCAGGCTGCTTAGGTTTTCCTTCTTTGGAAACAGATAGAAACTTCTCAAAGTTCTTGTCACTTGAGATCATCTGATCTCAAAATAAAATGTAGAGACAACGGCACATGTGATGTGGATAGTATTTTCCACCCATACTTAAGGAACTCAAGCAAACCTCAGAAAGTTCAGTAATGGTGTCTTGGGGTTTTCCAGGTTGGAAAAAGTCTGGTCCCCAGAGTTCAGCATTTTCATGTGTGTGATGAGTAGTAAGAAGAACCCAGTGGGACTGGGAAGTAAAAGAAATAATTGTGGTTCCATGCATTTTTGGTGAAGTAGGGAAGTTAAAGTAGCTGAGAAAAGGAAAGACAAAAGCAAACTCACAAGGCCACCACCAATTCTCATAAAGATCTCTAGAGCTGTTGAGACGTGAAGCCCATTTTGGCAGAGGATGTAGTTTTACACAGAGTAGCATAACTCAATTTACCCAATCCCTGCAAATAGCAGGAGTTGAAAAACAAAGCTCCTCAGAGTGCTGTCTGTTCTAGGAAGTTGAGATTGTATAATTGTTTGCCTTGTCTGTCCACCCCTACCCAGATCAAACGTGAACTTTTCCATCCCACAGATGCATTTAAAATAGAGTCAGCAGAACCTTAATTTCAGCTGTTAGTTTAGGGAAGTCCTGAAGGATTTCTCTTTAATACTGATTATTACCACTTTCATTCCTTAGAACTGGCTCTTCAGAAACTCTTTGATTAAGAGGATCACCATAAGTTAATTTCATATGTGCATTACTGCTGAGTAGTACAAAATTAATCCTCTTCCCCAATAATCAGTAACAATTCAATTAATATTATTAAAATTGCAAGCAATACTGCAAAATTTCCTACTTCCATGGTCAGTTGTTTCCATCTTTCTCCTAATTTTACCTGTCAAACTGAATGCATCTAAATTTCATTGCAACTTTGAACAGGATCTTATTTTTTTGTTTTGAATAATAACTTACTCTACTTTGTTAGAACCACTTCCCTAACTTGTGATAGTATATTGAATTACCAGTTTCCACACTTCTTTACATAAATACATAGATCACTTCTTCAATATATAGTCTATTCACTGTTCCTAGATCCAGATATTAGTGAGTCAATGTGATAATATGAATGGAGTATCCATTGTGGTATCTGAATATCCTCTTACCCTAACAAATCCAGTAGTAGTAAGCATTCCACTGCAAACATATGCTGCCAGGGAGAAAAGCCCTCTGAGGAAAAAGCAAGCGCTGGTAAATCAAACTTTTTGGGGGGATATAGGGTAGGCGTGGGAAAGGAATGGTGTTAGAAACTGCAAACGAGATGCCTTGGTCTAGACAGGTTACCGGAATGAGGAGAGCTGTGAAAATGTAAGAGAGAACCAGCACAATTCATGGTGATTTTTAGGATGTAAGGAGGCAGACTGAAACTGTTCCATCATGGCTAAGAACAGAAGAAAGTTTGCTCGGCTTCTGATACACACATGGCACAGGACAACAGGGCTGTCACTCTTACAAGGTTAAGCTAAAAAGAAAAGGCAAAATAAGTGTGTGCTCAAGCAGCAGTTGGCCTGCAAATGTGTATTTCTTTCATACGCTCTCATGGACCATTAGGTAGGAAAAAAGCCTCCTAAGTTAAGGTACTGTTAGCAGGGTGCCTCTAAAGTACATACCCACAGACATAATCCTTTAGAAGAAATCAACCTTTCTCTCCCAGATTCCTGTTAGAAAGTGACACTCACTGTTTGTATGTAGCAGAAACTGGAATGAAATTTCACGTTCATCGCCAAGTTCATAATTTAAAATTAAAGGAGAGTCTGTTTCACTTCCCTTTCTCCTCACTCCAGTGAGATGTTCCAGAGTTTTGAAAGAGTCAAGAAGAATAATTTCATTCAGAAGTTTGCATCTGAACATCTGGATTTAAAAAAAACAGTAAAAACTGCTTGAATTAAATGCTTTTGAAGTGTTCCTAAATGTGAGATGTCAAATTAAAATGACTTTGTGCCAACAGAAGAAAAATTGTAAAATTTACATAAGCCTTCACGCTTTCATGGGGAGCACTAATAGATGTTCCTTACGCACTGTTATTTTATTTTCTGGATTGGGATGGTCGCATTTTTTACTTCTCCTCTCTTTTAGTTGTTAGAAAGTAAGAATTCTTTAAACATTCAGTCAGGCTAAGGAATACTTAGAAGAAGAAACAAGCCCCAATTCTTTAACATCACATTTTTCTTGGTGACTGTGAAAAAATATAACAATTAAAGACTTCAGGTAGAAAAGATTTTGAAGGAGATAGACTTTTCAGAACTATGATACTACCTTCACGTAATTGAAGGCAGTTCAAAAACAAAGAGCAAAAGACAAACATGCAAGCAAGATATTGGAAGGGCTTAATTCACTTTCAGTACTATATAAAATGTATTTAATTAATCTTTAAGAATTCTTGATTAAGCAGTTTGTTATCCTTAATACTTGTATACAATTTATAATTGCTTTTGTGTATAGAAACTCAGTATTCAGTCTTTGAAGTAATACAAAAGTAAAGCATTCTGTATCTTCACTTTCTTTTCTATTCTGCTCTGTCGCACTTCCATCATGTAAGCACATGATTACACAATAAACTGTCCAAAAACCAAAGCAGATCCATTGACCAGATTATTTCATTACTTTTAGGCAGATCCACTCATCAGTTGAGTTAACCACATTATTACTTTCTGAAAAGGAAGTAATCAGCTGTATTCTTTACAGTAGCAGAGCCAGGTTGCTCCAGTTTCTACAGACTATGAAACAAAGGGGTTTGTTGTCATGGATTATAATTACAAAAACACAGGAGAATAAAACAAAAATACTGTTTTCATTCCCCTAGAAATGTAGTACATGCTTTACTAATATGTCTTCCAAAAAAACCTCAAACCCCAACAAAAATAGTGAGAAGGAAAGCACTTTTTAAAGGAAAAATAATCTGAAAGAATTACTAAAGTTTATTTAACTTACCTAATGGTTGTTATTCTGATTTCAGATTAAAACCTTTCTCACATTGATGGCGTGACTAACCTCAATATAATGAAAAGCACAGCCTTAAAATCTAAGTCTAATTTTAATGGTGGTATTTATCTTGGTGACTGATTAGTAATAAAAACAGCAAGGCAAAAGCAGAACATTTGTGTTACTGAAGTAACAGGATGTAGACGATGCAGGTTCATGAACTACATGACAAAGTACAGCAGCTTGGATGCAATTTCCAGGAAATACCTTTACAAAATCATTAGTGTTTTGGATATACATTTATGTGTTTGTCTGAGATTCAAATCAGTAGCAGCACTGTAATGTTAACAATATAAATTAATTTAGCTTATTTTTTGAGTAACTGTAGAGATAAGACTAAATCCTGTGCTGAGTAGCACTAATTGCACTTTATTGTGCCGAAGTGCTAAAACTGCTATCAAAAACTACCACAAAAGACACTAAATATAATCATAGAATCGTTATGACTGGAAAGGACTGCCAGGATCCAGTCCAGCCCTCATCCCAACCTCTCCCTAACCCCTCGACCATGGCCTCAAGTGCTCTATCTACCCACTTTTTAAACACCTCCAGAGACAGTGACTCTTCCACCTCCATGGGCAGCCTGTTCTAGTGCGCAGCCGCTCTCAGTAAAGAATTTCTTCCCAATATCCAAGCTGAACCTCCTCTGATGCAATTTGAGGCCATATGCAAACATCTTTTTGTAAAAGGTGTGTTTTAAAACAAAGTTAAGTTAACCACTAGCTGTTTTGCATTTAAAATTATGCTGAGCATTGCCAACAGATGACTAGATTGATTACCAGCAGGTGAAAAGGGAAATTATCTTTTTTTAAGAAGGCAATGCATTTAAAAAATTTTCAAGATTACTTTTTCTTACAGTAATTTTTAAAATTACTATTTCTAGAAACAGGTGGATTCTTTGCAAGGAATTTGGAGCATAAATTCTTCGAATGCAGTATAGAAATGCAATAGCAAGGTTAGGAACAAAGGCAAATGTACAGGGAGAAAGGAACTTGGTACAAAGAAACGCACTGATGTTACTTCTGCAGGGAGGTGTTTTGTGAGGCAGTAGCTATTTGAGAAGGGTAACTCCAAAGTGTTGGTGCTGTCCTGTGGTGACCGTTTCTTGGTGCAGGCGATCTGTAAGTAATGTCTGTATTGCAATGTGAAGATCATTTTACATGAATTTTTACATTCTTACTACAGCATTAGTTTGAATGTTGATTATTTTCCATGGAGAAGGGGTGATGGTACTGAGATGTTACATATGAAAAGCAGTTCTTAAGTAAAAAGTGTTCACGCTTACAATGCAGAAATCTGCATATTTAAACTGACTTTAAACAAAAAAGGAAAAGTGAAGGGGAAATAGGCGCCACAGTATTACGTGCTGGAGTTTTGATTCTCCATGCACACACATTAGTGGATTTGTCTGTTTAAGCACTGAGACAAGTATTTATACCCTACAGCCTATAGAGTAAAGAAGTAATAATTTCTGATCTGTCAGTGGAATTGTGCACGTAAGTGAGACGAAGTTTAGGCCTAACTTAAACTACTTTCTGCATAAACTCACCTGTTTGTGAGAAGTAACCACACCATAGATTAAAATGAACACAATGAACAAGCTGCATAGATTAAAATGAACACAATTATTACTGATTTTTTAAAAAAATAAAATCAATGTTATTTTGCAGTGTATTTTATGTATTAATTCTGTATTGAAGCCAGAGAGAGGAGTGATGGTTTCATATGCTGTAACAGTATGAGGAGAAGAATCCTTAAGGCATTATTTGGAGAGCAAACTATGATGTGGGAATAGGAAAAGCGCTGCAAATAACAGTGTCAGATTCAGACTATAATAAACACAAGGGAATGAATTAAAAAAACATGAACTTGAAGGAGGTGGTGTTAGGGATTTAATTTTTTTTCTTTTCCACAGAAGTGAGTACAGTGGGTGGGTGAGGATGCACCAAAGATCAATGTAGTATCCATCTCATGGAAAATGCAGAGATACGTTCTTCCCTTGCAAAACAAGTGGGAGTTTGCAGTCATCTTGTAGTAGTAATAGAAAGTAGAACGATAATTTTATATGACATCTGTGTGGAGAGAAGGACTTGAATACAAGTAGAGAAGGAAATTGCTACTTGAAGCAGGTTTCTTTATTCTTGAGGATGGACTTTAACAAGTCCATGCCATTTACGTCTAAATGGAGATCCCAGCCATGAAAAGCTTTAGCTGTTAACAGACTCTGGCACAGATGTTTGTCAGAATCTGCCAAACAAATAATTTCCATTTCTTTAATATCTTTATTGTGACCTTAAAAAGCACAGCTTTTCAGTGCCACATCCAATTCTGAGACAGTATTTTCTGGGTTAAAAGGAAGTACTGCTTTGAGTAACAAATAACTTAAAAACAAATTATTTTATTACCTGATTCTGGAAATGGTGTGTGGTTTTCCTTACCTTAATTGCAGAGGATAGGGAGTAGAAGTTTCTTCTGGAATCGTCACCCAGACTTTTTTAAAATCTGGATTATTCAAAAATGAATTTTAATTACCTCAGCACATGCTACTATTAATGAAACTGCCATTTTCCAACCCTAAAATACTTAGCTTTTCATGCTGTTTGTAGTCATTGCCAAAGCACTAAGGATTTTGAGATGGGATGACATGTTTTAACAAACACCATTAGGTTAAACTGATTAATACCTGGTGTGCTACTTTTAGTATGACTGTATGAACTGATGGATAGGATCAGCAGAGAGCGGTGCTTCAGACTGCACATTTTCAACAGACAATAGAAGGAAATCTTATAGTCCCTTTGATTCAGACCTTGTAATGTCAATGTAACCTGCTAGGTTAAAAGATTGATGATTTGATGATATGAAGTATGGATTAGCCCTAGATCATTAGATATGTTTGGAAAAAGATGTAGTTATTTGATATATACTTCCATGCAAATTATGCAAGGTGGAGGGTTGTGTGTGTTTAAAAGTGCGATAGGTTTGTTTTATTTCTGATTGGCGTGTCTGAAGGATGAAAGAATGAGGCTTAGAAACCTCTTACAGTTACAAATACTTGTGAAATGAAGTCATGTGAACAAAAACCATATTGAAAAACTTGTGCTAATGACGTGTCGTGCATCAGCCTAGTAAAAAGTTAGTTACATGCCCGAAAGCATCAACATACTTGTATGTGCTCTGAATACAGAATCACAGAATCAAAGAGCATTAGGGATTGGAAGGGACCTCCAAAGATCATCTAGTCCCCTACCCCTGCCACAGCAGGATCACCTAGATCAAGACACACAGGAACATATCCAGGTGGGTTTTAAATGTCTCCAGAGAAGGAGACATTTCTGTTAGGAGTGGACACACTAGAAGAACATTATAAAGTTTCCCTGGATTTATTAAAGATCTTTAAAACCTTGCAAGCTGGAAGAATATTTGCTAAGCAGAGGTACCTTTCTATCTCACACCTTTATTCATACCCCACAGCCCACTTCCAAAAGAAGATGGAGTCACTGAAGTTGCAGTGCTGTTAAATAAGGAACAAGAATTTGGGTTCAGACTAAAAGCAAAGGAGATTAAGTGACTTCAGACCTGAAACAGAGAAATGCCATTTTCCAACTGGAAAAATAGTTCATGCACTCATAAATCCCATAGAGAAATGGAATGTCAGAGCTAAGACACAGCTGTGCACCATTGAAGTTGATGAATTAGGGGAAATTTTTGTATCACCAGCTTTTCTAGATGGAATTAGATTGAGAGAAGTGTCAATCGATGACCTCTCTGTTGAGGGAACTCGTATTGCAGGCAGAGTGATTTGGGACCCGTCCTCATACAGCACGTTCTTCTAGAACATGTTGGAATTGAGGTAAGAATACAGAGACAATAAATCTTGCTGGTACAATCTGGGTTTGATGTGTGTTTCTGTATTTGAAAACAAAAACAAGGCAATCATGGCCTTGTATCCAGAAGCTTGGATTATGTCTTTCTGAAATAAACTTGTTGCAAAGGTGAGAGGAACCTGGTAGAAGCACATAAGTGCATGTTGTGCCTTATGCAGGGTTTCCAAGGAAAGCTGTTGCTATTAACTCTATTTAGGATGAGCTCCTCAAAATCTCCAAGAAAAAAGGAAGAGGAGAGAGAAACAGTTACTGAATAAGTCTCTAAGAACTTATATGACGTGTATGTCCCTCCTAACTGAGGTTTGGTCTGGTGATCTACAGTAGCAGACTCATGTTATGGTCCATTCTGCAAGCAGTAAGCTGCTGAAAAGCCGTGTTTGGTGTTGGTAGACAAAAATATTATTGTAAAATCAAGAGGAATTTGTTAAATTAAGTAAGGAATTTGATAAATTAAGTAAGGAATACCAAGTTCACCCTTCGACTTCCGTGCAATTTTGTTTTTTACTCTTGTACTCTTGCTTTTACTCTGTTTCTGAAGCTTGCTTAGCCATGGTAGAGTGTTCTCTGAGTTACTTGGCGTGTGATTTTTTAGTGACCTACTCTCTCCTTAAGATGCTTCTTTTAGATAAAATATTTTGAATATTGGTGATTTTTTTCTGGGATTGAGTTGGTTTTGCCAAATTTGGGACCTGCACTTAAGAGGACTGCAGTGAAGAGGTTTGCTTTCTGGGTTTTCCTCCATAGCTTTAACAATGTAATTGGAGTTGCTAAGAATTTAATTTTGAATTCTTTGTGTGGGTGATGCTGAGATCTTCTAGTAACTAGTGATGAAAAATTTTGTAATCAATTAGTAACACATCTGCTCTAGGCGAATCTGCTCTACAGAGGGGTTGCACTTGATGATCTCCAGAGGTCCCTTCCAACACTTACCATTCTATAATTCTGGATTGTTGCAGGTGTTTGTTTATATTCAGTATTTTTTACAGATATTAACAGCTTTTAATCTGTCTTCATACTGCTTTTGTGCAAAACAGAAAATTTATATTTGTGTTATCTCTTTGTAAATTAAAGGTTAGAAGAGTTATGAACAGTGATTTGATGAGAGGAAGATTTTTCTAACCATTTTTGCAAGAGCTATATAACTATAATTAGGATAAAGCAATTGCTAAATTCTGTAGTAGACTGTAACTAGCACCACAAGTTTCTGTGATTATTTCCGTGTAAATTGTATCTAGAAAGATCTGCAGTGCTGACATCAGTCATCAGTGGTGACTTGGGAGGAAGTAAATCTCAGTCAAACTGTTTCTTCACTAAATTAGTTCTCTAAAGCAAAGTGACTGTGTCACAGCCCTTGCTTCCTCGCCTGTGTCTCCTGTGGAAAAGGCTTCTCACTAAGATTTTTTCCTGAATGCAGACTGTTAAAAGAGTTACAGGTACAGTGATACTTAACTTGTTGAATGCAAGTACAAGGCATTAAATTTCCCAAAGTGCCTTTTCAGGAGCAGGCTGTGCAGCCAGGCATGATGCACACCACCGAGCTGTGCTTCCCTGAAACCATTGGCTTTTCTGAGAAAGCAGTAATTGAATTATTTGTCTTTTTAAGGATGGAAGAGTAGAAGTCAAAGTTCTTGCTAAATCATGAGCTTCATTGAGACTATTGTATTTTTATGGACAACTTTGTTAGAAATTCATCCAGAGGGTGAACAAAAACTTCAATTATGACATGCAGACCAGTGTATTAATGGAATAGCCACAAAGTTAGCTCTTGCTTGACTTGTGCTCAGGCATCCTAAAACAACTGATAGTCTTTGATTGAGTTAAAGCTTGGGAAAGAGAAAAATCTTAATATTTGTTTTAGCATAGTTAATTTGTGAAAGGAAGGTTAAGATACACAGTTCTCTTTCTTGCGCTGAAGGACTGCCAGAAGTGTATTGGCCCTTTGTAATTTCTGTTCATACACATAAATATGTTTCGGACTTCACTGCACACAGCGCTTCCTCAAGAGGGGCCTAGGGACAGCTGCAGGTTGTAAAGTGATGATCCTGTATGAAATCGTCCTGCTGGTCGTGATTGCCAGAAGACAGTCAAGTGGATGAGCTCTGTATTGGCAGGCCAGGTAGTGTATCATCCCGCATCCCAAAGCTGTCACAAAAGTAAAACAAAAGCTGTGTCATCTGCTGTAGCTAATTTAACAAAAAGGCAATAATCTGCCCACATCTGATCTGTTTGTTTTATACAGCTCTGGCTTCCACAATCCTGTGTAGTACAGACATCACCACAGTCCTGTGGCCGGTAGACACTCTGGCCAGTTGTGCCATAAGGCTGCCACAGCCCAGTTCACAATGTTTCATACAATTGTTGATCCAATCACTCTATCTTGCTAATCAAATTGGTCAGCTCCAGAAGCAACTGGCAGCAGGGTTACATTCTCTCACAGGCTAACATGAATAGAGTAACATGGAACTACTGGGAAGAAAAACTCTGGGGTTTGTGCAGTGTCCTACTGTACTACTTTACAATACTATGGTTTTGGTATTCTGAACATATGTGTTAAGGTGTTTGTAAAATGTACTGGCTAGTGCTAACTGCAGTGAGCAATGCTTTGGACTGACTATTAAGTCATACTATTGAAAATTATGTGTTTTCTAGTAAAGTGTGTACAGTGAAGATTTTAGTGCACATTTTGCAGGTCTTCAGGTGTATTTTGACATCCTCATTGAACTTGTTTTCTAATAACTGTCTTCCAAAAACAACCTTCTCCATTTACTTTAAGCAAAACTTTAACTGTTTTCATGTGTTGTATGCTGCTATATGTTATTTGCATTTTTGTAATGTAGAATGCTTTCCCCAACTCCCTGCTGTGCAGACAGGCTGAGGGAGTTGGGGTTGTTCAGCCTGGAGAAAAGGTGGCTAAGGGGAGACCTCAGTTCAGTAGGGCTTTAGCAGCTCTAGCTAGTGGGACGTGTCTCTGCCCATGGTGGAACTAGATGATGTATCCAACCTCTTCTTTCCAACCAACCATTCTATGATTCTTTTATTGTATTTTCAATAAGAAGTACTTTAGTAGTGTTTATCATTGGCTGCTACAAGATTTTAGTAAATATGGGATGTAGTAGTTAATGAACATTGCTGAGCACTTACGGATGATCATTCAGGTCCCTTTTTGACAGGGAGCAGTTTCCAGTTTAAGCAAAGACTGACTGTTCACATGTAGCACATGCACATGTCCAAGACTTATACATGTTCTAGCTTCAGTCTCTGGACTTGGGAGTATGTGCAGCTGTAATTTGACTCAATTGAAGAAAATCAGTGGAGCAAACGGATGTGAAGTTCTGTGTCCTGTGACACGCCTTATCACACCCCACTTCTACGTATCCTGCTGTGCAGCACTTTTATTCTGCACTAGATTTAGTGAAGCCTCCCAGGATCAAATATCCATGGCACAAACATGCATTGAAACTGTTCAGAGTTGTTGTTTGCTGGGACTTGTATACCCCACTAGGGGTCTGAAGCATCTTTGGTAACATTATGCCATTGGTAACACCATTTCCAGTTTATATTTCTCCAGAAAGAATTCACATCACGTATACAACACAGTGTACACAGGAGTGGGAATAGAGTGGAGGGGGAAAGGATTTGCTTCTAAATTGCTGCTGTGAACCAAAACACTAACGTAAACAAAGTCTTCAGCTAACAGAACAAGGTCTTCTCTACTTTACAGACAACAGATAAGAGTACGAATTCGGATAGATTGTATTCTGTTAGCTTTAATTTAGCCTGATATGAATGTGAGGACAGAGAGAACCATTATGGGAATGGAAGGTAGATGTATGATAAACAAGGAAGCACTCACTGAATATTTACATGCTTTCTTATGTGTTTCTTTTGCTCATTCTGTTTTACGTCACACACACTACTGTACCTTTGCTTTCATCTCTTCAAGTCTGGTAAAGTGTAATATTTTTAAATATATATATAAACCATATAACATGTACTATATAATATCTATTATATATATACACACATACATAGAATATGTCTTATTTTAAAATGTGCCCGAATTACAATCCTTCAGACAGGCGTCCTCTGGAATGTCATTCTTACTTTGACTGACCTGGTTGTGTGTGTTTTCTGACCATGGTGGGAATGAAGAGGTTGCTGTACTTGTCATGTCCATAGGCATTTGTTGTCTTCTGCTGCAAGTTTCAGCCCTCTTAGACATGTCAGTAAATGCTGTCTGTGTGGCTATTCCAAACCAAGTATTTCAGGATGCCTACGTTACCTTAGATTGTTCTTAACAGCTAAACCAGGTCACTTTGACAGAACTACATTAGGGAATATTTGCACAAGAAGTTGTGCTGCTAGATGGGGAGGAGCTGTTGTCCTCTAAAGCACAGGACAGGGAGAAGCAGTTGCAGTGTTTCTGTTTTCACTCAGCACAGCTGTAGCTAAACAGCACTTTGACCTTCAACCTTACCTTGTTCTTATTAGAATCATAGAACATATTGGGTTGGAAGGAACCTTTAAAGGTCATCTAGACCAACTGCCACCACAGTAAGCAGGGCCATCTCTAACTAGAAGAGTTTACTCAGGGAGCCGCATCAAGGCTGACCTTGAATGTCTCCAGAGATGGGGCCTCCACCACCTCTCTAGGCAGCCTGTTCCACCCTCCTATTAAAGAATTTTTATCTCGTATCTAGCCTTAACCTACCCTTTTCCAGCTTAAAACCACGATCCCTCATCCTATTGTTCGCTGCCTGTGTGAACAGTTCTTCCCCAGTCTTCTGATAGGCTCCTTTTGGGAATTGGAAAGTCATGATAAGGTTTTTGAAAGTATAAATACAGGGGGTTTGATGTTGGGTGTTATTTAATGCAGTCAGTTAAAATAAAAATACCTTTCTTCAAGGAGAGGGAGCAAACATCGACTCACCACATTAAAGGAGAGAAAGCAAACACCGACTCACCACATTAAAGGGAAACAGGGAAAGTTACCGTGTTGAAGAAGGCACATCTCAGGTACAATTATAGTGTGTAGAATCGTAATTCGGGCACTGCACTGTTGGATTATATCCCTGAACAGTGCATTGGTTTCCTGTCAGTTTTCCTGCCAGCTGAGTTTTTGAGTGTCATTGATCAGTACCCCATGTGGGGAAAGAGATCATGGGAGGGATTTTGCCACCCAGATAGTTTGCCTGTTAACTTTCCTTTATACCTGTTTTACTTTCCCTTTTTCTGTCGTTTTCCTTTTTGTTTTGATTTTTTCACAACGCTTGAAAACTAAGCACTGCAGCAAATCTTGCCAACATATTTATTTTTAATAGCTAAAAATAAATATTACTCGGTGGCAGAAGGCACTGGATGCTGTGGAATTGATAGTTGTCACAAACTAGCTGTCACCAGAATTTCTGGCACGATTATGGCAAAGGATGTTGTCTAGCTCTTATCCTGGTGCTTAGGGGCGCTCTGCCACCTTCTACGAAAAGATTTACTTGTTTTAAGAAAAGCTTAACTCCAGGGTAACAACAGCAAGGGGAGCAGCAGTGCTGCCCATGTGGATGTTACCTAGCTGTTCCGACAGGCTAGCTGTGTCATCAAACACCACTGGAACCGAGTTGTCGGGAAGCACAAATGTAGACATTTCCCTCACCAAGTCATGTTCTTCTTTCTTTTTAATATTTGGATGTAGGTTGTTAGTGTCCTCTAACAAAATACATTGAGATGTCTTGCATTGTATTTCATGTCATGTCACCACTATATATCAAGTTAGAAATGGATGACTTAGGTGTTTCAATAGGAAAAGAGAAGTAGTACAGGTTGGTGGTCTCAGTATTTGCCACAAAATTGAGTTTAAATATGCTACTTGTTTTGGATGGATTTTCTTATTCCTCTTCTATACGCAAAATCTCTGTACATTGTGGAAGATTCTTCCTAAATCTATACAAGAAACACATGGGTAGCTGTTATCAGCACAAGTGTTGAGGTAGAATGTTCCTGAACAGCTTTGTTAAGTCATCCTACGGGAGCTAGACTAATCAAGCTGAGATGATCCCAAAAGTCCCTCACTAAAGCTCTGAAGCCACATGATAAATTGTGTATTGCAGGTTAATTGCTATAATTTTTGTGTTGTATAAAAAATAGAAATAATTTGAGAAGAATTAAAGGATTAGGAAAAATCTCCTTTTAATCAAAAAGAGCAATGTTAAATTAGGGTTTGTTATAGGTGGACAATACAGCTAAACAGTGGTTTGCTTGATGTGTTTCTGTTCGATCTGTAAATCATCAGGTTGGGAATGGGTTTCTGATCTCCTGTTCTAGAGTTCATCTGCTGCCTCTGCAAGGTGTATGGTTTTTTGAATGACAGACGTGGCTTCCCACTTGAAAAGCGGGTGTCCCTAATGGGTGGCCTTTCAGTATTGAAAGACATTAGTCGAACTTTGTGCCTGGTCCATTTGTGCTGTTTTCCTGCTAAAAAATGAAAGTAACTAGCTAGTTACAGCAGGTTTTTAGTCTCTTTAAAATATAGTTTAGAAGGTTGAGAGAGGGAGGATAAGCAAGACTATAGCAGTAGCTGGGTTTTTTTGACAATATATGAGTTGGTTTAATTTTTTAGTTTAACATTTCTGGATTAATGCTTGAAGGTCTTTTTACTCAGTCTCTACTAAAAAAAAAGTGAAGGCATCTTTTTCTACAATGAGTTTCTTATTTGTGGTAGCATTTTAGTTAAGATGTTCTTAAGTGCAATTTCATTGCAAAAGTGGTAGCGTCCGTCACCTAGCTGCATGCTTTTATTAAGTCCAGCAACTTTATTAAAAAGTGAAATAACCATATATAAATACTGTAAGCTATTTTAGCATTTCAAATATTATTTGGAAAATTTATGTATTGTATAACTTTATAAAATGTATTCACGTGTGCAACTGAGTAGCAAGGTAAAGGTGGCACTAGTTTGTTTTTTATCTGCGAGTTGTTGTTTCGGTTGTGTCATTTTTAAGACGTATGCAAACAGACCTGTGCAACATCCTAGTGACAGGACAGTGCAATGCAACACCTGCAGTGCATCACGTGAAGTTGTGGGTATGTCAGATATGCTGAGATTATAGTAATAATAATCATTTAACCTCGCTGGTGAAAACCAGGCAGCACATAAAAAAACTGAATGCACTCTTTAGACAAACTGTTGTCAACAATCATATGATTTGGTAATGAATCATATACCAGAGATTGATGCCATAAATTTATACCACACATACCCATACGTTCCTTCCACCCTTCCAAATAATTCTGTGGACGTTTCATTTGGTGAATGCTAATCCAATAAACGTTACTGGTCTTCAGAGGTTCTCCTAGGTACATGTGATCTTAACTTACAAGCATGGTCTTTGTTCGTGAGGGGCTAGTAGTTAAATTAGTAAATGATAGTACCACCTTACCCCCAATCCCACTGTTTTTAGTGTTTGCTTTTTTAAATAACCAGAAGGAAGACAGAGATAAGGAAGAAAGCTGTATTGGTCCTGTAATTGAAATTAAGTCAGCTGGAGGGTTTACCAGAAAGATCATCCTGAGTGTAAAGAATGAAATAAAAAGGAAATCCTTGCACTTAGATCTCTTTTTTTTTTCTGTAAAATAATTCCCTTTCTGCAGGACTGGCATGAGATTTGATACTAGACATGAGCCTCTGTCCCTGCAGACACTGTGATGTCTGCTTTAGCCTGCCTCTTGAATCTTTCTAGCCTGTGGGTTGCATATGCTACTGTAGCTTGTGTATATGTAATGCTTGTGGCATAAATATCACCTCTGCTGATAAGTGAGCCTGGTAGTTGGTTCAAGTATACTTAACAAAATCTCTCAACCAAGCAAGTTTTCTGTTTTCTGTGCAGTATTTTCCCCAGTTTCTGAGTTGTGCCATATTGTCCCTAGCAGCTAAAGGATAGCTCACCATAATTAAGATATTTTAGCATATGCCTTATGCTAAACAAATTATTCAAACACTATCAAACTGATAAATTTTAATGTAAACACACTGTGTTTATAAAGCATATTTAATACATTGAGAGAAGGAAATCCTGTCCACATTGGAGTTGGTGTCAGAGCTTTGCTGGGGCCAGTGCTGACTATCATGTGTCATATTCAGGTTCTTATGCATGGAAAATACCTACTAAAGAAAAATATTGGGTGTTTTAGAACATCTGAGATGGAAGTAACAACCTGAAGTTTAAAGACAGAGCTCTAGTACAGAATTACTGAACTATGTCAGTATTTTTTTATCCATCTACGCTTAGCAAATCATTTGTGTGCGAGTTGTGCACTTGAGTTGTGTATCTGTCAATGTCTGATATTGAATTTTCTTTTTTAACAGGTAGAAAGAATTGTTGACAAGCGAAAAAACAAGAAGGGAAAAACAGAGTATTTGGTGCGATGGAAAGGCTACGACAGTGAAGATGATACTTGGGAGCCAGAACAGCACCTTGTTAATTGTGAGGAATATATACATGAATTTAACAGACACCACAATGAAAAGCAGAAGGAAAGCACATTAACCAGGACAAACAGGACCTCTCCAAATAATGCTAGAAAACAAATTTCTAGATCTACAAATAGTTCTTTTTCAAAGACATCTACTAAATCTTTAGTTATGGGTAAAGATCATGAATCAAAAAATAATCAACTCTTTTCTGCCACCCAGAAATTCCGGAAAAACAATCCACCATCTCTTTCTGGAAGAAAAAATATGGACCTTTCAAAATCAGGTATTAAAATCCTAGTGCCCAAAAGCCCAATTAAGAGTCGAACAACAGTTGATGGATTCCAGAATGAAAGCCCGGATAAGATGGACCATATAGAGCAGGATCAAGAAGACTCTGTAGCACCAGAAGTAGCAGCAGAAAAACCAGTGGGAGCTTTATTAGGACCTGGTGCAGAGCGTGCTAGGATGGGGAGCAGACCAAGGATACATCCATTAGTGCCACAATTGCCAGTGCCAGTAACAGCCATTGCATCAGCATTAACAATAAATGGAAAAGGTATGTGTAAGAGTCGGGTGTTTTTGTGTAGATTTTTCATTTGACTGATCTTTTTTGCTGTTCAGATGCAAACAAATTACCCACTCTGTTTCAGCCATGTTAAATCAAGTCTGGAGAACTTCACAACTTTATTTTACATAACTATACGAATACAAAACCATTTTGAATTTTGCCTATTTTTGCTTTCCTCACAGCGATTCATTGGTATTTGTGTTTTCAGAATCACCATAAGACACATTTGTGTTTGCCTTGACATTGTGTGGTATGCCTATTCAGGGTACCACTTCCAGAGATTACATCATTGCTTCAAGTTTATTTAAATAGGCTGATTTGGTATGAATGTTAGCAACAGCAATTGTAGGAATCTATCAATGATGTAAGCAGGGATTCTTCTTAAATTTAAATACTTTGTTATAGATGTTGCCTGGGGAAAAAAACCAAACAACCGTGAGGATGATGTTCCTTCAAAACCCCCAAGTTGATATGTTTTGTTTCAGTGAAAATCTGAGCCAGTTGTGGAGACACATATGCCTTCTGCCTGGGTTGAATGCTGCCTCCATTATATTTTATCAATATTTTGTTGTTTATACCCCATTTGATATTGAGAGCTTATTTAGGCTTGATGCCTGGCTTGCTAATACCTCAGTACATGACGCTTGTTCTGTAAAAATTGTGATACCAAAGAATCCCACACTGCTTTTGCAGGACGAGGCTGTGATTCAGCTGTGACTCTCATATAAGACTTCATAGTCCTCACTCTTGTGCCTCAGACCTTTGTTCTTCCCTGACAGACCCAGGCGGTCGTGTAGTCAGGGATGTTCTTACAAGCATAATTTTGAGGGTAAATTTTAAAGTGTAGTACTGTGTCCTCAAATAAAATGCAGCAGGTAAAACCTGCATGTATGCTGTTGATGACAACTTGCTGGAAAAATTGTGTGAAAACCAAGACTGGGCTTGTAGTACCTGTGGAGACCAACTAAATAGGAAAAAAACGTGTTGAAGACTTCACGAGAGTTTGTGTTGGTTGCCCCTCTGCGTTCAGATTTTCTGAAAAAATCTGGAGTGGGACAGGTTGAAAAACAGTGACCAAGGGAGGAATGTTACTGGAGCTGCAGTGTCAGGTCATGGACCAACCTATTTTGCTGTGTATGAACTAGGTAACCATGGCAATGCACACACAGATGCCAGGAATATCTCTTCCTTTGCACGGGCTAAAGAAGGAATGTAAATCTCGGAGGATGTAAACAAAGCTGGAAGGAAAAATGCAAGAGATGCCAGTCTGAGTTTTCTGAGTAGGTGACCTGGAGGAGTGTCTTTGATCATGTGATGGTTTTGTGGTGATAATTAATCAATATACATTTTGCAGTATGGTGTTGCTCCTAGTGATGTGATTGATTTATAAGTGCTGCCTTTGGCGTCCTGATTTTTGTGCATTTTGGGTAGATAAGTAACCTCAAATGGTTAAATCATTTCCACCAACATTTCATTCTGGTAATAGTGGTACAGTAAGTGCCTAGTTACAGGGCATCAAGTGGAAGTGGAAAAATGTGCACAGGAATGGTAGTGACTCCAAATATTAGCTGAGGCACATTTAGTGTTTCCCCTATATGTTAGTTTCCTCAGCCACCACCACCTCCTTAGCACCTCCTTTCAGCTCTTATTTTGAATTTACCTGGGCAACTAACATTGAAAGCTATCAGTAGACATGAAGGATAAAAGATTTTTCTCACACCTATGTTTTCACAAGATCTTGAGTTGTGGATCAGAAAAATGAGAGCCACAGAGATAGCCACAAGACATGGTTTTTCAAAAATACACCATGTTTGCACCTTCTGCTGCTGTGCATTAACTGAGACTCTCCTCTGTCCTCATGCCCTGATGCCAATCCCCAAGCTGACCTGGGCAGTCTTTGGAAAACAGATGTTAAATATTCACATTTATTATGACTTTATTTATGGCAGTTATGTTCATCTGCAACTTTTGAGGGTAACATCCAAACCATGCAGTAATTCTCTGATTATAAAATCTGGAAACAAGTTGCAAAAGACAAATATTTTTCATTTATATCTGACATCAGTGTATTGTCCTACATTTCATAGGATTTAATGGACAGGTATCTTTTTTGCAGAAGCACAGGCTACAACTGAGCTAGTCTGCATGGCTAGAGTGGACCTTCATTTAGAGTGAAACCAAAAGAGGCAGACTTGTTTTCTAGAGCTAGCCTAGCCTTGGAGTTTCCTCACATGATACATTCTCCATCTCTTCATTAAAGCTGCACTGTTCTCATTGCTATTTTTACTTTTAACTTCACACTGCTATTCATTAAAAATGTAGTAAGTCAATGCTTTCCCTCCATCTTCTGCATGAAGCTATTGTGGTTCAGTATTCCATTTCTTTCCTTACTCAGGACGTTCTCAAAATCACTGGATGGGTTGGGAGAGACATAAGTCGAACAGTTAACCCAGCACTGCATGTCACCACCATGAAACCATTTCCCTTAGCACCTTATTTATGTCTTAAATGCCTCCATGGATGGTGACACCACCACTTCCCTGGGCAGCCTGTTCCAGGGCTTGACAACCCTTTCTGTAAAGAAATTCTTCCTTACTTCCAACCTAAACCTCGCCAGTGCAGCTTGAGGCCATTTGCTCTTGTCCTTTCTGTCTGCCTTAAATATAAAACTCATCACATTTTCAAAGCTGCCTCAAGAATCTAATCTGTCAGTCACACCACGTTAGAGAGGTGTCTTGCAGTTTTAGAAAGGATTAGAAGACTGAACTGATGGTTCACCTGCAAAACTTGACCATAAAACAGGATAATTATACACTTACTTGGCAAATTCTAGTTGTTTGGGTGTTTTCTTGGTCACACTATAGTTGCTACAGTTTTATTCAGCTAACAGTGCCCAACATATGGATGTAATTGAGAATAAGTGCCACAAGAATGGAGATTTTGGATGGAAGGCCATGCAAAGCTCAAAGCATAAAATGAACAGGAAAAGCACATGTTATAATTAGAATAAGGCAGGCTGGGGTATGGGGAGAAATACAAGCAATGCAGTGAATTACATCACTTGTTAGACAAGCACCACCAGTGTGCACAGTGGCATTAGCTTCTCCCTCCTTTAGCATGTTAGTCCAGATGAATAACTTGCAGGAGCAGTAGGCTCCCTGACAATACAAAGGTGATTGCAGTACATCACCTTACAGGGAACAAGAGTGTCTGCAGATTGGATAATGGTGCTGGTTTTGTCTCAGAACAGTGGTGTTAGCACCAAAAGAAAAGCCAGACATCAGGAAAAACATGACTGCACTTAACGTCCTACAGGCTTAAAGACCACAGATTTGGAAAACCAAAAATCCCCTCTAACATCCAAGGAAAACTGTGTCTGTTGTTTGGTTAAGTATTTGCAAGCTTTAGTCTCACCAGGAACTAACCAAGTGTTGAAAGTGTATATGGAAGAGACTGAAACCAGGGAGAAACATGTGTTCTTAATGTAACACCAAACCAAGCTGAGAGGAGTTCAGCTGTTACCTGTTCTTAGGGTGATTGGAGCCTATCCAGTTCCCTCCCAAATTCTGGCAGGTTTTTTTCCCGCTCTCCCAGTACGTGACTGGGTGTTGGGCTCTACATGAGGAACTCTCTGCTGTCAACACCACAACTCATTGGGCCACCCTCAGGAGTCCCGTGGGAAGAGCAGAGCAGATGACAAAGGTCAGTTGGCTGTGAACCACATAGTTGTCCAGGTGGCCCACACAAGCTGTGCAGATGTAATACTCAGAAAAAGCGAAATGAAGGAGATGGTACAACTAAAGGAAAGTTGGGGTGGTGTGTTACAGTTTCACAGACTAATTTTTAGCATCCCAGAAGGACAGAACCAGTTTTGAGCCCTCTTGTTGGTCGTTTTTAT
This sequence comes from Phoeniculus purpureus, assembly GCA_028565055.1. Classification (NCBI taxonomy): domain Eukaryota; kingdom Metazoa; phylum Chordata; class Aves; order Bucerotiformes; family Phoeniculidae; genus Phoeniculus; species Phoeniculus purpureus. The sequence continues at coordinate 5,801,387 of JAOXOE010000343.1, read as the reverse complement.
TTTGATTTAGTAGTAAGATGTGATTCCAAAAAAAAGCCCTAAGTCAGGAACTTCCTTTTTCAGCACTTGGATGGTGTTTTGACCTCTGCTGGAGAACAACCAAGAATTTTATTAATGCAAACAAAATGGGTTAAAGTCATTTGTATTGCTGTCTAACTTCTGAAATTACTGGTTAGTCTTTTTGTCAAATGCAGTAGTGAGTAATCCTGTATCTTGTACTGTGTATGCATTTAGCAAATTACTAAGAGTAAAGACTAAAACAGGTTTCATTTAATCAATCTTAAACATACCTCTGGGGTTTTTTCTTCAGAAGTTGTATTTCATTTAGAACTTATTCCTTAAGAATTGGTATTACTTTCTTTATGCGTTGTATTGCGACATTTTAATCTGCCATCAGAATTTCCATCTGTATTACTGAGATAATATTCTGAGTAGTTGCCAATTTCTTGTTTATATTTTCTGGCTTAATATAAATGCAACCATTTTAAGTAATGTGATAGATTGAATAGTGGGTATGATGTGGAAAATGGCTGTTACGGTTTTTATCTCCATGACCGTACTATTGCTTGTGCGGTCTGCGGTACAGACTGTTTCTTTATGAGGTGCTCCAGGACTGAGAACTTCTGTGGAAGCCTCTCATCTTCAGGACAGTATTGGTTAAATATAGGCTAGGATGAGAGAGCCAAGAAACTGGCTGTCTACCTTCTTGGGCTAGTTCCATATGAGAAATGTGCAAGTGGACTTCTGGTGTATGCACAGCTGGAGAATTGAAGCCAGGCCACTGACGAAAGCACAACAGGAATAAAGAGGATATAAAAAAATCTATTAATTTATCTGAAAGGAATACTGAGAAAACTTTTGATGAAAATGAGTATAGGCACAAGAAAATAATGACAGGTGTGGCTGGAATTTTTTATTATGGAATTGAATGAATAAAACAAGAAGATACCTAGAGAAATCAAAAGGTGTCAAATTCAAAACAGAAAGGTAATAGCTTTCGTGTAGTTTCCGTGTGGACCTTAGAATTATTTATTAAAAGATATTTGAGTTAAAGATATACAGTGATAATGGCCATTTAAGGGAATTGTAGGTATTTAAGAACAATAGGAAGAAACTGTCTGTATAGGAATGGTATTTTGCAAGGAGCAGTTCTCTTGCTTTAGAAGTAAAGAATTGGTTTTGACATATCTAGAAATTGTAATCCAGGCATTTTTGTCCCTGTTTCTGCATTGTTAGCCATTGTTATTTATGGAATAATTCCATCAACTCTTACTTATGAAGTCCCTTTCATATTGCATGGACATCCAGAGAGTCTAATAATTTTCCTTTGTCATTTTTTGATTTGGGATAGTCAGCTCAAAATGCCTTCAGTGTAAACATTAGCGAATTTGTGATATCATCATTTTAAGATAGTTTTGGTGAAGACTGTTGTGCTAGGACTTCTGTTAAACTAAATGACTGTGTGAAGGTGTATTTGTGACAGTGGAGGGCGACACCCTTTCATCAAGGAATTAAAAAATAATTTTCTTCTTTTATTAGTACAAGTAGGAAAAATGATGTGGCAATAATGGGTATCTCGAACAATTTACCTGTGTATTTCTGGTTTAATTTATGAATTCAAAAGATGACAGGTTTTTGCACTCTTTAGAGAAATGGGTATTTTTACTTTCCCTGCATGTGTAAGCAATTAGCTCAGAAACCAGTTTTCCATATTTACAAGTTTATGCAAGCTACATCTTCAATTGCATGTGGCCAGTACTCTTTGTTCTGTTGTCTGCTCTGAGTCCTGGATAGCCAGTTTGGTTGATGGAGTATTTTTAGAAATTACCTTTCTGAGTACAAACAATGGAGCAGCAGCAGCAACAACAAAAAGTCATACAGGAGACATGGACACATTGCTCAGCTGATGTCCTTGTAGGAAGTGGAAAGTTTTCCATTTAAAAAAAAAGTTAAACAAATCTTACTATTAAGTAAAAAATGAGGTTTTTTGATAGCTGCACAGTGAGAGAATGGGTTATCTTAAATGCTTATGTGGTATAACTATGTAAGATAGTAAATGGAGTAGCTGCCCTGTGGGTCAGAGGCCAGAATCTATTCTGGAATATGTACCCTGAAATGAGGAGTTTCTGAACTTACTTCTCCCTTCATGTTTCTGCTCTTAAGAACCAAGGAAACTATTGCAAAGGTTTTCTTTGTCTTTCAGGAATACTAGATTGAGAATCCTTTTAATACTGTAAAGTAAAAGGAAAAATAACATGCAATGTTTAATTTATTTGAAAGTAATGGGTAAAACTATTCCAGTATTAGTGCTGTTAATTTACACAACAAATGTGTGTGCCTTTTTAAAAAATTATTTTTATTAATTGATCTAGAGACCTGTTGTCTGTGTTGACCTCATGGGGAAGTGCTGACTTTTGGCATTTTATTAAAATGAGATTTCTATCTGTTTGCATTTCCAAGTGTAGTCATGTAGTTAATGATGAAGACTTCCCTCTAAGTCTTCTGCTTAAGTAACCAGTATCCTTCACTGGTCTTTATTTTTTGGCTTTGAAACTTTGAGGAAGAAAATGGACTTGTTACAATGGTATGTTATTTTGTTCTCAAGTAGTTTCTGTTCTGATGTTTAACTCTGGCATAGTTATCATCTTCAGCAAACCATTATTGCTCTTGTTCTGTCTTGTCATAGTTACAGATTTGCTGTTACTGTTTTGTTGGTGGAGTCCAGTTTAAATGTGATCTTATACTTGATTAAGATTTATTAGTAAGTTAGTGATTGATGTGTGAAATTTAATGTAATTTCAAGAGCAAGTGTAGAGTCTTAATTCTGGGCTAGAACAACCCCAGGTACCAGTGTAGGTTGGGAACTGACCTGCTGGAGAGCATTGTAGGACAAAGGGACCTGGGGGTCCTGGTGGACAGTGGGGTGACCATGAGCCAGCAATGTGCCCTTGAGGCCAAGAAGGCCAATGGCATCCTGGGCTGGGTCAGAAGAAGGATAGTTAGCAGATCAAGAGAGCTTCTCCTTCCCCTATACTCTGCCCTGGTGAGACCGCATCTGGAATATTGTGTCTAGTTCTGGGCCCCTCAGTTCAAGAAAGACACAGAACTGCTGGAGAGAGTCCAGCATAGAGCCACAAACATGATGAAATAGTAGAACACCTCTCTTATGAGGAAAGGCTGAGGGAACTGCGTCTCTAGCTTGGAGGAGGCTGAGGGATGACCCCATTAATGTTTATAAATATGTGAAGAGTGGGTGTAATGAGGATGGTGCCAGGCTCTTCTCAGTGTCATTTAGTGATAGGACAAGGGGCAATGGGTGTAAGCTGAAATATAGGAGGTTCCACATCAATATGAGAAGGAACTTCTTCCCAGTGAGGGTGACAGAGCACTAGAACAGGCTGTCCAGGGAGGATGTGGAGTCTCCTTCTCTGGATATGTTTAAAACTCACCTGGATATGTTCCTGTGCATCTTGGTCTAGGTGATCCTGCTGTGGCAGGGGGATTGGACTAGATTATCTTTCAAGGTCTCTTCCAATCCCTAGTGTTCTGTCATTCTTTGGCGTGTTAAGGAGCATTTCACGCTCCATTAGATGTTTAATGCATATCAATAATACCTAGTGTTTTAAACAAAACAATAAATGACATAATTGCACTTATGTGGGCTTTCTTTTTGAAAAGACATTGAATTTCTATAATGAAGTAACATTTATTCATGGAGTTTTTTTTCATTATTTTGTTTTTTGTTTCTAAACTCTTGGTATGAAGCCTGATACCCAGTTAAGTTACGTCACAGTTGCTTTAAATTGTGACAGGTTAAATTTAGTCCCCAGTGAAAGTAATACATCTCTTTAGATTCTTTTCAGTCAAAGTATAATATGAAGAAATTATTACTGCACTCTAGTGTTTTATTACCCACCTAGTAGGGTAATGTAATGCAAATAGGCCTTATACTTACATGCATTTTGGTTAAAAAGGGTAAATAAGACTGATGTCAGGATGAACCTGTGTAGGGCTTCCTCAGTGGGTCTATAGCTGAGCTAGCATTAACTCCTCTATGCTTTTGCTGTGACTTTGTCTGACACTTTAATACATAACCAGTGTAAGCATTAGCTGTGCTGTAATCTTCTGACAACTTAGTTATACTTATTGAAACATCTGAAAATAAAATCATGTATTTTATATACTGATATTTTACGTACGTTTTATAAATATAAATGTTAGCCTATCTTCCCAGTACAAGTACTTCATATTCTTTGGAAAGACCTCAGATTCTTTGAGGATTCCAAAAAGAAAAATCCATTGTATTGAGGGCGATTTTGGCTGGATTTACAGCTGGATTATGTGCTCCTGTCTCTAGAGCTCTTTTATTTTTCCATTGGTTTCTCTGTCCCTGGCTGAGCCCTACTGTGATGCTCTTCTAAGGATGCCCTGCTATGACACCAGCACCCTCACCAAGATGCTGTAGCTGCTTTCTCCATACTCAGGAAGGAAGGATCTGCACAAGGAATGAATTTGGCAGCACTGTGTGAACGTTAGGAAAGGCCCTTTGGGGAGGTTGTGGGGAGCTTTTGGATGAAAGCTGAGATAATACCCCAGCATCCCTGGCAATCCTCAGAAGTTAATGAGGATTTCTGTTGGTTGCAGAGTGATACTTACGTGATCATTTTATGCTTTTCTAGACCTTGTTCACAGGTCAGTATGTTCCTTGGTCTGTGTCCAGTTTTCACAGATACTCTTTCAATTCTGCTCTAATTGTACTGTGACTTCACTTAGAAGGAGGAAAAAAACCTTCTGTAGCGGATCACAAGAATATCTCTGATTGGAAGAGATCTTTAAGCCCACCCTTTGATCCAGCACTGCCAGGTGACTTAATCCCTAAGCAACAGGCCCACATGTTGTAGTTTAAATCCCTTCAGGGATGAGGGACTCCAGCACTGCCCTGGGCAACCTGTTCCAATGTTTGGTAACCCTCTGAGTAAAGAAAAATTTGTTCCTAACATCCAGCCTAAACCTCCCCTGGCATGGCTTGCAAACAATTCCTGTGATCCTCTTGCTTGCCACCAGGGAGAAGAGGTTGAACCCCTGGTATTAATAGTGTATCTTAGTATAGTATACTAGGCAGTTAATTTTATTTAGTGTTCAGGTTTTTTACATACAGATTTTATAGGCATTGCTATGCCTAAATGTTTGCTGTATCTCAAATCAGTCTCATTTACAGTAGATGGTTACTGTGGAGTGACTGTTTTGGTCAAACATTTATAGTACCACTACTGTGATTAAAATTTCTGATGCTTAGGCATTTTGTTGATTGTTTTAAAATTAATTAATGTATTCAAATATGTGGTATAACAAGCTGAAAAACTATGAAGACAAATACACAATTGAAACTCTTTCACACTGTGTGTACATTCACGGAAAGAAACGTTGTATGGAGTTGGTTAGGGTAAAGCCTATCAGAGGAAGGTGTGAGAATGGGAGTATACTCTATGCTTTTCTTAATGGGGGAAGTAAAGCCTTCTTCCACTTCTGAATTTTCATACCTATGGTGAATTGTAAGCTTCTTAGATTGCACAGGGATAACAACTAACTTTTATTTTCATTGTGGAGAAAATAATATATTAAAGCTAAAAAATTACGACTTTCATTTCAGCTTTTTTCGGACATAGTAGGTAAGGAGATCAGTGAGTAAATTATTTTTTACAAATCTTGGCATCTTGTGATATTGGGGTTTGAAGGAAAATATAGAAATGCAGAGAAGTATGAATAGCTCTTTATTCCTAGATAGTTTGCTGAGTTTTCTCCTAGCATTGAGCAGCTATTTGGATGGATTTCCTTAGGGTTAGTAGTGGGAGAACCAGACAAAGGCTGATCGAAGATTGAAGCTTGGATTGAAGATTAGAGCTTATGTTTCTCAGCCATTATCTCACCTTTGTATTCCCAAAAGGGTAGAGAAAACACAAAATCAGACTGCCTGGCAGTGCTCGGAAGTTGTCAGGGCATCCATTTTAATACAAAAAACTAAACAGGAACAACTCCACAAACACACAAAGTTTAAGTTTCAACTTTGCTCATCAACCTCTCTGATGTTTACATTTCTGTCAAGGCTTTTCAGCATTCTGGGTATAGCAGAAAGGGGAGAAGTAGTGATGCAAGCTAATCTTCTCAAGGGTGCTTGAGGTTAAGCAAAATCATCCAAAAAATAATATCCCAGGCTCTTCTAAAAATACGAATTACACATTTAAACAAAACCCAAGTTTAGCTCTTACCCGTGATCAGGTACATGAAAGTAAAGTGAGAGTAAGTCATTAGTAAGAAATGGAGTCTTCACACCAAAACTCTTCTACATGTACCTACTCAATTTACCTTTATAAATCTGTTGCTGCAAGGAATCTCTCAACCTCAGGGAGTGTCCTTGACAGGTGTCCCTGTCAAGCTGCTCCAAAGGCTCATGAGCTGCCCACTATTATTTTCGCAAGTGAAAGCAAACAACTGTGTTGTTTTTCTTTAGGGGAATCATAAAACATGTCTCTTGCATCTAGTATTGCCACCCATGGGTGTGTGGCTACTTGCAGAGTAGCTGTTAAGTTCGGTAGAGCAGCTGTTAATGGACCTACATTTGCATTCAGGCACCACTAATCAGTTTGGTAATGGCCACCTCCCATCTGGTTTCCAAACTGGCAAGACCAGATATTTATATGGAGAGTGGGTTTTAGAAACAACTTGTTGTTTTACTAAATCTGCAGTCCGTACAGAAAATCCATTTCATGCCGCAGCAGGAATTGGGGAGTGCAGTATCTTATTAATTTTTGAATCAGGGAATGCAGGGGCTGTACGAAGTGCACACCCTATTTCTCAGGCCACCTCTCCATTTCTGCTGGCATCAAGGTCTATATTTGAGCTGAAAGACCACACGCTGCCATTCAGCAGGCTGCACATGAACGTCAACTCCTAAAATAATTTCATGTCGATTTTCAGTTACAAAGTGAGTAGGTGATGTGCTTTTCACCAAGCAGTTTGACACACACCACTTGCACCATTCACACCAGGAATCTCAACGTTTAGACCTCCAGGATGTATGAGCCATCATTACTTATCCACTGCTAAGCATATTTGCCCCAACTGCCTATCTGGCATTGCTCATTTATTTTACTTCATGCCCTGCAATTCTTCCCTAAGAGGAAGGAAGGTGATGTTTCCTGTTCTGGAGACTGGCAATGGAGGGGTTGAAAAGGAATCTTTTCTTTCACTTTTATCTCATTTCTGGGATGCTTCAGTCAGACTCAAGATGATGCCAGTAGCCCGACCTTGACTTGCAGCTCTGGCAATGCCCAGGGCTAATCCATAAGTTACTTCTCCATTTTCTGGATTATTGTAGGTAGTTTTTAAATTTGTTTCCCTTGAACTGAGTTTTTGTTCCTTGTTTCACTGGTCTTACATTGCAGTTGTCTTCTCTCGGCTTCAGGTTTTGTTTCTGGGCTAATGTACTGCCCCAGCCGGTCTTGGGGTTGCAGCTAACAATGTCTTAATGTACTTAATGTCCAGTGCATTAATTCTGCCCCTGTAGGATTATTTTTAGGGGCATCTGGTTGTTATTACCTAGTTCTTCATTGTGTTCTTTATCTTCCTTTATCTCATCTCGTTTTGCAAATAAATGGGGTTTAAGAATTGCTGCAGCCCTTTTTATCAGTGGTTGAAGCATTACAAAATCGACTGTAGCAGGCTGTGGCACATCAAGGGATTCCTCTTTATGCGTGGCCAAGCGGCTTTCTTGAAGGCTGTAGGGCTCACTTAGAGATTTAATGGAGATCATAGAGGGTTCGTCTTGTTCCAAGGTGTCTGTTTCTCCAGCCCAATAAGCTAATCAGCTGGTGACAGAAAGGTGTGCACTTGTCAGGTGGGGTCCTAAATTGAAGAAAGCTTGAATTTAGGCTAGAGTATTCCCAGACTCTGGAAATTACGTTTTTGTCTGCCATTTAATGCTGAATAGCAGGGAGTTGATTGGGAAAAATATGCTCAGATGAAAATACTTGTTTCGTGCATCATGTTCTGCATAATGTCTTGAGAGGATGTCATCATCTTCTGAATAAGTAAATAAGCCCTTTTCATAGGAATCCAGTCTGCTTGCAGAAAAGCAGCTTATGTTTCAGCCCTGAGCACATAGCCTAGCGCTGGTAATGTGCCCTCCAAACACTTCCTTCTGGCAACCCCTGCTCTTCCGACCAAGACCCATGCAGAGTTGTGCCTCTCTGAATGCCTGAGTGTGCTGACAGTGAAAAACTGAGTAGGCTGGTTATTAAAACTTCTATTGAGGGCAGCCTGCTAAAGGGCTTGCTTTCACTCTTAGCAATTTATTCCTTTAGTGTCATCTTTGACTGAGGAAGATTAAAAAGAGGTGGGCTCGGATTATTCCTTGCCTCACTTCTTGTGTGGTTTAACCCCCAGCAATAAAGTATCACACAGCTGCTCCCTCACTTCTCCCTCCAAGAGAAGAGAGTGAAAACTTATGGGCTGACATGAGGACAATTTAATAATGGAACTAAAATATAGTGATTGTAATAAAACGGGGGGGGGGGGGGAGAAGGGCAAGTGATGCACAGTGTGATTGTTCACCACCCAGTGACCCATGCCCAGCCAGTCCCCTGCAGTGATAGGTCCCTCCCTTCCCATGGCATCGAATATCCATTTGGGTAGTTTAAGTGAGCTGTCCTGGCTATATCTTCTCAGCTTCTGGTGCACTTCCTCACTGGAGAGCATGGGAAACTGAAAAATCCTTGGCTTAGGATAAGTAGTAGATAGCAACAGTACCAGTCTATGATCATATTGAATGCAAAATGCAGCCCTGTACCAGCTATTAGGAGGAGAATTAACTCTGTCCCAGCTAAAACCAGGACAGCTCTGCAGCATAAATTCTAGCCTGTCCCTTGTGTGTGAAAGCTGATTTGGTAGACAGGGTGTTATGAATACAGGAGAAGCACATAGGTAGGTTTTGTTTCTGTTTTTAACAAAAAAAGTGGGTTGGAGTTTGACTAATTGTACATGTGTCAGGGTGAGCTGTAGCCTGGAGAGATTTGCTGTGAGCAGTAGACTTAAAAGTTTTGGAAGTTGGTTTTAGAATTCTCTTTAGGTCCTGTGTGCTGAAACTTCACAAAGAGGGAAAGGTCCTATCAAAAATAATCGATTTTTCTCTTCAAATGGTTGTGTTTCCTGTGCCTTGCTAAGGTGTCTCCTCCAGTTTCATTCTGTCTTTTGAATGCAGTTTCTTCAAAATATTCAGTCTCTACTGCTTTGTTGAGGGAAAGATTAAATGCAGCCACAAGTGTCTATTGGGCAACCTAGACCTAGTCAGCTATACTTTTCCCCCTTTTAGTACTGTAGTTAAAGATTAAGTAGAAGTGCTTCCTTCACCCACTTGCACAATGTCTTTATTTTTCTTCTATCTGTCTCTCTTATCACTCCATGGTTTTGGCTGCTTGTTCCCATCCTTTTAATTTATGCCAGCTCACTTAAAGGGACTGGTATGGGGCAGAAACCATCAGACATTGGGCAGAGGAGGATCACTACACTGGCACTGCTGCTTACAGAAGGACACTCTCTAGATGTGTTTTTTAAAAGATACTTTTCCTTTTTCACCAAGTAAAAAACCTACAAGTGCACAAGTCCATGAGACCTGATGAGGTGCATTCACATGTCCTGAGAGAATTGGTGGATGAAGTTAAGTCACTATTCATCATATCTGAGAAATCACAGCGGTCTGGTGAAGTTCCCACTGACTGGAAAAGGGAAACATAAAACCCCCGTTCTTAAACTGAAAGAGGAAGGATTTAAATTAGATTTTAGGAAGAAATTCCTCACTGAGGGTGCTGAGGCACAGGTTGCCCAGGGAGGTTGTGGCTGCTCCATTCCTGGAAGTGTTCAAGGCCAAGTTGGATGAAACTCTTGGCAACCTGGTCTGATGAGAGGTGTCACTGCCCATGGCAGGGGGGTTGGAACTAGATGCTCTTTAAGGTCTCTTCCAACCCAAACCATTCTAAGATTCTGTGATTCCTCTTTTTTTTCCACTGCTAAAATATCTGATAAAGTAGTGGAGAGTAGTAAAGAGCTGGTTTCTTCACTGAGCAGAAATCCTTAGTAAATGAGTAGAGATAATTAACTTCTCAGGTGCTCATAACTCCTATGCAACACATCAGTATGCTCACAGAAGGAACCAGTGTCACCAAGCAGCTTCTTCAAATGCAGGCAGTGTGCCATCTGGGAACATAAATACCTCTGAACTAAATTTCATATCATTGAAAAGATTGCCTTATATCTCAACAAAGCTAATATGGTCTTTTAAATGGAGTCTTCAGGCATCTACATTCATTGCATTGGCAGTGGTGGTCCTGTGGATTGTAAGAGTAAAAGTAAATGGTGTGAAACTGTGCCTCAGCCGAAGAGCCAGAAGTTGGTAATTCAGATGCAACAAAACGCAACCTAGGACGTTAGTCAGTATGATTTTTTGGAACTTTTGACTTAATGAGACTAATGTGGTAGCAGGTCACAGAAAGGTAGAAGCTAATCAAATTTTGAGAGTTAGCATGTAATAGAAACATACATCCCTGTTCTTTACTCAGCTGTGTAATAAGAAGAATTGCCTAGAACAAGATCTAGCAGGTATTCCAATGAATGGAACGTGCTAGTTTGTATTCAGTTATTAAAAAAAATCCTGTGATTCAGTCTTTGCTTAAGGTCCTGTTTTTTTCTCCTCTCCTTCTCATCAGACATTGCACCCTTTTGAACATTGCTGAACACTTGTTTAAAGGATCTCCGAAGATGGCGATTCCACACCTTTTGGGGTTGCTTGCTCTAGTTCTTGACTAGGCATTGTGACCTTTTTTTTAACTTAATATCTAATCTAATTACAACTTGCTTTCATTGCTCCTCTTCCTTTAATGTTCACCTCTGAGAATTATCTGTTTCTGGCTCTGTGCAGTCACGTGTTTGTTAGCTAAATGTGACTTAAGATCAGCTCTTGTTAGATGCTCCATTTATAATGTGTCAGGCCATCCTACGTAGACTGAGAGCTAAAATCTGGACAGTTTTTGCTCTTGTTAACATTCAGCTCTGAAAATCATGATTTTGGAGGGAGAAGAGGGAATTTCTTAGTTCTGGGAATCTCTCAAAATAGAATCTCAGCAAATAGAATTATAGAATGTTTGAAAGGGTTTGGCGGGGACCTCTAGAGATCATTTAGGCTAACCCCCCTGCCAAAGCAGAATCACCTAGGACACAGGCCTACACCCAGGTTGGTTTTGAAAATCTCCAGAGAAGGTCACTTCACAAACTGTTCCAGTCCTCCATCACCCTCACAGTAGACATTTCTCCTCATGCTGAGGTGGAACTTCTTATGGTCTAGCTGATCCCCATTATTCCTTGCCCTATTATTGGGCACCACCAAACAGAGACTAGCCCCTTCCTCTTGACAGATACCACTCATATTTAAAGACAGTAATGTGATCCCCTCTTAGCATTCTCTTCTTCAGACTAAACAGCCCCAATTCTCTCAGCCTTTCCTCATTGGAGAGGTGTTGAAGTCCCTTAATCATCCTCATAACTCTCCATTGGACTCTCTCCAGCAGAACCTTGTCTCTCAAATTGGGGAGCCCAAAATGAATACAGTATTCCAGGTGTGGTCGTATTGAATCTCATTGTTCAGTATTAGTTGCTGTTTGGATAATGTCATTATTTGGACTTGTATCCTCACAGGCTATGTTACAAATCTGGAGAATGTGAGAGAAATCAATAGTGCTCCTTAGGTAGATGCTGCTGGCAGATAGCAATTCTGAGGTGTGTGTTCTGGAATTGTTTTAAATCTCTCGAAGACTTAAAGTGCCCATTGGCTCTGTTTTTAGTGGTATGGATTTCTACCAACAGCTTCAAAGCCAGTTTGTGTTTATAGTAAGCCTGTTACTCAAACACTTCTACTTCTTTCAGAGATGCCTAATATCTTAACCTTAAGAGCTGTGCAGAACAGTGTGTCACTGAGGCAATAAATATTGACCTTTGCTCAAATACAATAGAAATGAAATGAACCCAGGACTGTCATGGGGAAGGCTTTTTTTTTTTCATAAGCCTCGAGGATGTTGTTTGTGGTGCTTGGGCTAAAAGAGATGTTGATCAGCTTAGTTCATCATTGCACTGAGGAAGAATTAAGCAAGAGTTTGTTTTCCTTGATAGGGGTTGTGTAACCTGTTCTTAAAATACATTTATAGTGAAGATTAAACCATCTCTAACTCACCTTCCATGCTGCTTTGATTAGAAGTCTTCTTCCTTTCCTTTAGTCAATATATTTTAATTGATATAGCTTGAGCTAATGACATTCATCAGTGTGTGGTTCTTCCAATAAACAAGTCATATTTGACTTGCATGTGCTGTAGAACAACTGTCAAGTATCGTGCTTGCTTCTTATGGACTAAAAAGATCCTATTCGCAGGACCCCAGAGTATTTTTGGTTGTAAGAGACCTTTAAGATCTCTGGACAAGGAGCAGGGAAATAAATCCTCCTCCTTGGAGACGTCATCAAGCTCTAGTCTCGCCATCCCTTGCATCAAAACAAATTCAGCAAAAAAGAAAAGACAGTTGTAGATGACTGGCTTCTGAAGAGGGGCTGCTGCCTTCCTGGGGCCAGGGTAAGGAGAAAGCTTCCTTCTCTGGTACAGCCCACGGATTAGTACCCTCTTGTGGTTTTTCAGATAGGTAGGGAGAAGAAGCCTAAGGTTAATAAAGAGGGATTTCAAGTCCTCCAGTCACAGGCAATGATGAGGAGATAAATAGCAGGAGCCAGCAGATTAATGCCTGGCTCCAAGCCTGGTGTTACCAACAGGACTTTGGGTTCTTTGACCACAGATTGATTTACAAACCATAAGGTCTGCTGGCAACTCAAAGGAGAAGCTTATCTCATAAAAGCAGGAGGACTTCAGGGCAACAGTTAGCAAGGCTCATTAACAGGGCTTTAAACTAGATTTGAAAGGGCAGGGGAATGTAAATTGGGCTTGCCAGCGAGGCACCTACAGTACTGGCTCAACACTTGTGGGGCAGAGTCCTGGTGGCTTTGAGAGCCAGGGTGTCAGTATTTTTGAGAACCAGAAGGTGAATGTCCCTCAGGGGTGTGGACTGTACACTCAGTTTCCTCCCTGAAATGCCTATACACCCATGCAGCCAGTATGGGCAATAAGCAAGAAGAACTGGATATCAGTGTGTGGTCACAGGGCCATGATCACTGCAGTCACTGAGATGTGGTGGGATGACTTCTGTGACTGGAGTGCTGGAACGAAGAGATACCAGCTCTGTAGGAAGGACCAACACAGTTCCTGAGGGAACTGGTGGACTAAGTTGCTAGGCCACTATCCATCGTATGGGAGAAGTCATGGCAGTTGAGTGAGGATCCTGTCAACCGGAAAAAGTGAAACAATTCCCATTTTTAAAAAGGAGAAAAAAGGTGACCTGGGGAACTACGGGCCAGTCAGTCTAACCTCTGTGCCTGGAAAGATCCTGGAGCAGATCCTCTTGGAAACCAAGGCACATGGAAAGCAAGGAGTTAATTGGTGATAGCCAACACAGCTTTGCTAAAGGCAGGTCATGCCTGACAAATCTGGTGAATTCAGAACAGTCCTGTGGAGAAGGACTTGGGGGTGTTGGTAGACAAGAAGCTTGGCATGAGCCAGCAGTGTATGAGTGGAACCCAAAAGGCCAACCATTATTTATTATAACCTAGTAAACTTTTCTGTGTGTTGCTTCATAGTCTGTTATTGCACATTGTAATGCATTTCTATTTTTCTTCCATACAACTCAAAATTCACTTTTCAAGCTGTCTTCCAAGTACAGCAACATAATTTAGAAGTGTGATCCCTTCTTGAAGTCTGTAGTCCTTTCTGGTTTCTTTCTGGTTTCTGCAGTCCTTTCCTAAGTATATTCTTCCATTATCAAAGTCTTGACTAACAAGTACTGTCTAGACTTGAGCCCAAGGCAGACCTTTGTGCTTGACAAGTGTGTTCAGTTTGACAGCGTATAAATACCAATGTTTCTGCATCTGTATTTTTGAACTAGGCATACACCTTGCCTCTCCCACTTCTCGGGGGTTACTGCCATAGACACTAGTTCCCTATCTGGTGACAAACAATGCCAAAAGCATCTGCTTCAACTTTTTCTTTTTTCCTCCCATATCATTATGCCATTTACTTGATTTCAAGCAACATGTAGAGGTTGTTAACAGATGTAGAGGTTGTTAGCAGATGTTGGATGTGGTTTTAATGGTGTTTTTGTGGGATTTGGATGTTGAGCTGGTGTTCAAAATTCTGTTGCCATGAGCAGGGCCCCAAATTTTACTGAGAAAACAACAGCAGCAGTCCAAGTGTAGTTACAGGTGGAAGTGTAATACTTAAGTGTGGGGAGTTTTGCTTCAGGCACCCCTATCTGTTCGTGACCTTTGCTCCTGTAACCCTCATTCATGATCTGTCACAACATACCTTTTTCCACTTGTCTAGTGCAGCAGCTATGATTGCCTGCCAGGGTTTCCTAATGTTGTTTTACTGTTTCTCAAATGTAGGGTGAGAATTTTTAGATTGTACAGACTTCTTAATTTAATCTTTATGACGTTAAATTGATGCAGTGAGACTGATAGATCATGGATTTGCCTTTTCTGACCAGCACCAGCAAAGCCCAACATTTCTCTGGCTTGGTGCAAGACTAGCCTGCCCCTCAGTCCTACCTTCTTTTTTTTGTAGGCAAGTAATGTATATGTGATAAGTTGTTGGCCTCTCTCCCAGTGAAGATTTTTGAATGTCCTCTAGATGGGCTGTGCATGATTGCAGCTTCTGAAGTGCCCCGGGTAAGGTTTGTCCATTCAACTGTGGAGCACGACCTTGGGCTGCTTTAATTTCTGACTGCCTTGCATTTTCATCAAGGTTGGCAAACCAAAATGTATGCTGTTTTTTCAGTCAGTCACAAGTCACAAAACGCTTTGCCTATCACATTTTAAAGACCACTCTAGAGATTAGCAGCCTAAGCATGTGCGTGTGCTTGCGTACGCGTGCATGTATGCGTGCAGAAGTCTTCCCAATGCATTGTCTGCTCAGCCTGACCAGGTAATGCCATTTGCACAGGAAAAAAATTCTCTATATATTTTTGAAATGTTGGGTGAGTTTTTGACTTTACTGGACTGATGTCCTTCGGTAGTTTTAACAGCCTGTTTTGATCAAGGAACTCTGTAATCGTAGTTATTTTAAGTGTTCCGTTTGGAGGAGGAGTGATTTGCAGCGCATCTCTTCCACGGGGATCCCTCCACAGAGTTTGCAGTGCACCAGCTCTTCTCCTGCACAGTGATTTCCAGTTTCAGTAGTTGACTCTGCGGACACGTCGTTTCATTTGTAGCTCCAAGATTTCCAATGAGTTATGCACTACTTGTTCGAGTAATTTCAGTTCATGCTTGTTCCTGCTCATACCCAAGTCACAATTGATTTTCCTGCATATTGCTCACTCTTTGGGCTGTGGATTTGCAGAAAATAGGCAGTTTCTTATGTTTTTTATTTGTTTCATGTAGTGAACCTCATCTTCTGTTTAAAGCAGTGACATAGCTATTTTAACGTCCTTTTCTCAGTGACAGTAAATAATTTATAAATCACTTAGACTCTAAGTACATGAGTTGGCAGCCTTGTTAGTGGGCTTCAACTCACTTAAACCAAAGTTTGTGATTTCTCTCAAAAAATAGAATCACGTGGTGCTGCATTTAATGACTTCCAGAGTTTACTATCTTGAAAAAATACAAGGACAGCATATAGTTCCATGGCTTGCTAACTGCACAGAATTATGGAAATATTTAGTGCTTAAGCAAAATGCCTCATTAGTATTTAAAAAATAGAAATTAAAAAAGCACACATCGGGTGCAGTCAGTGATTATAAATTGGCTGAGCTTCAATTAAGTTAATTTCTGCTGAGAACTTTTCCTGTGTGGGCTCTGGCTTCCTGCTGCTGGTTCAGAGAAACAGCACGTGCATCCTAAAAAGCCTCTTGTCTTTCTGTCCTACATGGTTCTCACTTTAACACTGTTAAAACAATTTTGCTGGAAGATAATGGAGCATTACCTTGAATCTTTCTTGCTAAACCTTTGGCTCTTGCTGGTTTTAAAAATACTCTAGAAAGTTGATGAACCTAGTCCATGTGGAGTTTCTCGTGTTTGCAAGGTAAATAGGACCTTAAGCTTTTTAAGAACCAACTTGACAGGATCACCAATTAGAAGGTTTAGAATATTTTACAGTTAAATTTAATGACAAATTACTGGTGTTTAAGAAAAATAATTAGTGGATTTTATTCTGCACTTAGTATCTTGAGAAGAAAGTACAGTGAACCCATCTGATTTCAAATGCTTGTGTGACATTATGACCAAATGAAAATGCTCATCTCCACACAGTAGATGCACAGTAGAGTCTGCGGTACATGGGTGATGACAGTGTGTTTACAAGGATCTTTGTAGTTTTGCAGAAGTGTCTTCAAGAGCAGTATACCTTTCTAAGATACAGTAGCTGCCATAGTCTGGAGAGTAGAGTAATACTTTTGATACCAGGTGGTTACAGGGTGGGTATTGTGGCTCACTGTGCAAACCAGAAGCCTGCCTTGGTTTACAGGGTGGCCTGGATTACCTGATTTAGGGCCTAGGTGATCCTGCTATGGCAAAAGGATTGAACTAGATGATCTTTTGAGGTCCCTTCCAATTCCAAATGTTCCGTGATTCTTTTGTGGATCCATGGAATTGCAGTTTTTGCTTCTGTCAGTGGCCAATCGTAGCTGCTGCCATGTGAAGGCTGCAGTGAGGGAAGTGGCATCATACAATCCTTAAGTGTGGATTTTCTAAGAAGTGTTTGTATAATTATTTGTTAGTGGAATTTGTGATGGTGTGTACACAGAACACTAGAAGTTTGTTATGGAGGATGTGGAGAACTTGGGTGTCTAACATTAGGTGTGTCTAATACTACCTAGCAGCTAGATAATAGGATAAAGGTTGGACTCGATGACCCTGGAGGTCCTTTCCAGCCTTGATGATTCTGTGATACCTGCCTCATAAAACACCCAACACTGACTCCCAATTCTGTAATTTCTGCTATGCTTCAGAGACTCCAGGCTTGTATATTTATAGATCAGCATTGCTACTCTATGACTATATATCCACACCAGTTGGGAATTTTTGTAGTCTATAATTAATAACTAGGGAGTGAGTGTGTTGTTATAGCTGAGTTAGATTAAATCCTCTTTAAGCCACATTCTTTGTGGGTCTTTTAACAGTGTAAAAGGCTTTTGCCCACAAAAAGTACTGCTCAGATAAGTGTTTTCTTTGCCCAAATTAGGGAAAATTCAAATGTTGTTGCCTGAGTCTGCTGCTCCAAATTAATATGGTTAAATCTAAGAGGTAATAATCTCCATCTCCATACCTTAAACTTACAACTTTGCAGAATTGGAAACATCTGATATTTTATCTGTTATTAACGGTCAATACAATAAGGTCCCCTGAACTGCATCTTATGGGAAAATACCTCCTGCTGTTTGGCAATGCCAGAGACCTAAGTGCAGCATGAAGTCCTTAAGATAGTTCTTTAGGCTTAGAGGAAATGCTGCAAAAGTATCAGGTTGCTCTAGACCCTTGCATTTTATGAAGAGAGTTATGTTTGGTGAAGAGTAATTTTATTTATGAACATCAAGGGTTAGAGGTTCTTGCTGCCCTTGCTGCCTCTTCTATTTCTCTTAATCTTCTCGTGATTTCCTCATGTGATTCATGCAAAATTCAATCCAGTGAGAGAAAGGCGCCAAGAGCAAACTATTGAATGATTATTGAACATAGAGTGTGTCTTTAAAAAGGCTTTCTCACCAGTGTTTTTTAAGAGCATCTCATCAGTGCTTTCCCAGCTGAAATTATTTTTCTAAAATGAGTTTCAGTGTATACTATCAATAAAATAGATTATTCCAGCTAGTAGGTAGAGGTGTCTCGTTTGCATTACAATATAAAGTTAGCAGCTTTAAGAACTTCCTCCAGTAACTTGCAGTAATGGGTAATTCGTTATAGCAGTCCTGAGATTTAGATTTTTGTCTTAAAACGGGCAAATTCCAAGGACATAGTGCTCCTTCAGCATCTTGTAGCTCGTCTTATAGTGACAAACAGATTAATTCTTTCTTAAGGAGTTTTTTGGCTCCTTGCCAGTATGAGCATTCTTGGAGTTCACTGGCAGGTGTTTGGTACCCTCATAATTGAAGTTGGTCATTACTAGCTGTATCATGGTTTTTATAGTTACCATACACTGATCATTCCGTAAAGAAGCTAATGTATCTTCAGAGTTCTGGTTTGTGTTTTTAATGCAAAGTTGCATTTCGCTCACGCAGATGTGGTTTAGGGGGTTTTGGAATATTCTTTTTCTTTAATTTTACTCTTTTACGGTAGAGGCAGACACTGTAATGCTGTCCTATGCTATTGCTACTCAAACAAAGAAACCTTTGGCTGATACCTCACCACTAAGTTCAGATTTGTAATTGCATTTGTCTGTATTTATCTTCACTTTCTGTCCTCTTGTTTTAGCTTTTCAGTACAATCCCTGCAGTGGTTTTGGGTTCTGATACTGATAGATTTCTTAGCTTGTTCTTGTTGGTTGTTTGCTGTTTGCCCTTGCAGTTTTTTAGTTGCTGTAAGATGAAAAGGCATCGGGAACAGTAGTAGGATAGGCACGAAACCTGCCAAAACCATGTTACTCTTTAGTAAAAAACAACTACAAATCTGTAAGGTGACAATGAGCATTTAATAAGAGTGCCGCAGGCTTCACTGAGCAGAAATTCAGTAGCGTGTGTCCTGCACTGAAAACTTACTCGTCCAAATCTACCCAAGTTTCCTGAGCCAAAGACACTTGGGTTTTACCTGATGACTGCTGTCCTACAGCGCCCTTTTTTTTACCAGTTAGTTTTAGTGTGAAGTCCTGCAGAAGGATGTTCTTTGCTTGTTTGGTCTCAGGTCCATCTTTTAAAATATTTAGATTTTTCTTGGATGCCAGTATTTGTGGTTGGTTTGGGGACTGTGTGGTTTTTTTCTTCTTAAAGCAGGAGTAGACAGATTGTTGTCCTTCTGTATTTGGCACTGGTGAGGCCACACCTTGAATATTGTGTTCAGTTTTGGGCACCTCAAAACGAGAGATGTGGAGGTGCTGGAGCAGTTGCAGAGGAGGGCAACTAAACTGGTGAAGGGCTTGGAGAATAAATATTATGAGGGAAGACTGAAAGAGCTGGAACTGTTTAGTTTGAAGAAGAGGAGGCTGAGAGGAGACCTCGTCACTCCCTACAACTATCTGAAAGGAAGTTGCGGAGAGGATGATGCTGGTCTCTTCTCACAAGCAGTTAGTGATAGAACAAGAGGGAATGGGTTCAAGTTACAACAGGGCAGGTTTAGACTGGATATTAAGAATTTTTTCACAGAGAGGGTGGTCAGGCACTGGAATGGTCTTCCCAGGGAGGTGGTTGAGTTGCCATCCCTGGATGTGTTTAAAGATTGTTTGGATGAGGTGTTGAGGGAAATGGTTTAGGGGTGAACTTGTAAGGTCAGGTAGATTGTTGGACTAGATGATCCCAGAAAGTCTTTTCCAACGAGAGTGATTCTGTAACTATTGTTGGGTGTTTAAAATGTGAAACAGATCAAAAGCTGAAAGAAAACATTGTATGGTTTAGCAGATGTTTATGGACTTCATCCTGTTTTGTTAACAACAGGTCTTAATCGGGTAACGTTGTTAAATTAACCAAGAAATTATACTTTGTCAAGAGATAACAAGTGTGTTTTTAAATATAGGTTATGGATATAAATTAGGCAAGACTTTGATGAAGTTTGACATTAAAATCCACATAGTTAACCCATTACACTGGTCAAAAACATACAAAAACTGAATGAAACACTAATTTATTCTCTTGAATCATAACTGATAAGTCGATGAGAAGGAACAAATTGCAGTGCAAATTAACCTCTTTTACTGTGATAGATGAAGGCACATTCTCTCCAGGAAGGTACTTCTAAAAAAGCATACATGGAAGTTCCAGTCTGTGTACGGTCTCACAGGCTAGTGGGCATATTTCCATTGACAGTATAAGAGGAAGTTGTTGGGGATTAGATTTGGTTTTGTCTATCTTACTTGCATTATTTAAGCTTTGGGACAGAGATGAAACTTCCATTGGCTTGAGGTTTTACTCTTTTGAGAGAAAGAAACCCTCAGATTCTTCACCTATCATCCAGGCTACAATATATTATCAGAAGAATAAAGGAAAGGAAAAGCAACGTTCTATGGTGACTATTGGGCTAGCATCAGAAGAAATTCCGTGGAAGAATTCCCATGCTCTGAAAGCATAATTTCTGAGAATTCTTAGCTGTCAAGGGCAGTTGAGAGACCATCTTGCTTCTCAGAGAAGGCTTTGTGCAATGATTTACCATTTAAAACAGCTTCAGCCCTTGGGTTAGAGTAATTCTTTAACTGACACATTAAAATCCATTTCGACTTGGCCACCCTTTAAGTATTTCTAAAAGCATTTGACTGTGCACACTCAGCAAAACTCTGGCCCTTTTCTTATGCATTACATTGCCTGAAGATCACCCACACTGAACGCTTAGAGATGAATGTAGCAGCACCTACAAATGTTCCCTGCTAACAGCAGAAGCAGCAGTATCCTCTGAAGTGAATGGATTTTCCTCAGCATGGAAATACTGCACCTCCTAGCTGACTTCTTTAATTATGTATTTATTTTCAGAGTGAGGTCTGTAATGGGCTCATTTTTTGCTGGGAGGATTATGCAGGCTGGAGCAGGCACAGCTACAGCTCTCTCTGAGCAGACCGAGCAGGGATGGTGCTGCTCACCAAATCACAGCTAGCTGGGCCTACTGCTCCCACACATCTAAGGACACTCTTACTCTTTGGTACTTTCAGAATTCAGAAATAAATAGTAACGGGGGGCAATGATGGACAAAGCAAGTAGCTGCAAAAACATTAAGGCAAAGAAAGGGAAAAATACTCTCTTGAACTCTTCTTGTCCATTCTTGCTGTTGTTTTCTCAGGCACAGTGGCTCCCCTACATCAGGGGAAGGGTGATTTCTACTATGATCTACACTTCAATACCAGTAATATCAGAGGAATCAGACTGGCTTTATTTCTCTTGCTGTGGTCCAGCCAAATTCTAAATTCAAACATTGCAGAAGGTCATCTCAGAAAATTACTCATACAGTTGACAATGAACTCCCTTGGGGACTACAAAAGGTATTGCAGAAAGTTTATCCAAAGATACAAGCCATGTTTTAGATAGCATTTTGGCTGTGCTGAAGCAAAGGCGATCAGCAGTTGCTCCTGATGAATGACCGTGCTCC
Organism: Phoeniculus purpureus; assembly: GCA_028565055.1. Taxonomy (NCBI): domain Eukaryota; kingdom Metazoa; phylum Chordata; class Aves; order Bucerotiformes; family Phoeniculidae; genus Phoeniculus; species Phoeniculus purpureus. The sequence goes on along the minus strand of JAOXOE010000343.1, from coordinate 5,779,987 downwards.
TTACCCTTGGAGAGAAGGGAATTGTCACTTTGAATCTGATCATGCAGAAGTTTCCACCAAAGGCTGTTTCTCTAATCATTATTTGGAAACTATTAGAAGGTTTTCATTTCTTTTTAGAGCCCAGTCAGTCTCCTGACTTGGAAATATTCTACAAATAATGTATAAAACAAGAGTCGTTTTCACATCGGTGAGGTCCTGACATAAATGAGCAGTTCAGAATGGAGACAGCAACCTGTAAGAATGTTCTTACAAAGACCTGAGGTAGCATAAGACCCTAAGCTTAATGGAAGAGGGACAGGCATGTACTGACTTCCCAGACAGATACTGAGCCATGTCCACAGAAGAGGATGTTTTTTCCCCAGGGTTCATTCAAGGACACAGGCAGAGAGCTCCCAGTCAGGAGTGAATGCAGCAGTTAGCTAAGAATCCGCTTGTCTTTGTTACAGATTGCTAATCTGCACCTGATACCATCGATGCAGGTACCTTGTCTTTGTACTGCAGCTCGCTGAAAAGCTTTTGGGTCAGGGCAAAGAGGTACAAATGCTACATAATGTGATTGCATATGCATCACAGAGTACTAGGAGATAGGGCTGGAAGAGAACTTTGTCGTGTAATCCATCCGTCTCCCCACAGACTGCTCTGCAGATGCTATTCTTGATTCAATTGGTTTCCACATGCAGGGAAATCCATCAGGGTCACTGGGAAACACCTGCAGCTCTGTGGTTAAAGAATGTGCCAGATTATATTTCTGTCACTATGCAGAAATATAAGCAAGGAACTGCAAAATGGAGGTGATTTCTCTCTGAGGGTCATCTGGTGGAGCAGAAGGTGTTTTATGTAGTGTGATAAAGTTAGAATGCCATCTGCTTTTGTGGATGCCCTTGGGACATCAGAAATATTGATAATTCTAGCTCGTCAAGGATGCAGGGAAAGTATTTTTAATGAGGGAGATTTTCCATGGAAATGTTTTCAAAATCCATTATTTGCCCCTTTGTGCTCTGTAGGACTTCCTACTTCATGGTTGTTGTCATCTTCATATTCGTTTTCATGTGTTACAGGGAACATATGCAAGCTAGATGAAAAGGACTGGGAAATGTTAAACTTTGAACCTTAATGTTTTAAACTTTTGCCAACCAAGTAGAAAGGGAAAGGCTTTGCTTGTTGGCTGATACAGAGTGTGAAGCTTGTCTTTGGAAGGAACTGTTGTGAGAGAACCAGCCTGAGTGGCATGAAGTCTTTCAAAACAAAGCTGTTTGTTTGCAAACAAACAAATTGAGCTGCTAGTGAGGATCTCAAAGGAATCCACCACTAAACCATGTCCTGAAGCACACATCTACACATCTTTTAAATGATGGCCAACACATCGCAGTGTAGAAGAAGGAATATGTGTTGAAATTCAGGCTACCTTTTACCACAGCCGTTAGTTCAGATAAAACAACTTTTGTAGCAGCTTTAGAGGCTGTATCAGTTGCACGGTCTTCTGAGTCCTTCAGAAGACTGATGAAGTCAATAACTAAAAAAAAAAACCCAAACCATCTAATCCTGTCTTGCACCGATATGATTTTCTTAGATATCAAGGCACTTCCTAATGACAATTTCTAGGGGCGTTCTGGAGCTTTCGTTACACCACTTTGTGTAAATTCAGCTCAAACGTTAATCTCCTCCTTTCCCATTCCATGCAGTTTACTGTAGAATTCATTATAGTCAAAATTCACACTGCCAGGTCAACCTAGTAGACTGGAAAGTCCCTCCTTGTGAAGAGAACATAATGAATAGCTGTGCTCCTCTGACTGTTGCTGTCTGTGCTTCTTCCCACTGCAGACTGGCAGCCTCAGCAAACGTGTAGCGTGAATCTTGACTCTATTCCATCTCTCTGTGTGTTTCTGATGCCATTTTCTTCACATGGCAACTTCTCTCATTTCTTTGCTTGCTAGGTAAGCATTGATAAACTACAGACTGATGGCAGCAATGAAGTGTGCTGTATTTCCCTCACTGATACCTGCTACAGGTTTTCTCGTGATTTTTCTGTTTGGGAAGTTTCGATGTGTGTTTCAGGCTGTTTTCCACAGTACTAACCAGATACTCCTCAGATGTTTAAAACACAAGACACCTTATGCTTGCAAATGTAGTACATGTTGCCATGAAACAGAAATACTAGAATACACACAGAAGGTTGGGGTTCTTAGAATGCTTCAGGCTGTAGAGCACAAAGCAGTATGTAGCTCTACAGTGGTAGCTGTTCTCAGATTGTTTCAATCCTGCCAATTTCCTATTCAGATAAATCAGTAGGGTTGGATTTTATTTTGCAATACTGGAACTCAGTCTCCTAATTAAATGGTTTGCATGAGGACATACCTATTATTTTCTAGTAACTGCTGTCTGCTAGTCAGTATTATTTTGGACATGCCTTTCTCGTTACTCTCAGTTACCCTGTCCTCTTTCCATCACACCCTCCCTACACATTCTTGCTACCTGTTCGTTCAGCAGCAGCGTGCAGAAACTAACCAAGCTGAAAGCTAACTCAATGTTTGGCTTGTTCCTGCTGGTAAATCACTTTTTTCAGGTTTTGTGGGGATTTTTGGCATGTCAGTTTATTACCCATTTCTTACTGCTCATAAGTTGATGCTTCTGTCCAAATAATGAGTCCAGAGTAGGAAAACACGGTTACTTTTGCTTGGATATGCTGCTGTAGTTGAACTATATTTCATGGCTCTTGTAAATTTAGTTTAGGATTCCAATTGTCTTACTTAACGCTGAGAAAGCCAAAGGGGATGAAAGCACTGATGATGGTAAGTAGTTTTAAACTGGAAGTTGGTTTAATTTCGGAAGCATTCCTCAGTTGTTCAGCAGATGTATCAGTGGCAGTACAGTGGAGAGAGGGCAAATGTTGAGGAGCCCAGGCACCTAGGGTGATAGAAGTAATCGCAATGAGGGACTTGTTTCTGGTCTGACAGACTGTATGGGAACAAAATAGCAGTGAACGAAAGCAAATCTTAATTTTCACGTTATCTAAACTAGATTGTTACTTGAGCATTGAGAAGTGATTTCAGTATGTGCTGCTTGCCCAGATAACGGGAGGATGATGAGGCTCATGGAAGGTCCTTGACCAGTTAACTAACCAGTTAAGTGGAGTACCGCTCTGCTGGCAAAAGCAACTGAACCCAAGTTCAAACATGCAGCAGACTCAATCCTCCTTGTGGCAGAGGTGAATTTGTTAATACATTTGCAATGTGTGGACAGTATTTGACACTGCCCTGTACAACATCCTTGTCTCTAAAAGAGAGACATGGACTTGATGTATGGACCCCCTAGTGAGTAAGGAACTGGCTAGAAGGTCACACTCCAAGAATTATGATCAATGGCTCAAAGTCCAGGTGAAGTTTTGTGACAAGTGGTGCTCCTCGTGGGTCTGTTCTGGGTCCAGGGCTGTTTAACATCTTTGTCAGTGACGTGGACAGGGGCACTGAGTGCTCCTTCAGCAAGTTTGCCAGTGACACGAAACTCTGTGGGGTGGTTAACACACTGGAGGGAAGGGAGGCCATTCAGAGGGATGTCAACAGGCTTGAGAAGTGAGCCCATGCAAACTGCATGAGGTTCAGCTAGTCCAAGTGCAAGGTCCTGCACCTGGGTAGGTCCAATCCCAGGCACAGTTAAAAGCTGGGTTCAGAGTAGTCTTGAAGAGAAAGACTTGGGAGTGTTGATTGACAAGAAGCTCAACATGAGCCAGCAGTGCACTCCTGCAGCCCAGGCGGCCGACTGTGTCCTAGAATGCATCAAGAGAAAGAGTGGTCAGAAGAGCAAGAGAGATGATTCTCCCACTTTACTTACTCTGTACTTGTGAGACCCCCACCTTGAATACTGCATCCAGTTCTGGTATCCCCAACAGAAGAAGGATGTAGAACTGTTGGAGCCAGTTCAGAGGAGGCCACAAAGACAGTCTGAAGGCTGGAATACCTTTGCTATGAGGATAGGCTGAGGAAGATGGGTTTCTTGAGCCTGGGGAAAAGAAGACTGGGGAGAACTGTATAGCTGCCTTCCAGTACGTGAAGGGAACCTACAGGAAGGCTGGAGAGGGGCTTTTCCCAAGGGGATCCAGTGACAGGACAAGGGGAAATGTTTTTAAACTGAATGAGAGGAGGTTCAGCCTAGATTGTAGGAAGAAGTTCTTCAGTGCAAGAGTGGAGAGACTCTGGAATTGATTGCCCAGAGAGTCTATGAACATCTCTAGGGAGAGGAGAGTCAAGGCCAGGCTGGATGAGGTCTTGAGCAACCAAGTCTAGTTGACAGGTGTCACTGCTCATGGAAGGGGAGTTGGAGTGCATTATATATAAGGTCCCTTTGAACCTGAGCCATTCTATGATTCTGTTGGTCTGATCTGCAGCAGCATATAATTGTGCTGCTTCTCGTGCATAATCTTCTATTTAGTTTCAAACAAAGAAAGTGGCAAAAGTAGTTCCAAATAAGGAAAGAGTAAGTTAAGAAAACCTCACCAAACCCACCACATTCATTCTTGTAATTTCAATAAGCTGTTTTATGAATTAATGAAAAATGTAATCCCGCTGCAGCATTTTTGTTAATTATTATTCAAAATAATACCTTGAGTATAAATTCCTTTGAGATCTTATTAGTATCTTAACTGACGTAGAGGGAAACACCATGCAGTACTTTCTGTGGTGTAACTGCAGTGGAAAGTTATCTACTATAGTAATTAAAAATGGTCAGGGTGTTTGGGTGTGTAAGTCACCAAAATGTTGATGTATGGGTAATAATAGACTAGAAAACTGTAAGTTATATCTTTGTTCCAGTTAATTATTGACCTTATTTCAGTGCACTGGTGATATAGCAACGTATTCTGAGATAAAATGCAAAGTGTATCACAACCTGGAGTATCGAACTTCCAGTGGCAGAAAACGTTCCGATCATGCAATAGCCCTGAAATTCTTGTTGCTGTTTACTTCTACTTTGTGCTATCAATAGAAACGTTCATGGTTTGGGATCTTAGACAGTAAAATTAATTTTAGATAGAAAATATCTTCTCTTCAACATATTTCCAGCTTCGTATTACTAAAAATAATTCTATTATACAGCTTCAAAGCTGAGCAAAATAGGGTTGAAATACTTTGAAATCCCAAAACTTATGTTGGATGTAAATCTATGACAGGGAGGCTTTTGGTGTTCCTTTTGTAATGGTATGAAACTGCAAAATATTGGTAAAATATATGGCATGTAATGAGTGAAGTCTTAGAGAAAGATGAAAATTCTCTGTGGTATCCAGTGTGACTCTCCTGAGTACTGTTTTGGATCCCCAGTAGGCTTTAATTGGGATGACATTTTTGAAATACGACTTTGGGAGCAGTCGTGTTTGTAAACACAGACTGCAGAGATTTGACGTCATTTTAAAAGGGAAAAAAAGGCTTTTTTTCAACTCTACGTCAATAAGATTTTTACTCGAGGTACCTTCCAAATTTGCTAGTCTTTAAGCAATTCTCAGAGGCATTTCACTTACTCTGATACATTTCCCTTATAGACTACCACCACATTTGTCTCACTTTATTTACTGTCAGTCAGCAGTTTTGCCATGTTCAAGTCTTCTAGTCTGTCATTTGTTACGCGTACAGAGTATTAAAAGTCATTATAAATCTTCTGTTTCTTCTGGCATGCTGGTTTCTCCACTGATATTTACTTTGTAACTTACACTACATTTCACTCTTATTTTTCATCTAATTCTTCTCTTTTTTTTTTTCTAGGAACTGAAAAATAATTTGTGTTTAGCATCTGTAACTATAAGTACTTTAGAGTTTTGCTTTGCATTTCTAATACCCGTTCTTTATCTGTTTTAGCATCTCCCTGTATTCTTCCCAGTGTTCTTTACTTCCTATTTTCTTGTAAGTATAGCATATTCTATTTTCCCCCTCAGTTCCTATTGACCTGTTTAACCATGTGGAGTTAATTCAAGCTGCATCTCATTCCTGAAGAAAAGAATTCATTTACTGTATAAGCTTAGTTCCATTTATACACCTTTTCCTTATGACTGGAGTATCTTGGTATTTGTCTGGAAAAAATATTTCATGAACTATCTTTACATAACACATTTATTTAAAAATGCACGGCATTCATCTTGGAAGAAATCACATTTCAATTCCATTTCCTGATACTGTCCGATTTATTCTCTTTGCTCAGTTGTCGGAATCTGACTTCAACAGGTGGGTCTCTGGCAGGTTTCAGGAAACAACCAGTTGTGAAATACATCCATCACTTTGTCTCATCTAGGACATGCTGTAAGTGGTTTCCTAACGAAGACTGAGCTCACAATTGTGACTAGATATGTACTAGTCCCATTATGTTTGCATAGCTGATCTTTGCTTTAATTAATAGCAGTTCTTCTGCCTTTCGTTTAGTGACTTCCTCCTGATATTTTTGGTTTCTCTGTGTTGTTAATGGGCCGTCTCCTAAGGCAAGATTTGGTATTTTTGGCATTGACTGTATCCAGAGATGTTCAGAACTTGCCAGCCATGACCTACCTCTTAGTAAATATAAGTCTGAGCACAGCCTTATGAAGTTGCCTCTGAGCATCTGAGGCTCCAGTATTGGACTTTGCAATTGCTGCAACAATTCCCAAACCCAAAATTCAGATGGAGATTTTTCTTGACAATTTTTGTTTCTTAAATATGTTGGCCTCCTAATATTGGTCTTTGTAGCCTCTTAGAGGCTATAGTTTCCTAGTAACATATTGGTGCTGCTGAAATACCATGTCCCATTTAAGTATCTTGGTGCTTATTCTGTTACTTCCTTAGCTGTCTTTTCTGTCTGTCTTTCATTGGTATCCATATTGCTAATTGTCCTTTCATCTAGATACACATATCATTTCAGTGAAGAAAAACCCAATGTTTTATAAATTCACATTTTAACAGGGAAAAGTAGCTTTTGGGGTTTGCGACCACCTGTATCTAATAATCTTGGCTTCTGCACTGGCTTGTTCTGTAGCTTGAGGGAAGCCACTCACAGCTCTGCACCGTTTTCTCTCTATGGCAGCACGTGGTAACTACTTAATTAGTGTTTTATGGAGTTATCGGTTTAAGCGTTTTGCCTGTGAGATTCTCCCTCTGATAGACTGGTCACAAGTGTGACAGTAGTCGGTGAAGTAGAAAGCCGAAAGTACTAAAGAGAAGCTGGAATATGCACCTGAGCACTGCCCACACCTGTGCGGCGACTCCTGGTGTCCAAGGGCAGCTCGCTGTCTCCAGTTCCTCCCAGCTGCTGACTGAGACTGGAGCATTGCCTTCTCTGCTCATGGCTTTCAGCAGTGGTTATCTTCTTGAGATTTACCCTGAACGTGGTTTGGTTTGGGGGTTTTTTTGCTTGTCTGCCGCTGTATTCTTGATTCCTCGTATTCATATGATAGGCGTTTTCCCAGGACTTCTGTCCAAGCTCAAAGTATTTTCTGTCTCTGCCAATCTCATGATGTGGAGAACTGTATCACTTGTATGGGAGTCAAGCTGCAGGGCGAGGCCATGTGAGGCAAATGCCTCCTGTGCTTTCCAGTAGTTGGTTGCAATGAAACAGGACAAAACCTAATTGAGGAAGGGTATCACACGCGTTTTCCTCACACAAAGCATCTGATCCAAGTCTTTGACTCTCGGTAGTCTTCCTGCTGACTTTAGAACTTTCCCTGGGGCTTTTTGGGGTTTGTTGTTTGTGGGCTTTTTAATTATTATTATTCAATAATAATGTTCTTCAATGGAAGAATAAAGGACTCTGGATATTTCTCATGGGTTCTGTAATTCCAGCATGTCCTCCAGACTCACTGATCCTAGCTAGGATTGCCAAAAGCAGGAGAGATCAGGTTTAGCTTGAGAGCATGGGTTGTATTTACTGACTGTTTTCCATCTTACCTCATTTCAGCTGTTACCAGTAGATCATATTTGGGATTTATTCCTCTCCAACATCATAAAAGGGCAAATTTGGCAAGACAATACATCATTCTGAATTACTTTTTCAGTTCACAGTGTCTAACTATCCAGTACCTATTGCATGGGATAATGAATGATACCTTTAATCGTCCTGCCTTAAACGTGTGCTTATTTCCCCGGAATATTGGGAAAAACCAGTAGAGAGTGTGCGTCTAGGACAGCTGGTGAATTCCTCTCTGGGTGTGGTGTAGTAGCACTTGTGTGCTTTGCCTAACGGCAGGGTCTTTTAGAAATCTTGGCTCAGATCCTTGACTATCCACTGGAGACTGCTTTCTGTTGAGTACCTCTGAATCAAAAGAAAGAACCTGCTCAGCACATGCATTTCCAAATCATCAGAGGACTCTAGAACTGTACTTACGCTTCCTGAAGACCTCTTATCTTCTTCTCACCTGTACCTTCAACCCCTGGTGTCAATGCCCAACTGTACTGATTTTTTTGCTCCACAACCCCTGAGTCAGCAGTGGTGTTCAAGTTGCTAGCAGCCCTGTTCCTTAAGTGCAAGAATCAGGACTAAACAGCCAGCACTGCAACATTTAGTTTTTTCTAATATGTACCTAAAAGCATCAAGTGAAGTCAAGAGATTTCACCTTTGTTCTTCGCCACCACTGCCAGTTATTTCTGTCAAGGGCAGTCATTTCAATTGAGAGGCTGCTGCTGCGGAGGAGATTGCTACTAACATGGGCAATCAGAAACATGATATAGTGCAGGTTACCCAAGTACAGGGTACAGCTGGCCATGTTAAGTCACACAGCTCTGTGTGCTGGAAGATGGCCTTCCTGCTGCAAGCTGCTATGGTTTCAGGTAATGTATTCATTTGCCACCTATTAAGGAACCCGTTGTCTCAACCTCCTGTTCGATATTCTCTACCTGCTATTGACATCAGACATTAGAACTGGCTGGAAAGACCCCCTTGAGGTACTTACATGAAAGCAGGTGCTTCTTCCCGCCAGGGATGCTCACCCTGGACATTATGAGCACTCAGACCTCAGGGTCTTATCTGAAGCTTAATACACAGAATCATTTTGGTTGGAAGAGACCTTTAAGTTCATCAGGTCCAACCAATAACCCAGCACTGCACATCACCACTAAACTTTGTCCCTAAGCATGGCATCTATATATCTTTGTCATGAAGACACCCACAGAACCAGACAGCAGGAGCTACAGAAGAAGATTAATTTACTGTTATCAGAGTTGCCTGGCACTCCAACAACACACAGGATGCGTAAGCAAAGTATGGTGTCATTCCAAACTCCACCCTAAGATGTCATCAATGGGTAGCAAAATGTCAGTTAATTGCTCAAGTAAGTCTAGTAGATTTCTGTCAGCACATCGTAGTCTGGTCCTGATGGTCAGCATTGCCAGTAAAACACCAAGGTTTCCTGTAAGAAAACACAGGGCTGTCCTCAGTTTAGAAAACCAGACTTCATGGTTAGAAGTCAGGGATTATAAACCGAGCACTAATCCAATGGGGTTTTCCACTCCTATCCAGCACTTCCCAGGCACGTAAATAAGCATCTAGGTTTTGCTGGATTCTTTGACACAACACCAGTAATGTTGGCATATCCACTCCCTACACCACCTCAGCTGTCTTGAACCTCTGGAAATCCTCTGGCCTTCTTTATCTTCTTCTACTTTCCTGCATTGAAATGTTGGATGTACTGTGGGCAGTTGTGAATGGAGCTCTTGTAGATTCTGGCACCGAGACCCTCATCTGTGCAGTCAGAATGACGTGTGAATACTCATTGACAAAGAGAAGGTAAAAGAAAGTGTCTGCCAAGTCTCATAAACAAATTAGCTGAAATGTTTTAGAAAGTTTTGATGACCTTACAAGAATGATGTCACGCGTACGTGGCATGAGTGCGTGCATGTCTGTACAGGAAACTGCCCGGGGTGTCTTTTGGCAGTGCCTGCTCTGGGCTGGCCTGACGCTAGGGGACTCTTATTCCACAGGAAGAGAGTAATTTTTAAGATCGCTTTGAAGACTGAATGAAGTAGCAATGAAGTGCTCTTGGTGTGGAATATGTTCAGCTTAGGTGTTAGTGTGAAATAACCGGGTATGCTTCAGGCTATTTTGCAATAGCTTTCCTCAGTAGATGGGACCTACTTAAGTCTTACATTTGAGAGCATTTCAAATAAACACTGTGGTATCTTAATCTGCAGCTCCAAGATGATCAAGATAGGATGGTTCTTACTTATGAATTGTTCCTAGTATCAAAAGGACTCAAAAAGGAGTCTACTGTAGTCTGGGGAAGGTTTGTCTTATTTGTACTGATTTGTCACAAAAATAAATACAACTAACTCGGTGCTTCCCCTATCAAATACTTTAGTCCATGCTACAGCGAAATATGGCTGGGATTTCTTGACTGCAGCAGTATCAGAGGTGCTGCAGAGTTTCTGTATATCTTTTCTCCTTTACAGTCACCTTAAATAACAGCTACAATGGTCAGCATGACCACGTGCACCAATTTCTGATTGTTGGTAGTATCCTGTCTATAGATTCAATGCAAGAAAATGAGTCTAAAACTCCAATGGAAAGGGGAGAGGGAGCAATCCTAATTTATCTTGATACCTGATAAAGGTGAAAAAGAAGTTGCTTGCCTGAGCAGTGTTTGTTTATGCATTTGCAGTGCAATAGTAAGAGTGGAGATGTATTTGGAAAGCTTTTTGCAGTTGTTAGGAAGGGCATCTTCTTGCACTGTTATACAGTGGAAAGTTTATTTAATATCTTGTGCGTGAAAATGAACACTTCCTTTTCAAGGGTTGTAAAACTTCATCAACCTTCTTACAATAATTCTTGCTAAGTTGGGTGTTGTTAATGTTATCCTTGTTGGTTTTATGAGCATGGTCTTAACAACTGTTAAGTCTAGTGTTTGTTATTCACATCTTTTCAAAGTATTAAAACACTTTTATTTCCACTTATGTAATGGAATCACAGAATGGTTTAGGTTGGAAGGGACCTAGAGGTCGTCTAGTGAGCAGGGACACCTCTCACTAGACTGGGTTGCACAGAGCCCCATCCAGCCTGGCCTTGAACACTTCCAGGGAGGGGGCATGCACGACTGCTTTGGGCAGCCTGTTCCAGTGCCTCAGCACCTTCACAGGGAGGAATTTCCTCAGATCTAAATCTGCCGCTCCCCTTGATCTATCACTATAGTCCCTCATACAAAGTCCCTCTCCAGCTTTCCTGTAGCCTCCTTCAGGTGCTGGAGGACTGCTATAAGGTTCCTCTGGAGCCTTCTTTTCTCCAGGCTGAGCAGCCTCAGTGCCCTCAGCCTGTCTTCACAGCGGAGGTGCTCCAGCCCTCTAATCATCCTTGTGCCCTCCTCTGGATTCACTTCTCTGGTTCCATGTCTTATATAGAACACAAAATACTCAGACTAAGACAAATCTATTTAACTTGCTTGCTTTCAGCAGGAGAGTTTTGTGTTCTGTTTAGTGATGATTTTGGTGGGCATTGAAGGTTTATCTTTACATGAATGTTTGTGCTCAGAGAAGGAAAGGCGTTCAGAAGCGAACATAAACGGTGAAGTCCAGCACTGCCAGCAACACTGTCCTCTCCTTAGCAGTGTCATTGTAAATCTGTTTGATGCTACAAGTAATTAACGAAACAGAAAACGGTCCCCAAAAGGGGAGAAAAATGGCTCCTATAGACCATATTACTCTAAATGTGATGTAGGAGCCAAGAAAAAACCTGGTGTACCATGGAAAACTTTGAATTTATTAGAGAGAGATTATCTAGGATGTATGTGTGTTTGGGTGTGTTTCTCTTCTTGTGTTAATTTTGCTCACATCAACAGCATCCTCTAAAGAATACAGAGCTTATAGGAGCAATGGCAACGCTTACAAGAAACACCTATACAAAATGTATGGGAAAGAGTAGGAACTAAAGGCTGTGAGAAAAGGTGTTTTTAGGAATTGAAAACAGACTCTGGCAAACAAGCCTGAGTAAGTCCATCTACTGCCCAGCTGTAGTTTCCTGTTGCTGACACCCTGTGAAGTACTACCTGAATAATCTCCCATTTAATCAGTGCATGGGAAGGTGACATATCTGCAAAACCAACAGAAGGTGGCTGAGGCACATCAGATGGTTCCCTGTGTAACTGTTTCCTGGAAACAGAATTAATTAAGTGGTTAACTTGAATTGAAATGATAAAGCTAGTGCACACGTACTCCCTCCCAACAGTAAGTTCTGGGGAGGTTTCAGCACTAGCAGCAGGGTGTCGCAGTGACCAGCAGCCCATCATTTGTAGAAGTATGACCCTTTCATCCCACCTCTTTCTCTTCCTGGGCATCTTTAGGGGTGCCTGTTCCAACACAGGGGTGTTGGTAGCACTGCTGTTTTGTGTGCGATGCTGATACATCATCATCTTCTAGAAGGATGTAAGTGAAGTGTGTCTTTGTTTCATAAATGTCCTATACCTTTGGAACACTGAACAGTGTATTTATGGTGACTCACCAAAGGAAACCGGAGCTTTTTATTCCAAAAATGTAAGTGCTGTAAATACAAATACTCGAGCAAAAAATGGTCAGAGGTACAGGTTTTTCAGAGCTCTCATTTTGAATTTCTGTAATTGGTGCCAATACACTACAGTTCTGGAACTATTTGCTGTGCAACTGCTGTCTGGAGTTGGTATCTTGTGAAATATTTGATGCAATGCAAAGACTGGAGAAGTTTGTCAGGGTTCACAGTTAAAGCTGTGAACGTATATATGAACATATATGTTATATATGAACATAGACTCATAGCACAATTTCAGCTGGAAGAGACCTTCAGGATCATCAAGTCCAACCTTTTCCTAGCCCTGTCAGCACCGCTAAACCCTGTCCCCCAGCACAGCATCTACCCTTCTCTTAAACACTTCAAGGGACAGTGACTCAACCACCACCCTGGGCAGGCTGTAGCAAAGCACCACTGTTTGTAGGCAAAAGGGAACATGAGGCAACCTGCCCTGGACAACTGATACGAAGTCTTGTGGATTACAGGCGGCTGTAAGTGTGAAATACAGAAAGGACTTTGGAAAAAATACAACTCCAGCGCTGTTGTATTTTTAATAAGTTTTTTCCCAATCAATTTTGTAGATCATCTTTTTCTCTTTCCAGTATTTGAGTTGCAACCAGTTACAATTACGGAGTTATTTTTGCAGTTAACACTTTAAGAAACTGGTGGTGGAGTTTTGCTCATTTGCATATTCAAAAATGCTTGTCTGAAAATACAGAGTGGTGTTGTGCTTAAAATGAAAGCTTACTTCCAGCACAGCTGAGAGCCAAGTGCTGAGGAGGGCGCAAACCTGACTTCTAGGCAAAACTACGCCTTACAGCAAAACGCAAAGCCGTGCCTGGCCAGTGATGCTCCTGACTCTGTGTTCCACAGAGCTCAGGAAAAGAGCACTGGGTTAGTTTTGAGTCGTTTCCTGCAAACGCTGGTTCTTCTGCTCAGTACTAGTTTAAAAAAAAAAAAACAACAAATCACCAAAAAATTGTTAGAAATCATTATGAAACAGGACTGGAGGACAAGAGAAGAGAGAAGGCACAAATGTGCTGTTGAATATCATGAATATCCATCGTGGATATCATGTGCCAGGCATGGAGAAGAATGACAGACTTGGGCTTCTTTCTAGAAGAAGAAACATAAATAAGATTGGGGCTAATCGGCTTGGAGAAGGGATGTGATGAAAGGGATGTAGAAAGTAAAGATTTATATTGTGGAATTTACTGCTAAAATGCACTGAATAGGAAGACAAAAACCACAGTGGTTTCAAAAGTAAACTGGAAAATCCCAAGAGGGATGAAGATTTAGTTACATGATTTTGGGTGCAGCTGATGGCTCTGGGCATGCAAATTGTAGAGGTTGCTAATTTTGTGGTGGCTGGAGTTGGGGAAAATACTTGGACAGCAGCATTCACGCCTCCAATGTCCTATACATATTCCTTGAACTTCTGTGCTGAGCCTTTCAGAAACAGCATACTCCATCCCGCAAACCTGAACTGGGAGAACCAGCTCTAGTACCTATGTACTCAAAAAGAAGTTGCCAAAAGGGCTGAGCTATCTGAGAGCACCTGGCTGGATTGGATGTGCACCCTGTATAGCTGCAGGGAAGGGAATGTTTGGACTCCGGGCTTGCTATGCAGGTTAAACTGAACTTCTCAAAAGTTTGGGAGACAGCAGCAGTCAAGACAAATAGCTTAGGGAGCCCTTTGGGATTGTAGCTTTTGGATTGTAGTGAAGTTGTGTGTTACTTGTGGTTTTACACTGTTCATCTAGGTGTCTGCCATCCTACATGACTGTTTTGGAGAAGTTGCTTTTTGCTGTCTTCTGCCAGTGGAAGGGAGAGGATTGAGACCTTGGTTGTTCTGTCCCTTTTCCAATATGTGGGCTTTGTGACTGTGTTCCTTTTGAATGAGATTAGTTCCTTTTCCATCAGTTGCCCATAGCTTTTTTTTTCCCTCTAAAAGCAGCTGCATGAAAACTGTGATTATTATCAGGTTTTAATCAGGAGCTGCAAAATGAGCCGTTGGCTTAATTTCATTTCGCATCTGTCTGGTGAAGCTTTGGACACTAGGAGTACATCTTCATCTGTGGGAAGATCCCATTACGTTAATTAACAGCTTGCAGTCGGCTGGGGTGGGTGGGTTGGTTGGTTGGGGTTTTTTGTAACTACAAGAGTTGTTTGTTTACCTCTTAAACAACTGTATTTCTGCACCAGCCTGACAGCATCCAAGGTGCATTTTCTTGTTTCCTAGCCCTTGTTGTGTTTGGAAAACCCAGTTTGAAAGGAGAGGGCTGTTGTTTTCTGTTTGACTTCGATGTGCCTTCTCCATTGAGGTGCTGAAATGTATTAAAATGTTATGAAATCTGTATTTGTCAAATAGTAAAATGTACTTGTAGTTCACCTGAGAAAAGGTAACCTCAGTGCAGAGTTTTCATGTGAGGAAATCATCCTCGTTTGCTGCAGCCCAGCACACGTGCAGCTCTGCCCAGTGACTCAACCTTTGCCTGTTTGTATACAACAGGAAGTCCCGCTTTGTGTCTCTTGAGTTGTCTCTTCACTTTTAAGAACCCAGTGCTAAAAGAAGCACTGTAGAAGGTCACAAACTTAGCAGGATAACAACAAACACCGTCCCTTTTGGTGCCAGTATCTAACCTGCACCAGCTGACTCAATCTCACAGCACAAAGCTATGGTTTCTGAAGCTGCCAGGTTTTTATTCCAGTCCAAGTATCCTAAAAGTGTGTTTATAAGATCTGATGTAGGAGGTTCTCCTACACCCATAACACAACTGCAGCTGCCCCGTGTTTGTGGTTTGAAACTGCAGCTATTGACCAGTGCAGCCTGAGTTAAGAGCTCAGAAAGTCTCTCGCCAGTTCAATAAACATGACAAGCAGCATGTGCTGTTTACATCGTGGTCTCTTGCCAAGAGTTTTGTCCCCTGAAGTGTCTAATCATCACCTCATACGTCTCACAAGTAATGTCCTGGTATTTGAGCGTGTCTTTGGAAGCATGAGTCATGGGAAAAGAGCTACCCAAAAGACTTCTCTCACATTTTTCACTATCACGAGGACAGAAGCCATAAAATCTTACATTAGGGTTTAAAAGTAGGAGGTAAATTCAGCTGCTTTCAATTTAGTTTTCCTATGGAAAACAAACCATTTCAGCTGACGATTCCACTTCATGTTGTGATCTACTGAAAGATGGGGCAGCAGTGGTGTACCTGCAAATTACTTTTGGAGGGAATTCCTTTACAGGTATGTCATCAACACAGCGGGGTTTACAAGGGGAAGTATCGACACATTCCTCCTGAATTTCCTGTTGGGTCCACAACAAATTGTTATTTGGTTTGCTGAAGTGGAGAAAACCCCCAGTTTTGATAAAGGGTGAAAAATCCAGGAATAAATGTGAACAGCCTGTGACAATATAAAGTATTTCCCATTCCATCTCATTCACTTTTGTCTCTGATCACAAACTGAATTCAGTTGCTTACTCTTTAAACAGTTAAAATCTTTAGTTGTCTTGAGCTTCTTCACAAAAAGAAACAGTTTAAAAAGTCAAATGAAGCTTATTATTGTAAACCTCTCTTGACAGTTTGCCTAATTGTAACAGACTTTTAATAAATATTTATATGAAGATACTTGACAAAAAGCCTTCAGTGTTGTCTGAGGGCAGTTTCTGAAACACAGATAGGTCTAAGTTTTAATTCCATTAATCCCTCTCTCAATGCGTCTCTCATCGCTTTTAAAATAAGCAGCATTGGAATACAGTGACAATGTGGAGATCCAGGACGTTCCAGTTGAAAGCCTTCACTGCACCCACAGGTGTTTGAGGTATCTTATACTATGCAGTGCTAGAATGTTGGGTTTTTAATACTAGAGCTTTAGAAATACACCTTCAGCAGGAAAACGCCAAGTTAGGCAGGATGACGTTTGATTAGCGACTTATTTGTACATGTTTTAACTACCCATTTAAAGTTATGGTGTGTGATGTGTCTTTTGCTCTCTACAACTATCTGAAAGGACATTGTAGAGATGTTGGTGCTGGTCTCGTCTCACAGGTGACAGAACCAGAGGGAATGGTTTCATGCTCCAATAGGGTAGGTTTAGATTGGACATGAGGAAAAAATTCTTCATACAGAGAGTGGTCAGGCACTGGAATGGGCTGCCCAGGG
>JAOXOE010000343.1:5749318-5763259 GCA_028565055.1 Phoeniculus purpureus | reverse complement strand
GTTGTGGAGTCTCCTTCTCTGGAGATGTTTAAAACCTACCTGGCCATGTTCCTGTGTGACTGGATCTAGGTGATCCTGCTGTTTTGGGGGGATTGGACTAGATGATCTTTTGAGGTCCCTTCCAATCCCTAATGTTCTGTGATTCTCTATTACCTTCTTTCTACTAGCACATTGGTTTCAAGAGCCTCTCAACATCCAATTCTCCATCCATCTGGTTCTCCCTTCTAAAGTCTGGGACAACCCCTGAGCCTGGGATGGCAGGGAATCACAGAATCACAGCACATTAGGGATTGGAAGTGACCTTGAAAGATCCAGTCCCCCTGCCAGCCTGACCCAGGGCTGGGTTAAGCAGTATAATTACTCTTGTGCGACCAAGTGAAGCCTTGAGGGCTGGGTTCACAAAAGGGTGCCTTGTTTGGTTTTTTTCTTGAAGGCTAGACCCCTGCCTGCCCTTCTTACCCAGAGCCTTGCTGGCATCTCACGATAGGAATGTTGGTGCTGAGTTTATGGCCTGAACCTCTGACAATTGCTTCGTCATGTTGAATGGCTGAAAAACCAGTTTGTCTAATTAATTACTGAGACGATCTTGCTGTGGGTGGTTTATTGGGAGAAGTTCATGGGCACAGTTCAAGCTGCTAAAAAAGAGGACATGCTGCTTCGTACGTCCCCAAATACAATGGGCCTCATTCTTTGGAGGAGATGCTGCCGGTAGACAAGCAGGGAAGAAAAGAGGGTGGTGAGAAGAAAGTATGAGGCTGCTGGGATGTGGGAACATCCCTGGAAGTGTTCAAGGCCACGTCAGATGGGACACTGGGCAACCTGGTTTGGTGAGAGGTGGCCCTGCTCATGTCAGAGGACTGCATGATCTCTGAGGTCCCCTCCAACCTGGAGGCAAACTTGGGAGTGCTTATCCTTGCTGAGTGGCCAATTCAGTGTTTAGCTTGGGCTCATTGCTTGGTCCTTTCCTCTTCCCTCAGTGGCTGAGATACAGCTCCTAAATGGTGCAAATTCCCAACCCTTCCACTTGGCTCCTGCTCTACAACCTCTTAAAATGCTGTGTAAGAGCATTGTGTACGCTTGGGATCTGGTTTAGGGGTGAACTTGTCGAGTTGATGGTTGGGCTTGATGATCCAAAGGGTCTTTTCCATCCTGAATGATTCTATGATTCTAAAGCCTAGGTAGTTCCTTTTCCCAGATCTTTCTCTCAGCTCTGGTGAGGGAGTTATCAAGGACTCTAACACAAATCATTAAGCTGTTGATACCCTCTTTTCAGCCTTCAGTGAGGCTGCACATACAGATAAAAGTGCCATCCGACTCATGAGCCCTGGGGCAGAAAATACCCTGTCACCACAGAGCATTTCTATCATGAGTACAACTACAGAGCAACAAGAAACTCCTCTCAGGATGATGATTAGCTGTGTGGGTGTTCTTGTTTTGAAACACACATTTCCATATGCAAGAGATGTGGGCAGTTGCCACTTCATTTATCTGTGCTGTTGAGTTCACGTGCAAACAACCCTAATTCCAGATACATTATTTCATGGCGATAAAGTGATTGGGATCCCTTCCTTAAAGCAAGGTTAAAGGGTCCTAAAATGAACCAGAGGGAACAGCTTCAGGCTCCACCAGGGGAGGGTTAGACTGGCCATCAGGAAGAAATTCTTCCTGGAGAGAGTGGTCGGGTATTGGACTGGGCTGCCCAGGGTGGGGGTTGAGTCCCCATCTCTGGATGAGTTTAAAAGATGCTTAGATGTGGTGTTGGGGGATGTGGTTTAGGGGTGACCTTGTAGAGTAGGGTTGATGATTGGACTCGATGATCCCAAGGGACTTTTCCAAGCTGAATGATTCTGTGATTCTAAATACCTGTTTGTGGCTTTTCGACAGATTCTAACCAAGTCTCCACCTTCAGGAAAAGCCTTTCAAAACTTTCCTCTCTTGGTCTGTAACATGTTTTCCCAACACTTTGCACCCTACTGTGCTCCCCTCCATACATTTCTCCATGACTTTAATCTGACAAACGTTACAGAGATTGTACACGGGGACTTTAACATGCAGATGGGTTGTAGGTCCAAGGTGTTTCCTTGGACGAATGCTAGTTACCTGTGTTGTGTTTCTAATATGGAGCACAGAAAACCTGTTCCCTCTGTCTAGAGGAACAACCTGCTTACCTGTGTGCCTTCAGAGTCTCTCTGGTTAAGCGACTGGGAACAAGAGCAGAAGGACTGATGCTCTGTTGGCCAGTTTGAATAGCAGAAGTTGTTCAGAGTTCAGAATCCATTAAAACAACCATCACTGCTCACGACGTGGCTCTTGTTTCCTTCTCGCAGTAGTGTAGTCTGTATTTCTTAATTTCCATGTTCCTTTTATGCCTGTCACACTTTACATGATTTTGTCAATGAAGTTCTTTTATTTGGCTTGTTGCAGGTGTTGGTTTTCTCCTCATGGCATCTGAAATAAGGCTTCTGCTTCCCTTTTGCAGTCTTCATTCTGTGATTGAGAGATGTTGGGAAGGCAGAGCATAAACCTGCTGAGTGCAGGGCTATTAGGAACATTAAATAAACCTTTCCCTTCCTTCTAAAAATAAAAGTACCTGATGACTGGTCTGTTTGTCTGGTATAAAATGTACTTTCTCATAAATGTAAAATGCGTCTGTTGGGTTCCTTTGTCACTTCAGTTTTCCTGGTGTATAGTGTCTATTGCTGTACTGTTTTGATAACTTATGGGGGCTGAGTTTCCTGTTTACTGTGTGTTAACCTCACTGGTGAGTTTTCATGCTAACAGGGATTTTTACACTGCAGAGCTAAAAGGTGTAATTAACGTTACTGTCTGTTTCCAGGTACATCCACCTTTATGGAAGCATTAGCAGCCAATGGTACAACCAACATACAGACATCTGTAACAGGAGTGACAGCCAGCAAGCGGAGATTTATTGATGACAGGAGAGACCAACCTTTTGATAAGAGGCTACGTTTCAGCGTGAGGCAGACAGAGAGTGCATACCGGTACAGAGACATTGTTGTCAGGAAACAAGATGGATTTACACACATTTTACTATCAACAAAATCATCTGAAAATAATTCACTAAATCCAGAGGTCAGAACTGTTGTGATTTGGGGGTGGGGACGGGTGCTGAGGTAACTTAAGTCTCTGCTTTGCTTACGCCTTTTATTCAGTCACAAACACAAGTGAAACAAGATTCAGGTTGCTTGCAAGATGTTACGCACGGAGCTGACTTTAAGTGTTACTCAGTTGAGTTTTGACTATGCTGTCTGATCAGGTAGTTGCACCATCTCACATAAGATGTGGCCATTTACAAAGCCCAGTTTGCAACAAGCTTTAGCTTGAATTAAGGTTCGTTTATCTGAACTGGCTGTGTGTGCCATCTGCTGTCCGAGTCACAGAAATGATGAATGAGTGCTTTAGTTACACATAACATCTTGTAGATCTTTCCTTAATGATGTCATTATCTTTGTCTAATTACAGTTTCAAAATGCAAAGCTTCTAAGACTTTTTTTTCTTATTTTGGAATATAACTTTTCTAATATGATGGTTGAGTGAATAGTAGGAAAGAATGAAAGGTGAAGCTCTCATGGGAGGAAGAGAACAGAGCAATATGCTGCTTGTTAATGATGTAATAAAGATTCTAATGAATTTTTTTATTTTTCAGGTAATGAAGGAAGTCCAAAGTGCACTGAACACAGCAGCTGCAGATGACAGTAAACTGGTGCTGTTCAGTGCAGTTGGTAGCATTTTCTGCTGTGGTCTTGACTTTATTTATTTTATACGACGTTTGACAGATGATAGGAAAAAGGAGAGCACTAAGATGGCAGAAGCTATTAGGTATGTAGTAGTATCCTCGGTGGGAATTCCTCATCGTGTAGTCTGGCTTGTTTTATCTTTTTCCTTTGAAAAGCCTCTAATTCAGCGTGATCTCAGATAACCACCTGTTGTGTGATGCTGTGTGCAGCACCTCTTTGCATTCCCTGCCCCTTTCTGTTTGGGTTGTCATTTCATGCACCGCTATTTTGTCTACTCAATTGTAACAACTGGTAGTATGGCAACAGGCCTCTGGCTGAACCCAAATTTAAAAGCACAAACCAAACCAGGATTCCAGGAGAGCGCATGCAAGTACGAGATGTCCTTTGAATGAGTAACTTGGTAACAGCATTCAAAGCAGTGCAGTGCTGGATATCTTAAGGGAGCAGATTAATACTAGTGGCCATCATCCCAACACTGGGTACCAAACCTGATGTTTAAACAAAACGAGCTGAACTACTACAAACTAGAACAGTACAGGTGGGAAAGAGTATGAATTTGAGAGAGTTCAGTACAAAAAAGTAGCTCATCATTTGAACACTGGGTTTTAGGCACTTGTCGGATTCCAGACTGTCTGTATTCCTTCAAATATCTATTTTCTGTTATTATCAGCATTAATATCCCTAAAAACGGCCTTGTAACACACAACAGGTGTTTCATTGGAGGTAGAGTTGGTCATAGAGATGATAATAGGCTTTTTCCAGAGGAAGATTATCAATCATTCCATGTAAAAGTTGCTCATGCACTGACTTCAGATGTGGTCAGGAGACAGAGCCTCTGAGCAATGAACCACTAGTTTCATTCAGGCCCTTCCATAAGCCTGATTATCCATTGTTGATAGGATAAAGGTAACCTAAAACACGACACTCCTCCTTTTCCATACCTGTGCATTCACATATAGAGATACCTCCCTCTGCAGTATTCAGACATCATTAAAATGATCTTGTCTCTGGACAGGATGTGTGTATGGCAGCCTCCAGAAGTTCACTAGAAATGGTTTTTGCAGGGCTTTAACCAGAGGTGAGGTTGACAACAGCCTCATCTAAGAGAGGTCTGTGAGGCTTGTGTGCACCTGCCCAGTTATTGTGATTTGTTGGTCTGGGAGAACTACTGGGCTTTCATAGAATCAGCGAATGGTTGAGATTGGAAGGGATCTTAGGGGGTCTTCTTGTTCAACCAGCCCTTCCTTAAGTAGGGTCACCTAAAGCAGGTTGCCTGGAACCATGTCCAGCCAGGGTTTTTTAATATCTCTGAGGATGGAGAGTTTAAAACCTTGTTAGCTGTCTGTTAGTCTTACAGACGGTGTTTTGGGATGTTCAAAGGGAATGTCCTGTATTTCAGTTTATGCTGATTGCCTCTGGTCCTGTCACTGGGCACCACTGGCTACATCTTCTTTGAATAATCTTCCCTTCAAGTATTGATACACTTTGATGAGAACCAGCTTGAGCCTTTTCTTCTCCAGGCTCAACAGTCCCAGCTCTCTCACGCTTTACTCCCAAGATGATGCAGGCCCTTAATCATCCTGATGGCCTGTTAGACCCTGTTCAGTAGTTTCACATCTCTCTTTCACTGAGGAGCCTGTAGCTAGACATCAGTGCTGAGCAGGGGGAAGGATCACCTTGCACAGTCCACCAGGAACACTCCTAATGCAGCCCAGGGATACCGTTATCCTTCTTTCCCATAAAGGCACATTGCTGGCTCAAGTTCAGCTTGGTGTCCACCTCAGTCCTGTTCTGACAAGGTGTTTTCCATCTGTTTGGCTTCCAGCATATATTGGTTTCTGGGGTTGTTCTTCCCCAGGTGCAGGACTCTGCACTTCGCGTTGCTGAACTCCCAGAGGTTCCCATCAGCCCATTTCTCCAGCCTGGCTGGGTCCCTCTGGATTGCAGCACCACCTTTAGTGTATCAGCCTAGTTTGGTATCAGCAGATTTCCTGAAAGGACACCCTGCCCCGTCATCCAGATCATTAACGAAGCTGTTGAGCAGTACTGGATCTGACCCCAGTGGGTACACGGCTTCTGGCCTCTAATCACGTTTTGTGCTGCTGACCACACTGTCTGGGCAGACCATCAGGTATTTTTCAGTCCACTCCACTGTCTGCTCATCCAGCTCACACATCTGCAGCTTGTCTGGGGGTCTTCAGGGAGATGCTGAGAGCATCACTCTGAAGTCTAGGTAGGCAGTATCTACTCTCCTCATCCACTAAGCCAACCACCTCATGATGGAAGGTTGTCCGTTTGGTTTTGAAATTGCTGTAACTGTGGCTCTTACCGAGTTTTCAAGGGCTGGTATATTTTACTCTTTATACGTGTGTAGTGAGTGCATGTTTCTGTTTCTCTTCAGGAATTTTGTGAATACTTTTATTCAGTTTAAGAAGCCTATCATTGTAGCAGTAAATGGCCCAGCCATTGGACTTGGAGCATCTATATTGCCTCTGTGTGACGTGGTCTGGGCTAACGAGAAGGCCTGGTTTCAGACACCATACACTACTTTTGGACAAAGTCCAGATGGATGTTCATCCCTAACATTCCCCCGGATAATGGGCCTGGCTTCTGTAAGTAGCTTGCAGGGTAGAGGCTGACAGCTTCACAATGCACTTGTGCTAATTTATCCAGTGACTTTAAGACTTTTTTTCTTTGCTGTGTTGCCTTTCCTTTATTTTGTCTCTCTTTCATGAAAATCTTTCATGAGAAACTGGTATTTATCGCGCTTCTGCTCCATGCTGTTACAACTTAGTCTTTATCTGTGGGCACAGAACAGAAAGGCATAGAACCTAAATCTGCATCATGGACACCCTTAACCCTGACGGTGGCAGAAGGGTCGTGTCCTGCATGCAGAGACATCCCTGCTGATGCTTTGTGAGGACCAGCCACCAGTGCATTGTGTGTAACACAGCATCAGGATGTAGCAGAGAATGGGCTGGTCTGCACTGCTGTCAGCTGGAAGCGGAGCAGGGTGTTACCAGCTATTAGCAGTCTCATACCAGTATGCAAAATGGCTCTAATGCACTTGTTCTCAAGAAGTCACAGCAAGCTTCCTTGTTTTGTAGATCTCTGATGTGTGACAGTAGTGTGTTACGCAGGAAATAGTCCCATCCCCTCTGGTTTTTCAGTCGTGCACTCTACCGACAGCACTGCTGCACTGAAAAAGAAGTACTGCTTTGTATTGTTGCAGGGTCTTCCTTAGCATCCTGCCTCTTGTTTTCCAACTGGATGAAAGAGTCAGCTGTAAAAAAGCTATTCTGAAGTGCCTTACCTGCATCAGTTTCATGTTGCTTGCTGGTTTTAATGCTGTGCTCTCTGAAAACTGTAAGACCTGTGTCCCGTTCCAGTCTGAAGTGGAACAGCGAGAGCGTGGCACGAGTGCTTGTAGCCTTACCCGTCTGTCCTGAATTGCTATGAAAGCCAATCTTTTCCTGTAGGTGTTTATTGATTTTAAAATACCCATTTGGGTATGTCACAGCCTTAGTCGGAACAGATCTAATGACTAATTGTGGGATGCCTGGATTTAGTTATTAGAAGGGAACAGAAAAGGTAATTAGGTTAACAGTTATAAGAGTATCTTCAATATCTTAGCATGTTTCAAACTACTGATTGTTCCTTTCCCTCTTTATTTGGACATCTATCCATCCATCCATTCCATCATCCATCCCTGTCCTTTAGAGACTTGTGTTGCTTTTTTTTTTCCTCCAAAAGTACAAAACCACACGAAGCTCTTCCCTAGGGTACTCTCCGTGTGTGTTTGTGAATGCCTGCATTTTTTTCAATATAAAGATGTAAATGCAAAGCTGCCAGTGATGGCAGTCCCCCAACACTCAGTGCAAAAGGGAGCAAAACAAGTCCCCTGTTTTCTCTGTCCTTGGCCCTCTGAGGAGAGCAGTGTCCATGCAGAACGGTTCAGGGCTGGGCTTCCAGCAGCAGAGTCCATTGAAAATGTTGATGAAGTAGCATGCTCCCTTTCTGTAAAGGAACGATAGAAATCAGCAGAAAGATGTTATGAGTGAGATGAGAGGTATTTAGGGGGGAGCAAAGATTAGAATGTCATACAAAAGAAAGAACTGAGGCCTCTCTCTGCATCATCAGATGTGCTGCAAAGGTACGAATTCAGCAGTTAGTCCCACACCTGTCAGTCAGATTCAGTGCCTCAGTTTTGTTATCAGCAGTCATGTAAAATCTTCAACCGTGACAGTTTTCAGGCAGTATCTTCCCTACCAGGTCAGTCGTGTCTGGTTGAGCAGATCTGTCACAGAGGTGGGTTTTGTATTTTATTTGGGGTTGGGTTTCACAGAATGGGTTCAGCAGAGTTAACTGTTACAGGACGTCAGAAGCCCCGGCCTTAGAATGCAAGGCTGACGGAGTCTTGTGAATACCAAGAATTTTGGAGCTTTTTTAAATTTCATTTTTGAGTTTTGAAAACAATCTCTAATAGATCTTAAGGTAATGTCTGTTTGGGGTGAGGGGTGATTATGCGCCTACTGTGGGATCCCTTGTTTCAGTTTCTGGCCCTGGATGTAGACTAGCAAAGCAGCTACATGATCAGCTTCGCTCGCTGCGGTTCTCTGTGGGCTGCAGCGTGCTCTGCAGCATTTCTTACGTTGTCCAGTCAGCCATGAGGACTCACATTTCCATGGTGCCTGTATTTCACATCACAGCCAGGGGCTCGGGCATTACAGAGACCAGCTGCCTCCTTCTTGTGGTGCGAGAGCTGAGGTTTTCCATGGCAGCTATTGCCCGTGGGTTCCTCTGAGGAATCACTGTGATGGGGGGATGTCCCAGTGCAGTTCCTCAGCTTCCAGCTGTGGAGAACATGAGAGCTGTTAATAAGAGTCTTATATTAGTTAAATATTTCTTTCTGTGGCTGTATTATAGTTCTGGAACAGTAATCACCAAGTGTTAATTTTTGCAGCAGATACAAGATGGGATTATATCGTTAGAACTAGTTTGTTAGTGGGTCTCCAGCAAAATCTGCTGAGCAAAAACGGATCTGAACTAAAGATCCTAAACCAAAACATTTCCCTTCGAACCCTGTGCAGAGAACAGTCATTTCACGTGGTTTTTGGGCTAACGCTGTGTCAGAAACAAGGCAACGGCACCGTAATCGTTTGTGGGTGTCCACACTCAGAAGAATTGGGCAGTTTTAGAAACACACGAGGGGTTTCCAGCATTCCTTTGTATCCTTGTTGCTCAAGGTAAATGTGGAGGGTATGTAGAGCTGAGCAGCTGAGTTACCTTTCCAACTTTGCTAACTCACAGCTAGGTTGGCTTCACGGTGTGATCTTCGATATAAATGTTCAGTATCTGTAAAAGATTTGTGAAGATTATTTTCTGTGCATCCTTAGGACCCAAGAGAGAAATGTCTGTGTGTCGCTGATTTTTGGCTGCCCTTGCAGGCCAGTGTCTTTCACATATCCTCTGGAAAATGAGAAGGCAGAGCTGGGATAGCTAATGAACCTTGGGTGCTTGATTCTGTTTGCACAGAAAGCAGAACTGTAAGGGAATACAGCTTGTACTTCTAGTTTGATGCTGCTCCTTTTTTTCTGCTAATGTATGTGAACCAACCTTTTTGTTTGATTTGTTTTGACACAAGGAACAGGGAGTCAGCAGTTGCACTGCCAGTAGAACCCAGACACTGTACAAAGGGGCAAATAATAGACCTCGAAGTTTGTTCGTGTCTTCGTGCATGACACTGCAGTGCTGGGAATATTACCTGGAGTAATTAAACTTCAGATCCTGCTGCTGCAGTAGCTACCAGAACTTCCAGTATTAGAGAACATTAACAGAGAGCTGCTTCCCCAGAAATGCCAGATGTCAGGCTGGTGCGTTGTGTAACAGCCTCCATGCCCGTTTGCCAAGAGCACAGTGATGGATTTGTCACTTTTGCAGTGTAAATCAGTCATGACTGACCAGTAAAACTGTCTGGTTCTGAGGCTGACAGTTACCCTGACTTTTTAATCTTCTCTGGCTGTTCTCATGCAGATGTCACTGCAAAAAACAACTTTAACTGCAGGAGAAACTCCACTAAAGCTCCATTAATGTGTAAATGGTTGTGAGGTGAAGTTTCAGTGGGGAAGCTGATAAATAGGGAGCTGTACAATTACAAATCGGAGACATTTCTAGAATTAGAGATCACTTGGCTGCATAGAGAGTAGTGCTCCCTTCTGAACCTTTACACTGTGTACAAATTCTTCTAAATACTGGGGGTTCTGGGTGGGGGTTTTTTTTAATTAGACTGATAAATCAACTTTTGAAAGGATTTATCAGTTCAATATTGAACTGCTGAACGAAATGGGAATGTTTATGTTCTAGGAATTTGGTCAGAAGTTTGATTATATTCTGCTAAATTCTAACGTGATCCAGCTCCTTTAAATTTTGTGTTCTAAATGAATCACAGAATGGTTTAGGTTGGAAGGGATCTTAAAGATCATCTAGTCCCAGCCCTGTGCCATGGGTGGGGACATCTCTCACCAGACCAGGTTGCCCAGAGCCCCATCCAGCCTGGCCTTGAACACTTCCAGAGATGGAGCAGCCACAACCTCCCTGGGCAACCTGTTCCAGTGCCTCAGTAGCCTCACAGGGTGGAATTTCTTTCTCAGATCTGACTAAATCTTATGTTTTTTCGCTTGAAACCACCCCCCTTGTCCTAGCACTGGGTTCTCTTGTAGAAAGTCCCTCTCCAAGGGAGTTCCTCAAGCCCTGCTCTGGCTGATCACAACACAGAGTTCTTTTCCTGGCTTTCCTCCCCATCCCTTCACTCTCCTCCCAAGGAACAGGCTGCTTAGGGGGGTTGTGGAGTCTCCTTCTCTGGAGACATTTCAGACCCACCTGGATGTGTTCCTGTGTGACTGGATCTAGGTGATCCTGCTGTGGCAGATGGACTGGATGATCTTTCGAGGTCCCTTCCAATCCCAAATGTTCTGTGATTCTGTGATGCGCTCTCCTGCTTTGCCCATCACCAAAGCTGGATTTAACCCAGGACCAAGACAGCACCATCCCAACTCAATGTCCCACGTTTGGGCAGGGGATGAATGATGATGACTTTAACCACCATTTGATGGTTCTGAGGCCATCATTTCCAGACCAACCCCACGCTAGAGGTGATGAACAACCCGCGCTGATTAACAAGCAAGATGAGCTAATGGTGCTGTGGAATGGGAGATACCACAGAAGCACAGAACATCAGGGATTGGAAGGGACCTCAAAAGATCATCTAGTCCAATCCCCCTGCCACAGCAGGATCACCTGGACCAAGTCGCACAGGAACACATCCAGGTGGGTCTTAAACGTCTCCAGTGAAGGAGACTCCACAACCCCCCAGGCAGAATCTTACGAAACAAGACCTATTTGCAATTGTGCCATGAAACAGAGCCTTCTGGGGTTCCCACAGATCTCTCTCCTTAAATAAAGCCACAGAGCATAATGTGCATTCAGCAGCTTGTGTTAGGGAGCACAAGGTTTGAAGCAACCTCCTTGTTTATATACCCAGTAATATTGAATCTCAAGATTAACTCATCCAACTTTCACTTTCCACCTATTTCACCAACATATTTGTTTTGCCTATTAGGTTCATTTTAAAGATACCAACACTGCACACAGCATTGGAGCTACTCAACAGGCTGTAAGAGGAATAAGAGGAGAGGACAGTTACAACAGTTACTCCATTTACTCTTATTCTGGAACAGAAGTGCTTCTTGCTATAAACTCAGGTGTTCAGAAGCTGCTGGCCATGTCTCCAAAGCTGTGCACCACAGTTTATAGTCTCACTTGTGATCTATAAGCGATTGTACAGGTTAACATGGCACAGTCCGCTGAGAAGAACTGCTTCTGCTGAAAGTGTGACAGTAGTATCAGCTAAAACGTCTGTCAAGAACAGCAGAGTAAAGCCATAGAGTTCATGGTATAAGTCCATCAACCAGGAGTGTAGAAGAGGAGAACAAAAGTTCCCTGAATATTGAAGCAACTCTAAACATCATACGCCTGTTGTCAAAGAGCTGAGCATCATGACATAAGTAAAAGGAAACTTTACCTCTGCGTGCTAGTCGTACACAACAGTAAGGCATCAACACGGTACTTACAGCTAGAGAATATCAGAGGACACGAGTGTTCATCCATTGGGAAATTGTGCAGCTGCAGTTGGCACTCGGCATTGATGGTAAGCCTGTGGAGAAACCAACCATCTGTTACCACTGATCAGCACAAGGAACAGGCAGAACAGGAGGCAGAGTAACCACAGGTATGATACAAGACTACTCTGAGGCCAGAAAGAGAAGGATTATATCTGCAGACTGTCCACTGGTTATTTAAATAGGATCCAAAACATTATTTATCTAAAAAACAGATAATTTGAGGGACATCATTAAGGGTTTCTTGAAGACTTAGTAAATCTCTGTGTGATATTTTCAGTTGTAAGAAATAGATCAGCAGAAATGTCTTCAGCCCCATCTGGAAGCTTATTATATGTGATGTCCCTAGCACAGAGGACACTACGAATAGAGCTCCTTCTTAAAACAAATGAGCTTCAGTCTGGTAATTACTGACTAAGTCCATCTACTCAGGCAAGTGGCATTAAGCGCTAGTTTATGGTCCAGGCTTCTACAGGAAACAGACACCTCTACATTAACTGCACAGCTGAATTTATGCAGCTAGTGTGCTCTGGATTTTAGGGTTTTATGTTTGCTTCTTTATTTTTTTTGGTGGTTGTTTTAACAACTAATTCAAAAGGCAACAAAAGGTTTGCGTCTCAGATACAGGACGGCACAGAGAAAACCTCTGTCTTGGAGAAGGCCACCTGTGAGGAGCATAACATCATTTTTACAGTGACACTTGAAGAGGATTTGCACAGTTACAGCAGGAGAGCACTCACACCCAAAAGCAAGCAGAGAAGAGAATGGAAAAGCAGGGAGCATGACTGAACCTCATACACTTTCTACAGAATACAGAGACCACATCTGGAGTTTTGTGTCCAGTTCTGGGCACCTCAGTTCAAGAAGGACATGAAGCTGCTGGAAGGTGTCCAGCATAGAGCAATGAGGATGATGAAGGAAGCGGAGCACCTCCCTTATGAGGAGAGGCTGAAGGAGCTGGGTCTCTTTAGCTTGGAGGAGACTGAGGGGTCACCTCATTAGTGTTTATAAATATGTGAAGGGTGGGTGTCCTAACCAAGAGGGATTTGGAATTGACTTCCTAATCACTCTTCAGTGAAAGGCTACTGAAATAAGCAAGAGCTTCTCACAGTGGTGGAAGCTGAAGAAGGGAAGGGCACTGAAGCTATCAGTTGCTTTTTCAGCTGTTTAATTCCTTTCTTCTTGTTTGCCAAAGACTTCCTATTGGATCCCAACTGCAAGCGCGATCAGTATCTGCTGTAGCCTAGAGACGGATCAACAGTCACCGAAGAAAATGCAGCGTGAAAGGGCGGTTTCAGAAACAGTTTGCTGTTTGGAACATGGCCTATGGCAAAGTTCCCTTCTGAGCAATTCATTTCTTCCATAAGTAAACACGTATTTTGATTTCCACAGGCTTTATTTATGCAAATACATACCAGAGTTCTAATACCAGACCGCTGCTGGTATCACAAAGATTAGAAAAACTTTAAAAGCCTTTCCTCCAGCAATTCATCCTTGTGATGAGATGTGACAGACTATCTTTCACCATGACTGATTTGAAGAACCAAGTATTGGAATTAGCATGTATCTAGAAATACTTTATCCTGCCTTGCATCTCTCTCTTATCAGAGAGGTTTGCGACAGGTTTTATGGAACTATATCTCCTGATTTTATTATAAGCACTAAAAAGTCCAACAGTTTAGATAGAACCATTTCCACTTCTTCACGTTTCTTTTATAGAAAGACAAGACTCGGTTGTGAGCATTCTCTTTTAGGCTACGAGATCAGAAGCAAACACAGGGTTAAACATCACAGCTAAAGAACACATCTAGCTGAAGATCCTGAAGCAAGTGTCATGGTAACGAGATAAGGAGAAGGCAGGAAGGTAACAGAAGCTGAGAAATGCCTGAGAAAGCTCTGTATTTCTACTAAGAGTTTACAAAACTACTATCACAGAATCACAGAACATCAGGGATTGGAAGGGACCTTGAAAGACCATCTAGTCCAATCCCCCTGCCACAGCAGGA
>JAOXOE010000343.1:5721514-5742959 GCA_028565055.1 Phoeniculus purpureus | reverse complement strand
GCAGCCCGTTCCAGTGCTCTATCACCCTCACTGGGAAGAAGTTCCTTCTCATATTGATGTGGAACCTCCTCTGTTCCAGCTTACACCCATTATCCCTTGCCCTATAATTAGATGCCACTGAGAAGAGCCTGGCTCCATCCCCCTGACACCTGCCCTTCACATACGTATAAACATTAATGAGATCTCCCGTTTTATCATGCTAAAGAGACCCAGCTCCCTCAGCCTTTCCTCATCAGGTAGATATTCTACTCCATCATCTTTGTGGCTCTGCACTGGACTCTCTCCAGCAGTTCTGCATCCTTCTTGACCTGAGTGGCCCACAACTGGACACAGTATTCCAGATGGGGTCTCACCAGGACAGAGTAGAGGGGGAGGAGAACCTTGTTCTATCTACTAACCACAGCTCTTGTAATCCACCCCAGGATGCTGTTGGCTTTATTTGCCACAAAGGCACATTGCTGGCTCATGGTCATCCTGCTGGCCACCAGGACCCCCAGGTCCCTTTCTCCTATGGGACCTATGCTGGTACCTGGGGTGGTTGTTGGCCGGATACAAGACTCTACACTTGCCCTTATAGTTCATTAAATTGCTGATGATGCAGAAACCGGCTTTCTTGCTGGCTTTTTGTCAAGACATCCAACTTTGCACTGTGGCTGCCTCTGCAAAATGGACAGACCACAGAAAAGAACAACATGATGTGGTCAGAACAAAGCTTAGGCTTCTCCTTCCACTAAGCCCTGTCACTTCCTCTCACAAGCAGCACTCAGTGCCTTCTGCATTCCCTAGATCCAAGCTCTACCAGATCTCACAGCTTACTCTCTGCAACCACAGCATCTCTACTACCTGATGGTGAAAGTCCTCACCACATCTATCTCTGCCTTTCTCAGCGTCCCCCAGGCTCATATTTCCTTCCTCACACAAACAGTGTCAGTAGCCCCAGGCTCCCATCCTGGCCATTACTAGACACACACCTTTATTTCTCCAGGCAGGTTCCTGACAGCATTTGCAAACCCTAAAGGCAAATTCTGTTGGTTTTGCTAACACCTGCTACCCAGCTGCCCCAGGTTTTATCTCCCTTTTGCCTACAAGGAAGTTTGTTCTCTGTTTCCAACCCACACGTTTCTAAATACACAAGATGGGCCCAACACACCATCTCTGTGGCCCATTCCTCACTGGTTCTGACATCCCACATCAGCCTTATCACCACAGTTCTCTTCCACCAGGGGAGAAGCAGGAACACTGAAGTCAGTGGAAAGGCTGAGGATAAGGCAGAGCAGTTTCCTACCTCTCAGAGTTGTGTCACCACTGTATCCACACATCAGGACAACAAAACTCTCTGCTCCTCAAGCAGCCAGCTTGCCCCAGGCTCATTTCTTAGTTCAGAATCTTGGCTCTCCTTCCCAGTCTCAGATAAAACACTCCCCAGAGGCAGAACTTCTGAGTGACCGCTCAGCCCTTTGATCTCAAGCAGCTGGTGCACAGCTGCTACCCTTCACTTTTGCAGCTTCCAGGAGCCTTTTCCATCTTCCCTCTTTCCCTCTCAGCAAGCACAAAGGGCCAGAACACCAACAGTCACCATCTTGCATTCGCAGGCAAAAACTTCTCTCTCCCATCCCACATGCCCTGCCCAATTCTTCCCTGAATTACTGCCCACCTCACCCAGCCACAAACCTTATTTAGTCCCTCCTGACCTGTTCCCAAGTGTGCGAGCAACTACCTTCCTTCTCCTTTTTGCAGCAATTCTCCCCCTCACTTGGGGGTCCTCCTGGGGAGTCACAGTCGTCCATCTGTCCTACAGACAGGAGGGAAGTTGCTGCCGTCCCTCATCCCAGGAATCTTCCCTTGGGTCACAGCTGGCTGCAGGTGGGGAGACAGAGGTCAGTTCCAGCCCACAGCTTTTGTGTGACTACACAGAGCCCAGCAGGCACAGGAGAGCCTGCTTTAAGGCCACCACACCCCCCCCACCAAACCTTGCTGGGAGAGCAGGCCTCTGGTTAATGCAGTTATCACTTCAGAGCCTACATCAGCTGCAGTGACCGCTAACAGCACAAGGTCTTCCATGGTGCTTTGTACAGCTTTAAGGGAAATAGTGAAAAGCCAGAAACCACACTGGCATCTCCAATAAGTTGCAAGATCCAGAGACAGGATTTTAATCCCTTCACGATGTGGAAAAACCATTAGCAACAACCACCAGAAGACAACCAGGGATGGTGGGAAGCAGCACAAATGACTCTGCTAGCAACACTGAACTTTGGCAAATGTTTACATGTGGCAAAGACACAAAGGGAGCTGCTGACCAACCTCTTGAGGTTTTCCTAGATATCCATAACAATTAACTCATAGGCTCATAGGCTGAGAACAGACAGAGCTGAACTGCTCTCTTCTCAGCTTGCTTTCCAGAATTGTTTCTGCAGCAGCTGCTTCACCAGTGATGCCAAAGTGCTCTGCAACCAGATGCTGATTAGAAAAACAGCTTCACCTAATCCAAGATACTACCACTGTCATCTCAGAGCCGAGGCCAACAGCGCTGCACTCCTGCTGGGACTACGCTGAAGCACACGCTTCAGATTTCACTCCTTTCTCAGTTAATAAGGGAAACCCACTAACACAAGATCCTTCCTTCAGGATTCCTTCTCCCCACTCCAGCAGCACACACTGCACCTGCGTTCTGGACATTCAGACACTGTTTCACATCACGCTTCGTGATTGAGCCAGTCATGTGAAGCAGTTACTAGTCACGCATCAAGCAAAGAGCTTTTCGAGACTCTCGTCCATTCAGTTAGCAACCCTGTATGTGTGACAAGGTGGCACTTCTGCTCCTTCTAACCTACTGTTGTACTGTGAGCTGCTCGGGGTGTTTTGGTAGCTCCAGATGCAAACCTGCCTCTGGTAGTTTGAGCCAGTCAGCACCTCTGCAAATAAATATATTTTGGGGAGGGAAAAACCTGCCAAGTTTCCTGCTGATTCTAGTCTTTGTTCTGAAAGGAGCCATGAAGTCACCTGGGCTGAGCAGATCAGCTGTTTTGCTCTGTGGTGATGGAGGAGTGAGCCTGGGGATACCTCAGAGATCAGCAGGGAAGCATTCCTGCAAAACCATGTGGAAGTGCAGGGAGGAAGAGAGTCTCACCTACAGCCCATGGAAGACAACACGCTAGAGCCTAAAAAGAACCATTGGCTCCGAGGAAGGAAAGACTGAACTGGAGCAGTCAGGCAGTGGGATAACCCACAGCCCATGGAAAACTTCAATCCCAGACAGAGAAAGATGATGGAGGACTTGTCTCCCAGAAAGGACGGACATCACCTTGCCACAGCGAAAAGGACTGCCAAGCATGTTAGAACCCTGTACACATGCTGATGGGGTTTTTCCTGTTGTTTGAACTAAATGCGTTCCGGTTTTCCCCAAATCGAGCCTCTCTCTTTTTTGCCTTCAATTCCTAAGTAGCAAGCTAAGCCTCCCGTTGTTTTCAGCCCATTAGCACCTTTGCTAAATTAATTAGTTAATTTGTCCCAGACCTGGTAATTGTGGTCAACTGGTGACACCTACTAGAAATATCTCATGGAGGAATAGAAAACTCTGCAGGTTTGCCAGAGCTGTGTTTGTGCAACAAAACTTGAGCAAAAGGGACTACATTTACTGAAGGTGCCTGACAAATACCATCCAGGACATCATCTCCTTACTGCTGAGCCAAGAAACAAATTGAAAAATAAAGTGTAACTGCTTCACATGGTATTTCCACTACAGCTATGCCCAGCTACCAGTCTCTTGCTCCATCAAGTGACCAATGTCCATTGTGGCACCACATCAGTACTTCAACGACACTTACCACATGCCCCCACATCACAACCACAACCAACTTTTTCTGGATGTCAGCAGGAGTTAACCTGGATTCCTTACAGCTGCCTATGCTCCCAGCATTACTGCACAGTAACAAACCTCGCTTCACTTCAGTCGCACTGTCTGAGGGCACGGTCATAGCATTTTCTCCAGAAACATGTCCGCAAGAACCTGACAGGCACCTATGAGCTTCATGGTATGTCCTGTAAAGCAAGAACCACAAGGTAATTTTGAAGGTAAAAGTTTGGTCAGACTGAAGGTGAGTGTCTGTGTGTGGAGGTCAATTAAGAAAGGAAGCAGCAGCCCTGGTTTCACTGTGAAAAATCAGCTGCTCTCTGATAAACAGCCATGACCTCAGAATTCCAAAGAGCAGATCAGTTAAGTCTTTACTTTTCCATGTTTGATGGGTGCTCCTCCCCATGCCACACACCTCCTGCTCCTCCATCACTGACAACTCATCTCCCTTTTTTTTTATTTCCCAGCACAGGCTAATGTGTATGAATTGGAAGGTTTTACAGACCTTTAACATAAGGAAGCAAAACTCTAAATCCCGATGCCTTTTCCTCCCAAATACTGTAGTAAGCAATCTGTGAAACTAACTTTCCAATTCCACAATCACTCATGGATAGAAGGAAGCCACATACATACACTCAGCTCCTGAGAACTTAAACTCTTACAAACATACTTTTATTAAAGCAAGAATTGTCAAGTTTTTCAGAGGCCACTGTATGACAGTGAAGAGACAAAATTCCATTCCTTCCATCATAGGATGTCCTTTAAGGGCTTATAAATAATGGAAAAACACATCAGCTCTTAGTACTTGTTACCTGAACATTTTTGTAAAAACTATCTTCCTACATTTCTGCACAGTAACAGGGAAATATTAGGAAACTTCTTCTGTAGGCACAGTTCTATGGAGGACAATCATCATGAGTTCCTACAGCCAGCTGAAGCCAGTAGTCCAGATTTCTAAAAATGACGAAGTTGTACAAGTTCTCGCCTCCCTTGTGGAAACCATGTTCGCTTTCTCTCCAGGAAACGGGGCTGTCTGTGAAGCCATGCACTGTCAGAGTCAGCCAGTATGCCAGTTTTGGTTCATCAAAATAGCAACTGCAAGAAGACAAGGTAGTTAGGAGCTACAGTGGAAGAGACAGCATGTTCAAGTACACAATATCAAGTAAAGAAGTCAAAGAGAAAATCTCTAAGTGCCTGTTAAAAACATTGCTTTAGTAAATAATAAATCAAAAGATTTTCTCTCACAGGACACATGGATTCTTGGTTGTTCCTACCATACGTTTAGACATGGCAAACCCACAAGGCAGAGCAATTCTGAATTTCCTACAGTTTTCTTTCAGTAAACAGAACACTCACTGAGAACAGCTTTGTCTCAGGCGTGAAGAAAACAGCTTCCAGCATGTGCTAGCAAAGCACTAATACACAACAGAGACAGGTACCACATTGATCCATGACACGCTGGCATCAAGTGGTTTGGGACTGGACTAGAACTACATCTAAGCCATTCACCACTCTCCATGTTATGACACTTGAACCCAAAAACCCACTCTAAGTTAAATGCCGTAAGAGTCTTGACATACTTTGTGGTATTCTTTTTGCTATCATAAAGGATTTCAATCACATTTCCCATCAGCAGTTCAACATTAAACCACATGTATTTGCAGGCAATTGATTTTCATAGACGGGGGAACTTGGAAAATGGAAGAGCTCAGCAGAGCCACTGTTTCTTAACAATTAAACTGAAGAGCACAGTTATTGTTAGGCTACCGCGCAGGAATTTCAAACCTGAAGTATCCAAAACTGGTCACTGCATTTTCTGCACCAGCTCAGCATGAGCCTGCAGCTCATTCCTAATTAAAAAATCTTTATTTTTGTAGCTGGAGACCTGTAACTAGTGCTGTCCCCTGGGGATCAGTCCTGGGTCCAGTGCTGTTCAATATCTTCATTAATTATACTGATGATGAAATAAAGTGTTGCTCAGCAAGTTTGCTGATGATACCAAACTGGGTGGATTGGCCAATTCACCTAGTGGCTGCTCTACTATTCAAGAAGATTTGGATAGGCTGGAGAGTTGGGCTGGGAGGAATTTAATGAGTTTTAACAAAAACAAATGTAGAGTCCTTCACCTGGGAAGGAATAATGGGAAGCACCAATAGAGGTTGGGTAGTGACCAGCTAGAGAGCACCTCTTGGGAGAGGGGTCTTGGAGGTTTTGTGGATAACAAACTAAAAATGGATCAGCAATAGGCTCTTGTGGTCAAGAAGGCAAACAAGGTGTTGGGATGGATCAAGAGGAGTGTGTCTAGCAGCTCTTTATTCTGCTTTAGTGAGGCCACACCTGGAACACTGTCTCCGGTTCTGGTCTCCTCAACTCAAGAGGGATACAGAATTAATTGAGAGAGTTCAAGAAGAGCTGTGAGGATGGCTGGGGATCTGGAACAACTGCCTTATGAAGACAGATTGAGAAACTGGGGACTTTTTAGTCTGGACAAAAGAAGGCTACATGGGGATTTAATTACTGTCTATAAATCCATGAGGGCTGGGTGTTCAATTGCTTCAGACAGGACAAGGGGTAATGGATGCAGGCTTGCACACAGGAAGTTTTACCTCAATACGAGGGAAAACATCTTTACAGTCAGGGTTATTAAATATTGGAATGGGCTGCCCAGGGAGGCTGTGGAGTCGCGTCAGACCTGTCTGGATGCAGTTTTGTGTAGCTGATTTAGGCTTTTTAGGCAATTATGCTTTTCAGTAAATTGTAGCCTGCTTGAACAGGAGGGTTAGACCTGAGGGCCTCTGAAGGCCCCTTCCAACCCTAATAAAGTGTTTAAACTGTGCACTTTTTGCCATTTACCTCCAACAGTACTCCTGAGAATTATATAAAAGTGATTCTGAAAATTAAAACCTGTTACAAGCATTTTAGTAATGTACTCTTGTCAACCCTTACCACAGCTGCTCCAGTATCTGAATGATCTTCTCAGGAATTATAAAGCCTGTGATTGTGCACAGAAAAGCTTTTTCCAGCACTGTGTTGGGCTCAGGACAGCTATAGGTTGATAAGAAGCTCGATGATTTGTTGTCTCTGGGGAAAAAAAACAAACCCACAAAGACCCCCACTAAAATTAATATACAACATTTACAGCAAGTCTTAGTAATCAAAAACTGCACCAAACAAGTAGTGTCTGCGTATATAGTGTAAATTAATGCTGAAGCAACTAATGGTAAAGCAATTAATACACAAGATGTGACAGTGAGCAGCTGCTCACTCTCTGCTCCATAGCGCAGTGGGTGGGAGAACTACATGGGTAAAAGAGAAACTGCAAGGGTTGAGACTAAGAGAATGTAACAGGTAAAGCAAAAGTCGCAGATGAAAGCAAAGTGAGGTAAGAAATTGATTTACTACTTCCTCTAGCCAGGTAGATGGTTAGCCATCTCCAGGACAGCAGGGCTTCACCATGTATAACTGTGACTTGGCAAGACAAATGCTGTAACATTTCCCACCCTGCCCCAGCTTCTATGGTTGAGGTGTGGGATATCCCTCTGCTCAGCTGGGGTCTGCTGTTGCAGCTATGCTCCTTCCCAGCCTCCTGCCAACCCCCTCCAGGCTACTCCCTGGCAGGGTAGTGTGAGAAGCAGAAAAGGCCTCGACTGAGCAGCACAAGCATAGCACAGCAACAACTACAAACCTGAACACATCTCTGGTGTTATCTACACAGTGCTGGTCACAAATCCAAAACGCAGCACTACCCGAGGTACTACAGAGAACATTAGCTCTATCCCAGTCAGCACCAGCACACACATGTAACCTTAAAAACATGGGCAAGTCATTCAAGACTTACAAACACTCGAGCGCCTAACAGACTTTTCATTTAAAGAAATGTGTCTTCCTTAATTCTTCTTTAACCCTTCCCCAAAACAAATTGTGGCTTTCCTTACTTAAACTGTATTTAAAGATCAAACAAATTCAAAGACTTACAAGCTGACTTGATTTAAGACAGCACCCAGCCATTCAAACAGCTCCTCTGTACTGCACGACTCTTCTGGCTTCCCCTGTAGTTCATTACTCTGTAACACTGGGCTCTGCAAGCCTCTTAATGTGCTGAACGTTATTTTTGGCTTCAGGGCCTGTATTTGGTTTTTTGAGAAGTATGACATCAATGTTGATTCCTCTGCACCTTAACAACACAACACCACAGACACCCGTTAGGAAACTGCTGCACAAAAGGAGCTCTGAACACAGTGAAAATGCTGTATACAGAAAAGTGCAGTGTGTACAACTGCTTACAGGCTGTTATATTTGTAAAAAGCCATAAAATCTTCAGCTTCCTCATCTTTTTGGAAATACAAATTATTGCAACTCAGTGTAGCTCAAGTACAGATGATGTGTCAAGAAGAATTAACTGGGCAGGTAGTAAAAGCAACTCTTTAGAAAGAGGAATTTGGGGTGTTCCAGAAAAGAAACACATGAAAGAGAGCAGAAAAACATGTGAACTGCTCCCAAGACAAAGGGGTCTGCAAATGCCTTCATGCTGTAAGTATACCCATGCCTACACACACAAGGCCAGAGAACGTTCTGCTTTACT
Organism: Phoeniculus purpureus; assembly: GCA_028565055.1. NCBI lineage: Eukaryota > Metazoa > Chordata > Aves > Bucerotiformes > Phoeniculidae > Phoeniculus > Phoeniculus purpureus. The sequence continues at coordinate 5,734,527 of JAOXOE010000343.1, read as the reverse complement.
GGTGCCCTTGATGTCCAGAAGGGTAAGGCATACCTTACACCATTAGGTTATCTCTAGAAATTCCTCAGGCATCGCAACTTGAGAGGTAGCACACATGGGTAGATGCACACAAGGATAACGCATCTTGAAGATTCAGTAATGCTACCGAGATCTATGGACCACCTAAACTCCATAAGCCATGTGTCTCTCACCAAGACAGTCACTTCAGGGAGTAGAAAAAGGAGGGCTAACCTGATCTTTTTCACTCAAGTAGTACAACGAAAGCCAGGCACTGAATTCCCTTTTCCTGTTCCTTTTGGTTTCAGAACCACTAAGTGGGAAAAACGGGTACAAAACAAAACACCCTACTTTTGGAAGGGAGCACAAAAGGTTTCCAGCGGTGCTGGCGACAGCACAAAACACCATTTATCAGCAGGAAGGCTGCAAGTGGAATGTTCAGAGAGGACAAGGATTGTTTTGACAAAATATAGCCCTGTCTTCCCATTCCAGTGGAAGCTACATGATGCCACAGGTCTATTAATACATATCTGTAACATTTTTATTGTTGTCAGTACTAAGAAAATAAGATTCTTTCATGTGTTATGAGCACAAGATTCCTGTGCAAAGGCACTCAGATTGAACTCCGTTATCAGGAAACGACTGCCCTGACCCATTTGCTGGATGTAAGAAAGGAGAGAAAGGAATGTTGCTCTTCCTAAATGCTGCTGCACTACCAGCACTACACATAAGACACACAGCAGAATGCCTCAAGGGCTGCTATCTGCCTAGAGTTAACAAATCTAAGCAAGTTTGGCCTGAATATCTACCATCAAAGTTGGATTTATGTCACCATTTTTATGGTAGCAAGTCTTCACTGTGGTTCTTTCCTGAAGACCACAAGGATGGGAATCGCAAGCTTTCAAACAATTTCCATGTGACACACGAGGATGTCTCATGATTAGTACTTAAAAAAGAAGAGTGGCAATGCAAAGGACTAAAGTGAACCATGAAACACTGTTAAAGGAGTTTTTAAACAGCCTTAATTTCTCAGATCAATTAACTCCCCTCTCACTCTTGGTCTTGAGGAACCAGAAAAGAACAAAGCAGAGGGGAAAGCATTCTCAGGGACCTCTCTGACATCCCTTCTCACTCCTGTGGACGCTCAAAGCAGAACCACACTAAAAGCTACAAAGCTATGATGAAGAAATAACTTTTTCAGCACAGATTCCTGCAGGTTTAGTCAATTCTATGCAAATGCTACTCAGCTCTGGATCCTATCTGTTCTAAGATAATGCAAGCAATTGAGGACTTTTGAAAATGACCCTCAAAGGAAGAACAATACTCAAACTCTGTAAGTAATGTAATTCAAAAACAGCAGATCAATGAATTCCAGAAGAAAGGTGATCTGAGACGATTTGTTACAACATTCTCTTACTTGGTTCCAATCTCAAACAAGAACATGGAGAATAAAATCATAAAGCAGCATGTGTATCAGTGTACATGACAGAAAGAGTGACTTTGCACGTGTTCTGCAGCTACTGATGACAGTTCCCCATCTCAAGTACTACACCAAATGCATGACTTGCACCTATTCATAAAAAACTTCACAAAATGTGTGTTAATAAAGGCTGTGCGTGTCACAGTCATAAAAAAGAGGCAGCACTACCAAATATACAGGTAGAACAGGCTGAGGGGTGAATCCATGAATGCTGATAAATACAGAAAAGGCAGGTGTCAGGAGGATGGAGGAAGGCTCTGCTCAGTGGCATCCAATGATAAGACAAGGGGTAATGGGTGTCAGTTGGAACAGAGGAGGTTCCCCATGAAGATGAGAAGGAACTTCTTCCCACTGATGGTGACAGAGCACTGGAAGGGGCTGCCCAGGGGGGTTGTGGAGTCTCCTTCTCTGGAGACATTTAAAAGCCACCTGGTCATGTTCCTGTGTAACTAGATCTAGGGGATCCTGCTGTCTTAGGGGGACTGGACTAGATCTTTTGAGGTCCTTTCTGATTCCTAATGTTCTATGACTCTGTGAAAGACTGAACAACATAGGGACAAGGAAATGAAGCAACTCCTGTGAATCCCTGCTCCCGAACTGAAATGTTCTGCTATGTAGGAAGTAAAACACAGGAACAGCCCCCCCGCCAAACAATCATAATAAAAACCCAACAACAATAAATCCCAAACACATTTTAAACTAACTCTTCCCTTCACTAAAATGCATCTGGACAAACACAACCAAAAGCATTTGGACTTCATGCCAGTCAGGTTTTACTTTTACATGCAGCTGTTCTTACCTGTGTTATGCCAAGCCAGGAGGAAATCAAATTCTAAAGGTTTATTTTCTTTCAAGGCCCAAAGCACTCTGTTGTATTTCTTGCTATCAGGTTGAAAGCTGGAGTCAGTCATGTCAATAGTTACAACTGCAAACATACACAAAAGCAATTGTTAATAGGCAAACAATTAGCACTAAAAGAGCTGATTTCTGGCATCAAATGCCACATGTATGGCAATGCCACTTTTAAAACTGGTTTTTCCTAGACTAATTGGTCTCAAGCTACAAGTTACACTTATTTTTGAGAAGGAAATTTCATCGTACATTTTACTTGACAAACTGAGCAGTAACACGACAACATCCTGTTCTTACAGAATTCTTGTTATAGATATGAAGTTTCCCCTTCTAAAGTTTTTAATGTAACTACCCATCAACTCCTGCAGGTTCTAATGTGCTTGAGATGGTGCAGTGTTCACAGGGTTTTTTAATTTGTCTTTTAAATCATTAAATCACACTATGTCTTCTTAGTGTTTTCTAAGTGCTTGGGATTTGGACATTACCATTTTGTGTGTGTCAAACATAACACAACTTTCCTGTTCAAGAAGGCAGCCTTGGGTGAAGCCACTCACTGAATTTTTGAAATAGTTTCAAATGTTGAGCTCTACCTTGACTAGTTTAGTATTTTTCTATTTAAATCAGAAGGTGCAGATATACAAAAAACCTTGAGCCCTGCATTACACCAGTATAAACAATACAATGAAAAAAACCAAAAACAGGGAATTTCACAGACTATCCAAGAGATCACACATTTCTTTGCTTGTAACTGCTTTATCATTTGGAAAAAGGAGGCTTTATCTTCATGCAGTGCTTGTATCTGCAACTGGAAAAATGTGACCTTGACAGTAACAAATTTTCAAGAAAGGGAAGTTCCAGCATTGCTGGTTTGATATCCCAGCAAGGTGTTTCACAGGCAAATCTGAAATAAGTGCTGTTAATATAAGTACTACCTACTGTATCTCATTGCTTTTTTGCCAGAATACCGAGAAGGGCAACCTTGTAGTCCAAGTTCCTCATAGGTGTCCTTATCCACTGACAGAATTAGTTTTCCTACAAACAAAATGAACTTCAATTAATCTTCTACACAGCTCTCTTTAAAGTCTACTGAGAATTGTACACATTACACAACATTAGCTTTGGATCACTGGCATTACCAATGTAATCCAGACTCCTTAGTTCCAGTGTACTGTGTTACCACATTAAGCCTTTTTTACTAGAAAGTCATGATCACAGAACACTAGTGATTGGAAGGGACATCAAAAGATCATTAGTCCAATCCCCCTGCCAGAGCAGGATCACCTAGACACATGAACATATCCAAGAGGTTTTAAACATCTCCAGAGAAGGAGATTCCAGAACCCTCCCAGATGACACTGAGAAGAGCCTGGCTCCATCCTCCTGACACCCAACTTTCACATACTTATAAACATTAATGAGGTCACTCTTCAGTCTCTATTTTTCCAAGCTAAAAAGACCCAGCTTCCTCAGCCTTTCCTCATAAGGGTGGTGTTCTGCTCCATTTACTCTTTCTTTTTATGCAAAGTGTTATGAACCAGAATAAGGCAGGTGTTATAGTATTCCTGAGACAGTCACAGCTTTTTTACCCTATTGCTTAATTTCACTGCCTCAATCTTTCCTTGACTGGTCCCCTCACATTTGCTGTGTTGAACAGTACCTCACACTGTGGCCTGAGTTAGTCAACAGTCATGCAGGCACTGCTAAACGTACAAACACAGCTCCTCCAGCTCCAGCGGGCCGGCTCACACTGACTGACTTGCTTACTAGTGATGAGCAGATACGCACCAGAACAAATCCACTTTCATGTTCATAAAGGAAATCTGGCAGCTGCCACTTGGTAGAGAATTTTATACAACGCAGCTCTACTACAGCCTTCTAATTCAACAGTAGACACAAAGACAGCTCCTGCTGAAGACTTCAGATACTGTCACTCCCCACTTCTAATCCTGCATCCAGATCTGGTATCCCAAACACATGAAGGACATAGAACTGTTGGAGCGAGGCCAGAGGAGGCCACAAAGATTATCCAAGGGCTGGAGCACCTTTGCTCTGAGGATAGGCTGAGGGAGATGGGGTTGTTCAGCCGAGGGAAGAGAAGACTCTGCGTTCCAGTACATGAAGGGAACCTACAGGAAAGCTGGAGAGGGGCTTTTCACAGGGTGATCCAGTGACAGAATAAGGGGAAATGGTTTTAAAATGAAGGAGAGTGGATTTAGACTAGATCTTGGGAAGATGTTCCTCAGTACATGGGTGGAGAGACTCTGGAATCTATTGCCTGGAGAGGCTGTGGCTGCCCCTTCCCTCAAGGTCTTCAAGGCCAGGTTGGATGAGGCCTTGAGCAACCAAGTCTGGTTGAGAGGCATCGTTGCCCGTGGCAGGGGGGGTTGGAGTACATGATATCCAAGGTCCTTTCCAAACTGTGATCACCAGGACCTGCAACACATTCCTTCTCTGCATTAATGGCCACAGCTGTAGTAACTGCATTACACAAACTCTGTTACTATCAAGTACCTATTTTGCTACGACTGTTCCAACAGCATATAGGAATACCGGTCACATCTTTGTGTGTTAGGCTAGAAGGCTGAGAGACCAATGTGTGTCTCTATTACAGCTGATATATTGTTAAACAGAAATGAAGAGATTTATTTGAAGACCAATACGACTTCATTATGCCCTCTGTATGTAAAATCTCACCGGAGATGGAAGATTTCTGTCATAAAACTGATGGAACTGCAACAGTGTAATTTAACACATCTCACAATTCTCCAAGAAAAAACACTGAATATTTAAAACATGTTCCTAAGCAGTGCTGGCAATGTAGGGTGTTTTGGGGTACAAATTCTGTCTTTAAGACTGGCAGAAAACAAGAAGCTGGAATGCAGTATTTTCATAAACATAATCCCCTGTAGCAACTGGAATGATGGTTGAAGTGTTGACAGTCTGACACAATACAAAAATAAAGCTGATTTTTTTAAAATGTCCTTGACAATTTAACAGCGTTAATTAAAAATAAGTTAAAAAGAATATTTTTCTCCTCATAAACTTGGGAAGTACAGTAAGCCCTCATTTTTTTCAATGTAAACTAGAAAATGTAAACTACAACACAAGAAACCGATCAAGCAAGCCCATAATCAGTATTTGTTACTACAACAAAACCAAAACATACCATTTGGTAGCAGAGCTGCCACATTATCTTGGTCAATTTTTGTGTTATAGCTAAGTGCATAGCATGAACCTTCAAGAGTAAAGCAGAAAAACAAGAGATTAGAGTCTTTAAGACACGACACTATGATTCATCTCAAGATCATCACACATGCCCAATATCATTTGAATCATTCCAAACCCTTGTGGTTTTTATCAACTAATTTTCTTCCAGCTTCTCAAGCAAAATAGCACCTTGCTAACAGTTTTAATAAATCTTGGACTGGCATTATTTTGAAGGACCTGTAACAATATGCCCAGATATGAAAATACTTTCTTCTCACCTGCAACCTTTTCCACTCAGCAAATACAAAAATCCTACTGTTTTCCAGACTTACTAGTTCAACTTGAAGATGAGGAAAGATGCTTACAGTACTAAATATATTTTGTAGTATTATTTGCCACAAACAGTTTTGTTCTTAAAACCACAAGAGTCAGATCCTGTAAACTTAGTGTACAAACATCATACTGCTTCCATGAAACATGTGCACAGAAATTGCATAAAAGCCATTCATAAAGCTAAAGGAAATAGAGTCCCATTTAGAAAATAAAGGATTTAATTTTCCCATTTCACCCACAAGTTCTTTTCTCTCTAAAGCTTTTTTCTGTCCCAAACAATCACCTGAAGAGTATAAGACTTATCGTATACACACTACTATTGCTTCTGTCAGAGAATCATGTTTTGATTATCTCCTCACCTTTCTTCACAAAAGCATTGAGGAACTCATGAGCAACCAACTCATAAACTGGTAGGTTCCTCACCAAGTAGTACTCTCCAACATCTGCAATAGTACTTTTCAGCACTTCAGGCAGTAAGCCACATTCAGGGATCAAAAAAGACACCTATTAGGAATACAACTGATTAGGAATACAACTGTAAAATAAAAAATACCTAAAATCTGTTCTGGAATAAAACCAAGAAATAAAAACAATTCTTCTACTCAAAGTTACAGCAAAATGAGGTGAAGAAAAAAAATAACATCACACTATTGTCTTCAAAACGCATCAACTTGCAAAGACATCACTTGAGTTTGGCATTTTACATGTGATACAACAGCACTGGAGGTGTCACTTAAGGGCATCATTTTATATGATTTAACTGATGATCTTACTTCACATCATTGTAACTTCAGCTTGAGCTCACACTACAACATTTCCTTCACACTTTGCTGAAGAAAATAACTGGTTGTAATTAAAAATGTTGGCTGAGAATTGGGATAACCGCAGTGGCAGTGTGACAGCCACAGTAGAATAATTTAAACCAGTTTTTGAATCAATGCATTCTCCTCTGTGTTTTGAAGGACCTGTACTGGAGGTCAGGAGAGCAAACAGCCCATCAGAACACAACTGAAGATGGGCTTTCCATACTCAAAAGTGGTAAAGCACACACTAAGGACTTGGCTTCTGTAGCAGTTTGCCAACTTAGGGTAGGAAACTGCTTCTGAAAATGGATGAGCATTTAGCTAGTCTCACTAAGCTCAGCATTCTGTCTTTTGGTCCAATTGCATACCCTTGATTTCTCTTCTGTTTATAACCTTTCCAGATAATGAGATCTGGCAGGCCAAGGTACACGAGGTTATTTCATGGGCAGATACACATCTTCCCAATAACCAGGCACACGCAGCATGAAGGTCCATCCCCTGCTCCCTCCCGCTCTGTCTCTCAAAACCCCTTTTCCGAAGCAGAGATGCTCACGGAGAACACGGACGGGTCTGCATATGAGAGCAGTGACAAGGGACAGACTGCCTGCCACACACACAAACCCTCCTGCGAGCTCCTAGGGGAACTGCTAGGGACACAGCAAGCTCTGCCTGGGCCTTCCGCAGCGGGCACAGAAAGGAGGGGGCCTCTGCAACATCAAGTTGCCCAAGATAACGGAGCAGCTGCTGCTACCAGCACACTGCAGCCTGGTACAAGGCAGGACATGAACACGCAGGCCGTGCGCGGCCGCCTGCCGTCACGTTTCAGCCGCAGCCTTCACTGCGGGACGGACCCCTCTGCCCCTCACTGCGAGTACTGGGAGCCAGCAGCTGCCAGGCCGGCCAAGCACCATCCCACTCCCGCTGGGTCGCTCCTGGGGCTGGGCTCGGCCGCCTCTGTCGCCCTGAGCCAGACGGGGTCCCCGTCCTTTTCCGTTCTCCTGCAGGGTCCGTGGGGCCACCTCGGCAGGGCAAGTCGAACCTTCCCGCCAGCCGCTAACGGCAGCAGCGCGCGGCTCGGTGCCTCCAGTCAACCCCCCCCCCACACGCCCGACCCCGCTCACGCGGCAGTTGTAGGCGTGGTCCTGCACGAGCGCCGCGTGCCGCGAGCGCGGGTGCCGCGCGTGGCCTTTCTCGCACACCAGCAGGTGCCGAGGCGTCTCCTGGAGCCGCCGCAGCGCCAGCACCGACATCGTCCGCAGGGAGCGAGAGGAGGAGGAAGGGGAATCCGCCGAGAGGGAGGGAAAGAGGAGGGTCCGTGGGGAGAATCCGCCGGCAGGAAGCACGGCGCTGACCGGCGAGGGGCGGGGACTGAGGCCACTTCCGGCCGCTCTCGTCACGGGGCTGGTTCAGCTGCTGCTTCCGCTGCGGCGCCTGGCGAGAGCGGCTGGAGTTGCGCGTGCTCTAGGGGTGGGGTCCCGAGCTGGGGTCGGGTCAGGTCCCGGTCCATGCGCGCACTCGGGGCGGGGTTCGCACAGGTTCGGGACAGGATCGGTGTCAGGCAGAGTTCTGGTGCAGTAGCAGCTGGTCTTGTCTCCCAGTAGGCGTGTTGTCCTCTAACGGGTCAGCCCCTGCACCCCGAGATGCTGAGCCACGATAGGGAGCAGACATGGGTGATGCAGGAATTCCAGGTGCACTCCATGATGGAGCACTGGAACGGGCTGCCCAGGGGGGTGTGGAGTCTCCTTCTTTGGAGACGTTTAAAACCTGCCTGGATATATTCCTGTGTGACTTGGTCTAGGTGATCCTGCTCTGGCAGAGATTGAACTAGATGATTTTTCAAGGTCCCTTCCAATCCATAATGATTCTATGATTCTATGAAAGTAAAACCTTGGTGCAGAAGCACTGTCCCAAAAGTGGGACACCCAGTGTGCCATGAGCCAGACCACAGAGATGGGTGTCAGGGGTATTTCCACAGAGCCAGCATAGGCTGGGGTACTGGGGTACAGGATTTCCTTTATAGACCAAAGAATGCAAAACCACCTTACCTCTGTGAATATCGATACCATTTGCTGATGTGACAGGCTTCACTGACCTTTAAGGGCTCATCAACTTTTTACTGCTCGTGCTCAGAGGTTTCCTGAGCAGAGAGTCCTTCTGGGCAAGCAGAAGGGTGTTCAGTATTGCAGTGAGTTCAGGTAGTCTGTGCTTTCTGCTTTCAGTTCTAAGCCAACGGCTAAAGACACTTGTGATCAACATCTTCTATCATCATTTTCCAACGGTAGCCTCCATTCAGCACAGACAGGCTCAGTAGCACCTGCTGTGGCTGGTGATGCTGGCCAAAGGTAAGCTCAGCAAACATCCCAAGCTGGCCTGTCTTTCTGGATGTCATGTGTGCTCACAAGTCACACGAATCACACGGGTGCTTCATGAGTTGCCCTGCAAACAGGAGCTGGACCCCATAGCTAAGGAGTGGAAACATGTATGCCCTCAGTGTGCATTTCCCAACAGGGAATCATTTTACAAGAGATGGGTGCTTGGAGAGAGAAAATGGACAGGAAGAATTAGGTCTTTGATTGCACCAGGCAGCTTTCCAGAAGTTAAGTAATCAACTTCCTTCTGCCCTACAGCAAATATGAGAAAGATGTCAACCGCAGGAGCTGCAGGGGTGTGCACATCCTGTGAGAGAAACCACTGCCAAAGTACTGCATGATTTAATTGGTGGACCACAGAGATACACTGAATATATGAGGTCCTCCTGAACATTTGTGGCCCTTTAGACCTCTGAGTGTGATAGCTGCAGTTCTACAAGGTGATGAAGAAGGTCTTGCATCCACTCGCACTTCAAATGGGGGAGTGCTCATGTTAGCATGATCAGTGCACAAGTGCCTGAGAGCTGGGACCTGTTGCCAGTGTGTCCTCTCCCTGCCCACACACTCTGTGTGTTTAATGAAAGTGTACAGAAATTTCCTTGCTGCCTTCCTGCAGTAGTCCTCCTACCAGTTCCCTAGTGTTGTGGCTGCTCATGTAGTTTAGAATAGTAACAAGCAATTAGCTTGCTGTTTGCTGTTTCTGTACATTGTTCACGGCTCTGTAAAACCTTTTTGAAAACATCACTCAGCTCTGTTCTCTAAACATTCATCAACTCATAAACCTAATACCTGGTTTTCTTGCCGGTTTGACAACTGCAGTTCCAGGTATCTCAAGCTTGCCCTAGGGCGATCCTGACCTGCAATTTCTAGATGAGACATTCAATGTTAACACTCATTAATTTGACTGTTTTTCTTCCTTAGGTGGCTAGACACCAAAAAGAAAAGTTTGTTCAGTATAGATTAGTATAGGAATCACGGAATCATGGAGACCGCTGAAGATCATTTAGTCCAACCCCTCAGCTAGAGCAGGAGCTTTGTTTAGCGTAGAAAAGTATGTGTTAGGGTAAGCTCAGATGTTCAACATCTGCAATGTTGTGTAGATACGGACTGTGAACTTCCTATAATTTTGCTGGCTCACCAGCTATGTATCTCCGTGGTTTGGTGTCGTAACTGGAGCACCCTTGTTCAGTGTCTGGTCAGTTACTGGCTGTTTCTCTGTGGTGCATAGGTACCACTCAGGTTTTACAGATCTGCATTTCCAGTCTGGTGAATTTATGTTACAGCTCCAGCAGTCTATATGCCCAGGCTGTGCTTCTAGCACAGACGGCACTTTTCTGCTGCTCTATGTTGGGGTCTGTCTGATGTTGCTGACTTAATAGCTATGAATAGCTAGTGGTGTGAAAGGGCTGGCTGTGAAAGGTTTGTGTTACAGAAGGAGGGATGCCACTGAGCAGTTAGCAGTTCACCACTTCTGGCTCATTAGGTTAATTCAGACCCACTTGTTTCAGGACTCATGCTCTCTGAGTGCTTGTTTACTGAAGAGACTCTGAACTCAGCGCCTTGTATCCTCCAGTGCATGAGACTGAGATGAAGCTGCACATCACAAGGTCACTGGCTCATTAGTGGTTGTGGAGGGCTGAATTCTGCACTTATATTGCCTGTATAAATTGGATTAATGAGATTATTATGACTAAAAAAGTCTATGTAATCGCACTAGCCTTCCAATTTAAAGCATGCAAGCATTAATGGCAAAGGCACTGTGTGATTAATGTCAGTTATTATTATACCCACAAGCAAAAGCCTCTGCCAGATGAGCATCACACTGGCATGATTAGAAACCTTGTTCTAGTAAAGGGGTGAAAAGTTCAAGCCTCTGATCAATAAGCCCAGCGATCCAGAGAGGAAACTTGTTGATACTCAAAGCAGCCTGTGCAGTCTTGTTTGTTGTTTGTTTGTGAGCTTCTCGATGCTACTAAAATGTACACTAGCTGCTACGGAGACAAATGCCCTGGAAAAAAAATGAGGAGAACCTATGTTGGGGAAGGGTCACGAGAGTCAAGGTTTGTGGTGACTTGTTCAGAGTTCAGACAGTACTTCAGGGATTTTGGCTCACAGCAGTCAGTGGAGCACTGAAGGATTTGCATCACTGTCCAGTTAGTTGGTTCCTATGTCAGCAGTTATTTTTAACCCACCCTTTCTCATACCTGTTGGCTGTCCCGTGTGTGTTTTAGAGAACACCCTGAAGATCATGGACTCCATTAAAAGGAAAACATTTAAAGGTCCAGTAGTCTGTGCTGTAACATACAGAATTGCCCTGTCTTTAAATGGGCTCTGTGTGTACTAATTGTTATAAATGCTGACATCTTTATAGTGGTTGTTACAGTTTTCCCAGTTATTTGCTGTGGGGTTTCTGCATATTGTTAAAAAAGGTAATTTTAAGCTGTAAATAATTTAAGCTGTAAAGCTGTTACAGTTCTCCCAAGGATTTCAAACTAACGACAGGGTAATGCAGCTTTACAGCAGTTCAGTTTCTGTTCTGCATGCTTCAAGAGACTCGGGCTGTAGTAAAGAGCAAAGCGGTGCCTTCAGGCGTCCTCTGGTAATAGTTTGGAATAGGGAAGGACCTATAAAATCTTTCCTGGGACTGGTGAAGTTTCTTCACATTACAGGATCTTTAGCTGTGAAGCCCAGCTGCTGCTTTCAGGTATTTGATTTTCACTATCAGCGAACAACCTTAACTCATTCTTTCTGCTGAATTTTCTGATTTTAAAGAAATAACATTCTTAAAGTGCCTAGACTTTCATAAAATTAAAGTATTTGTCACAGATGTTTTGAAATTGTTCTGTATATTTTATTTCAGTTAATATTTGTTTCAGAAATACTGTTGACTGCAGACGAGAAGGAAGTAAACTGTCTGAATCTTTTAACCTTTGTTGGTGTAATTAGTACTTTGCCAGACAAAACCAAACAGATAACCTCTGTTGCCTTGTTCATCTGACATTAACAAAGTGTTTGAGACTCTGAAACTGCAATTTAATTGATCAAAGGCAACTGTTCTGTAATTTGAGGAAAGTGGGAAGATGCTGAAGACAAGGGGATTAGCTCTGTGTGCTGGTCCAAATACTCAGAGCAGTGATGGATTGGAACAAAGATCCCACCTACACTTGTTTATCAAGGAGATTACAGATTTCTGCCAAGCTGTTCCACAAAGCAGCTGTTCAAACCAGAAGGAGCAGTGAATGGATCCAGTTGCTGGATTTGGTTTAAATGTAATTTCTTAAAAAAAAAACCCAAACCAACCACAGAACTATTTGCAGGATGACTTCAAGGTCTTTCTGTTTCTTGATTTAAGTCCATATTTTTGAATGAAATATTAAAAATGTCACTTTGAAAGACAAGCAATCTGTGAATTTGGGTTTGAATTTAAATTTTGGCAAAGTTAAACCAGTTGTGTTTCTTATCAATGGAGCTCTATCCAAACAAGCTGGGGAAAATGTGACATTTCCTCCATTATTTTTATCATGCATAAAGGGTTTGAGAAAAATGAGGACGGGTGTTTAGTCTCCCTCTGCTCTGCCCTGGTGAGACCCCATCTGGAATATTGTGTCCAGTTCTGGGCTCCTCAGTTCCAGAAAGACAGAGAACTGCTTGAGAGAGTTCAGTGCAGAGCCACAAAGGTAATGAAGGGAAGGGAACATCTCCCTGATGAGGAAAGGCTGAGGGAGCTGGGTCTCTTCAGCTTGATAAAAAGGGAGATCACTGAAGGGTGATCTCATTAATGTTTATAAAGATGTGAAGGGCGGGTGTCAGGAGCATGGATCCAGGTTCTGCTCAGTGGCATCCAAAGATAGGACAATGGGCAATGGGTGTAAGCTGGAACAGAGGAAGCTCCACATCAATATGAGAAGGAACTTCTTCACAGTGAGGGTGACAGAGCACTGGAAGGGGCTGCCCAGGGTGGTTGTGGAGTCT
>JAOXOE010000343.1:5678325-5716242 GCA_028565055.1 Phoeniculus purpureus | reverse complement strand
CAGTGAAGTGATCCTGCTGTGGCAGGGGGATTGGACTAGATGATTTTTCAGGGTCCCTTCCAATCCCTAATGATTCTTTGATTCCATAAGTGATGCCACAGAAGGGTGACAGAGCCATGTGCAGCATCAGTCTCCTTATGATGTCTATTCTCTTGCCTGTGCACCCGGGCATACAGATATCAGGATTGTGGTGGAAGGCCATCAGGTAGAGATGGCCTTTCACACTTTTGCCAGAGTCAAGTCAGCAGCTGCCACCATGGTCTGAGGCCACTGATGCAAACAGCAGAGAACTCTTCATTTGTCACAAGCTGCCAGCAGATTAACCATCATCTCATGAGTGCTTGAACCTGAGATGTAGAGTAATGGAGAGTTCACAGCTAACACTCCCAGCTTATCACAAATGGGGCAAGGAGAGAGATTTCAAACTGGTACCCATGACCTGTAGAACCTTACCTCGCTTTGACTTTACCTGTGATTTACTTTGGTCAGGCAGGGGACTAGGCTTCCCAGGGAGGTGGTTGAGTCGCCATCCCTGGGTGTGTTTAAAGATCTTTTGGATGAGGTGTTGAGGGATATGGTTTAGGGGTGAACGTGTAAGGAAGGGTAGATGGTTGGACTCGATGATCCTAGAGGTCTTTTCCAATCAGAGTGAATCCGTGATTCTGATATTCTGTAATACTTGGTACATCAGGGATCTGTTCAAAGATCCCCTGAAGGAGGCAAAAGTCTGCAAAATAAAACTTACCACCTGCTGTTCCTGAGCGTGGAGGAGTAGAGGAGGAGAGGAGGCACTTTGAGACTTGTTAGTGATTGCTTCTTGCGAAATATTTAGCATTCCTTTCTCTCTGAGCAAAACCTCAATCCTTATAAATGCTCCTTTGTAATAGAACTCACTGCCAGTGTGTGAAAACAGATCAAGTTTTATATAATTTGTGAATAATTTGTATGCCTATGATCCGGCAGAGGAAAGACATCAACAGAACAGAATGATCACGAGCGATCGAGATACAGTACCATAAATTCATGCAGAGAAAAATATTCTGAGCATTTATATAACATACCCCTCTCCTTCTGTGGCCTGATAATTAAATTGAGAAAGATTACAGGTGTCCTCCCTACATAGAAAAAATGTGCATAATAAACTGGAGACAACTCCATGCTGGCTGCGGGGAATAAATGTATGCGCGGAGATTAACCTTCAAGTTTTCAGAGTCCATTTGCAGTATCTGTTCTTATTTGCATACATTTTATTGTAAAATTCACACTGTGACAGTTTTATTATGAATATATGATACAAAAATGATAAAAAAATTAAATTAGTCATTTGAATAAATGACAGATTAGACTGATTTTATTAGCTTATTTTCAAAACAGTCCTCGAACTGTTGCTAGATGCTCCAATATCTTCCATCTTTAAAGTGAGAGATGCTTTAAAGTGAACAAGCTGCCCAGGGGAATTGTGGAGTCTCCTTCTCTGGAGATGTTTAAAACCCACCTGGATATATTCCTGTGTGACTTGGTCTAGGTGATCCTGCTGTGTCAGGGGGGTTGGACTAGATGATCTTTCAAGGTCCCTTTCAATCCCTAATGTTCTGTGATTCTGTGAACTGTGATCAGCCCTGCATATTTCTAAATCCCTGCAGTTTGCTTCAGAGCACTCAGGAGTTATTACTCATTCACGTTCTGTGATGAGCTGTGTGAATGGAGGTTTTCTCAGCAAATGCCTCATTGGGAAATTGGAAAGATTTGTCACATCTGAACTGGGTGTGCATCCTGTGGCAGGACAGTTTCCACTTGGACTAACTGGAAAATCTGCTTGTTTGGGATTTGAACATTGAAGCTAATATTAAAATTGCATAAATGTTTGAATAGGCTTCTGGATTACACTGTGTGGTTGAGTTGAATCAATACAGTGTTCGGTTACCTGACTCTGGGTGCCTGCAAACAAGTGTTTTCATGTTGATTTTGTGTCCAAACTGTGACAACTTGATCCAAGCAGCTTGGCCACTTTATTAAACTGCACATCAAATGGAGCTCCAATTCACAATCAGCGATTTAATGAGCCCTGATAAATAACCCATAACCAGTGCAGGCAGAGTGAGAACTGAAAAAGCAATGCCATGGATTGCTTACCAGTGATGCGTGTGTTCATTTTTTCACATGTCATTCAGTAGCTAACTCATGATGCAAATGCTCCTGTAGGGTGTGTGTGTTGAATGCAGGATGGAGACAAGTTGGGCAGCTGGAAAACAAGAAGAGGGGAAATAAAAGAAAGAGGCACTGTCTTGATCCCTAAGGTCCTTATGACCTTAAACATAACTGATCAGGGCTCAGGGAACACAAAAAGTTGAGTGACTGCAAATCACTACCTGTCTGGCACTAGGCAATCCCTCTGGTTTCATCTTAACATTTTATTTAATAGCACAGGTGGTAAATAGCACTGAAGCCTCAGAGCCTGGTTGCCCAGTTCGTTTAAGAGGATCCATTTTTGACCACCTAAGAGACAATACTAAATGCATCCTTAACTAATGCCCACAGGCAGGTTTGTGGCAGGGTTTGCCCCAAGGATGAACATCTGTTGTAGAGGTTTATCTGATTTTATGCTACTTCCTTGCAGAACGGCAGCAAGCAGTTACCTCTACAAATCCAACTTCTCTGTGTGTGCAATTCACTGGCTGGTTTTATTTCTTTTCCTGTAGTAACAGATTCCTGTTCCCTTAACTGCCTTTGCTTACTTTCTGTGAGCAGCAGAGCTTTCTGCTTTCTCTCAGAGCTCTGGAATATGTAAGAAATTTGCATTAATTGCTATGCTATTACTTTTTATCAATATTTACCCTAAGTGTTTCTTTCTGCAGTCCTTATTTTCCTTGAACCTTTCACATTCCTCTGTAATTTCCACTAATCCAAATGGCTCTGCCTTACCAGCAAATGGCGTGATTTATTTTTCCCACTGCTGCTTAAAACATTTGTTAATGAGCTGGCAAGTTGTGAAAGCATGCACCAGTGGAATAAACACCACATGGGGCACTACGGGCTGGTTTCTTCCTTTCTGGTTTTCCTCACCATAAAATAGACATTAGGTAGAGAAAGCCAAGTATTTTATCTGGGGGAATCTTGAACAGTTTGTAAATACTAAGCACCATTGCCTACAGATTATCTTCTTTCCAACTTGGTAGTTTGAAGTACCATGAGCCTCAGACAGGTGGGCTGTTTTTGTCACACTAAATGCCAGCAGGAGAGTGGCCCAGCACTGTTGGCCACTGCTCTGTTCTAGCCATCAGTACTTTGGAAGCAATGGGAAAACAGCTGCCTTCACTGCCAGCAGTTGTGGGTGGGAAGACGACCATCATGATCCTCCTCACACTGCATCACAGACCTCAAGAGAATGCTCTGCAGGTTAGCACCTTTGAGGCTGGTTATTTCAGAGCTTCAGCTGTGGCACACCAGCTAACTTGGACCAGACTAGGCAAAGGAGTGCTTTTATGAAATGTTCTGCAAGGTCCTGCACCTGGGTTGAGGCACTCCCAAGCACAAATACATGCTGGGTGGAGTATGGCTTGAGAGCAGCCCTTTGGAGAATGACTTAGAGGTGCTGCACATGAGTCTGCTATGTGCAGATACAGCCCAGACCAACCACATCCTAGGCTGCATAAGATGTGTTGAGTTGATTCTGTCCCTCTACTTTGCTCTCATGAGACCCCACCTGGAGTACTGCATCCAGCTCAGGAGCTTGCAATGTAAGAAGGATATGGAGCTGTTGGAGCAGTTTGACAGGAGAGCCATGAAGATGAACAGAGAACTGGAACCTCTCCGACAAGGACAGGCTGAGGGAGTAAGGATTATTCAGCTTGGAGAAGAGGCAGCTACAGGAAGACATTGTGGCCTTCCAGTACCTTGAGTGGCAGGGGTCTAGAGGAAAGCTGGAGAGGCTTTTTTACAGGGGCTTGAAGTGATGAGACAAGGGGCAGTGGCTTCAAACTGAAAGAAGAGAGATTTAGATATGATGTAAGGAGGAATTTCTTCACTGTGTGAGACTTTGGAACCCAGGGAAATTGTGGATTCTCCATCAATGAAAGTGTTCAAGGCCAGGTTTGATGGGACTTTGATCAGCTTGCTCTAGTGAGAGTTGTCCCTGTCCATAGATAACTAGATTATCTTCAAGGTCCCTTCCAACTGGACCCATTCTGTGACAAGTGAATGGGGCAGACTGAGCAGTGTGGTGGTGACAAGCAGTTGGCAGCAAACTGGTCGGTTGTCATGTTTTCCATTAGGACAGCTTTGTGCAGCGAGAATGTTTCCCTTTCCTCTTGTTACAATGGTCTTAAACCAAACCAGTAACTAACGCGTAGTGCAAGACCAGAAGCTAGAAGAGTCCCATTGTGTGGTACTTCTAAGTAACTGCTCGCTGTTCAACTCCCGGTCAAGTTGCAGTATGCACATCCTCACAGCAGGGTCTGCTAAGGGTCTGTTTAGTGATGTTTCTGCTGCTTTAACTTTCATCCCTCTGTGAGACCTAGACTTCCCACTCAGCTGAACTGCTGCTGTGTTCACTTGCACTGGGAGGCTGCTTTTTGGCAACTAAACTGATGCCAAAAATAAACCGTAAAACAAACAAAAAACCTCAGATAAACCCATAGTGGGAGTGTACTGGCTCAAGAAGCTTAGTGCTATCTGCATGTGCTCTGTAGTGTTCCCTCCCTAAGCAAAAAGAGGGAAGTTTTATTATGTATTTTTGCAGTCATTGGTGCAGATCACCCCCAGAGAGCGGCGGCAGAGGTGCAAAGTACAGAACTGAATTTGAAAAATGTTCAGTCTCACAATACTAATACAAATAGCTAATGCAGTAAGGTACAATTTTGATATCACAGTACTGCATGCTCAGAAAAGCGAGGGTGAGTCTGCCTCTCTGCATTTGTTTAAAAGGTAGGAAACTCTGTATTTTGTTTCTCCACCATATTATTTTTTGTTTTAAACTGGAAACTATGGAACAGTCTGACCTTCAAAAGGGGTGCGTGTGCTCCTCTGGGTGTCTCCTGAGCCTTCACGCTTCACTTCCAGGAGTACTGCTGGCACCAAGGATGGGGTTACAGATAAAACATGTCATACTTTAAATAAAGATGATACCAGTGTGGTGTTGAGCAATGTCCCGCTTAACCCTGACTCTCTGGGCTTTCTCTAGGGTCTGTGTCCGATGGCTGGAAGCCTAAATAACGACAATGGTGAAGATTATAGTACGAGTTTAGTACAATAATGCTGATAGCGGCTCCATCGGCCCGTGTTTTTGCCCTGCTTCCCACCGGCCCGACTCTGCAGGTCGGAGCGAAAACATCCGGCACCCCTCACCGCTCTCCCCCACCATCCCGCAGATCCCGCTGCTCCGCGGGCGCCTCTCGCTGCCCCCCACAGTGCCCGCCGGTACCTGTCAGCGCCGCTCGCTGCCCCGCGCCCCGGTCACAGAGGGATGCGGCCGGGCGGGAGAACGTGCGTGGTCGCCCGTCGCGGTCGCCTCTGCCTCCCGCTCTGCCTGTGAGGGAAGGTCCCGCCCCTGGCCGCAGCGCTGCGGTCGCCCCAGCCCCGCGGGGAGGCTCCGGGCCCGGCATGGGACGCGCCCCCTGCCCGGGGCCTGCGGCGGGGCTGTCGGATAAAGAGGTGCTGGCCCAGCCAGCCGACGCCACAGGGGCGGCCGCAAGGGGCCCGGCAGGGCGCCCGCCAGGGCGAGCCCCGCACGGCCGCGACAGGAGCTGGCGGCTGCGGAGCGGCGGCTCCGCGACGCCGCCCCTTCAGTGCCCCGCGACGCCAGGCGAGAAGCGGCGGGGGAGCGTCCGGTGCTGCCGGAGCCGCGGCGGTGCGGGCGGCCGCTGTCCCCCGGCGAGCGGCGGGACGAAGGGGAGGAGGAGGAGGAAGAAGAAGAGGCGCTGGGCGAAGACTGCTGCAACAAGTGCAAGAAGCGGGTACAGTTCGCGGACTCGCTGGGGCTGAGCCTGGCCAGCGTGAAGCACTTCAGCGACGCCGAGGAGCCGCAGGTGCCGCCCGGCGCGCTGTCCCGCCTGCAGACCGCGCCCTGTCCGGAGTGGGATCCCCTGCCCGGCCGGGACCCGCTGCCGTCCGCTCCCCGCCTGGTGCCCGAGTTCTCCGACGGCGGCGAGCCCAGCGCCGAGCGGCTGCGGCGGCAGCGCGTCTGCCTGGAGAGGCTGGGCCGGCCCCCGGCGCCCACCGACGTGCGGGGCACGGTGCAGGTGCTGGGCTGTCCCGGCCCCAAGGAGGTGACGGTACGCTACACCTTCAACGAGTGGCTCTCTTTCGTGGATGTGTCGGCGGTGCCGCTGCCCCCCGCCCCGGCGGCCGCCGGCGACCCCCCGCCCGAGCGCTACGTGTTCAGCCTGTGCGTGCCGCCGACCCTGCGGGAGGGCTCGGCCCTGCACTTCGCCATCCGATACCGCAGCCCGCAGGGCGAGCACTGGGACAACAACGGCGGCCGCAATTACACGCTGCGCTGCTGCGGCTGCCCCGCGAGCAGTCCCGCACACCCTGCCGCCCCCGGCACTCCGCCCGCCCCTGCCGCACCCCGCTACTGATGCAGCGGGAGAGCCCGGCCGGGCGGCCCCGCAGCCCGACGCCCAGCGGCAGGTCAGCAGCCAGCGGCGCCGGGAGTCCCGGAGAGAACCCGAACCCGGTGGTTCCTCAGCGGCGCTTTGGTTTTGCCAGCGAAACACGGACGTGTGCAGCTCCCACCGCTGGGGCTTGTGGAGTTTTCTTTTGAGAGCAGGAGACTGAGTAGCGTGGGCTTTGCTTTTCTCTTCTTGAAGTGAATTTTTGAGGTCTTGATTTGGGCTTGACTTCACTTGCCCAGTTAGTCAGAGATGCATGGAGAACTTGTGTGAAAACTTAGTGGCGTGTTCACTACAGATTTAACTTAGGATCCCGGTTTTCCCAGTCTCACATCCATTTCAAAGACGTAGCACTGCGACAACAATGGTGTACTTTGGTTTTTAAATTATTTTTCTAGCTCAATAGACTCTAACAATACAGTTCACTGTTGTGAGCACCTGTCAAACTCTGGAGGCTTGCGTGTCCGTCCCACCTTTGCTGTGCCTGAGGTGCCTCTGAACAACACAACAGGCAGTCTGTTCTGGGGCTGGATCTGGGGCTGGAACGAGCTGCTCTGGTTTTTGTCATTCAGCACACTTGGATACCGCTCCCTGCTTCCCCCAGGCTGGCTGAGAGCAGCCAACACAGACTTCTGCAAAAATAATTTTTGCTTAAAATAGACTGATGACTTCTTTTCACACAACTGACAGGTCTAAAGTTGTGACAAAGGAGGATTTAAAATAGTTACCAGGAGAGCTTGGGTAACACCTCTGAGAAACACACTGTAAAGTAAAAGATGGTGTCTGTCACACAGTTCTGTATTTTCAGGTTTGGGGAGCAATGACTGATCTAGGTGACCTCCTCACTGAGAGGTGATGAGGCAGGACAGAGAGAGTATCCTCAGCAATGAATGCAAACAAGTGCCTTTGTCCAGCTCTCCTCATGTCACATTTTGCACCACATTTCTCAAGTATTTATAATTTATTCGGCTTATTTTGCTACATATTTTTCCGTGTTTGTACGTTGCTGGGAGGGGGTTTGTTGTGCACACAGTTGGACTTCATAGTGGCGGACACCTGAAATGATGATTTCTAGTCTTCACTCTTGCGTTGCAAGCCTCGAGGTTGACTAATACCAGTGTCCCAAGTCCTGACATTAAGAAAAAATACCAATGAAAATGCTTTTGTAAGAATAAAAAAAAGCTTTACAAAAGTTAAAAAGCTCACCTTTACCAATCTTTTCTTCTCTATAACAAAGCAGATAATTCTTAGGTTTGCAGCTTTGTTGTGCCCCTGTCCTAACCTGCGTGGTGTTGAGGGGATTGAGCTGCTGCTGCTGGGCTTCACTATGAGCAGGCATTGCTGTCCATAAAGAGCATTTAGGTCTGTAGCTGCAGATGAGCATTGTCCTGCCAAAGCCACACGGCAGGACAGGCCAGTAAGTCTGTGGTGGCCCTCTGCGCTCTTCTAATGAGCACCCTGTGCAGAGCACTTGTGGGAAGAAGATTTACTAGCACTGGTGCAAAATAGACAGGTTTTGGTCGAAATCTGTTCTGTCTCTTCTATAGATTCAACTCTTCTTGTTTCCCTCTAATACATTATCTTTAAATTTGGGTTGGTTTTTCATATGAAGAAACAAGTACAGCAAATATTGTCAGATATTGACAGATGTTCTTCAGCAAGATTTTCTGAGGTCTCCATTTCCTCTAAAAATTGTAGAAAAATTTGCTTCTTTATAAAATTCCCCATACCTGAGAATGTCAGTCTTCAGATAACCTTCCTTCTTGAGGGAGCTGGTACAGAATCGCAGCTAAAAGCAGGGCATTTACTGGGGAAAATATGTGAAACAGATTCAGGTTCCTGCGGTAGTGTTAACATGCTCATTGCTTCTGAACACAGCCTGCCCTTCCTCCCTGCCTGAAGAACCTGCACAGAAACTGGTGTGAGAACATGGCCAAATACAGAGCTGTGTAATTCCTCCAGAAAGCAGCCTGCTGTTAGACTAGTACCAACAACTTCCTAAATGCCAAGTAAAAACTCTGCGCACACAAAGTTCTTCCTGTTTTCCAAGTTACATGTAAACTCGCCAAAAGCACTAAAGGTTTTATGGTTTTCAGTTGCTGAAAGGGAGCAGCAAAATGCTTTTGAGTGCTTCAGAAAACTGGTGCCAATCCTGCAAATTGTAATTGAAGCACATTTCTGTGCTTTCATGACAGGTAAAGTGTTTTAATTTGTTATTAAGAATTACTTTTTGGGAAAGGAAAGGGGGAACCTTTGTTGGACAAGAACCAAACAAACTCACTGTTTAATATGTGGTACATTTTTGTACTGTCAGTATTTTAGAGAAGCCCAGACTTTGAAAGCAGGCTTCAAAGACTATTAATACCCAGTTAGCTGGATTTTCATGCAGCTGGCAGTTACCTGAGGGCTGTGGAAATGCAAGGGCTCACCAAAGAATACACTGGACAGCAGTGTAAAAACCAGAACTGGACTATGCGTGCAGCAAATGCCAGCAAACCTGCACCAGCAAAGCACAAGGCTGCTGTATGTGGCCATTGGCCAAGATATGTTGCACAACTGCTACGTTATTCTCAAAGCAGTACAGACAAAATGAAGCAGTTCTGTGTCTATAGAATCCAATGGCTCAGTTGAGGTAACTGTGAAGTGAAACATTCTTCTCGTTTGGTTGCATTACTGTCCTGTAATTTACAGTGTTTCAGAGTACTGCTTCTGGAGGATGTACTCATAACCACTCACCATCCCCTAACTTCAGAGATAAGATATGATAAAGATTTGTTATGACTCTCAGACTCTCGCTCCAAAGACTTTCATTTAATGCAGATTTCTGTTTGGCTTTTAAAAATAATTTTCTTTTTCCATGAATTAAGGGCACAGGGGAGAAATAGCTGCCAGCTGGTTTTATCAATTTATATAGAACCAAAAGTTCAACATAGCTGAAACTTTGGAGTGGGTAACCGTGAAGGACGTCAGAGTTAAATCTTCCTCAAGTAATCTTTTGCTGCTTACGCTTACATTTAAATTCAGACTTAAATGATTCAGAAAAGGACTGTGAAGCTAAATTTACTTTGGTGTCATGAAGAACGGCAAACTTGCATGCAAACTACTTCTGTTTTATTTAAAGCCAGGGCTTTCAGTCAGTATTTGAAAAGCTTGGTTTCTGCTCCCATGGGCTTCTCTGTGATTTGGATCCAGCCCAAAGTACTGCAGGAAGGTAGGGGAAATGATCTAGGTTTAATTGTCTGTTCTGTTTAGCTTTGTGTTAGGGGTTAGGATAACACGGCACGATGACGAATGTTCATCTGTAAGGAGTTTAGAATCTGTTGTCCATGCGTGGCAGTAATTAAATCACCTTAATTGTTTTTTATTATTCTTTTTTAAAGAGAGGGGAAAATTACTTGCCTTGTATTAGCATGTTGCCAAAGACTGGTATAAATATTTATGGGGTGCATTCTTTCAAAAGAGTGAATTCTTTACAGGTCTCCATAGTTCTCTGAATACAGAAGAGCAGTCATTTAAATGCACTACTTACCTCCCCTCCTGCAAAGCTGCAGTAGATACTGGGCTACGGTAAAAAAAGGTAAGTAGTTCACAAAGAAGCATTTCCTGCAACACGCTGATGATACCCATACAGGAAACCCTGTGTAAGCTGCAGACTCCTTGGAAGGTAGGTATGTTTGTGAAACAGGTTTGAGAGTTCTGATTTTGTTCTTCTTACAGCTGTAGAAAATACGTAGCTTTGGCAGAATTACTGGCCTCTCTCTGGTCTTCCTGCTTCCACGCTAAGGGCTCAGGCACTGCTCTTCTATTCTAAAGTACTGAAAAGAGTAAGAACATAAACTGTCAGTACCAGAGGTACAAACCTTCCCTCTTTCTTTATAAAGGTCATCAAGCAAAACGTTTCTAAAAGTATGAAATAATTCTGCCTGCGTTAAGAACCATGGAACAAAGCGTTCAGCAGACTCCTGACTTGAATAATGCCGGGATTTCACTGTAGATCGCTATGGAAAACTCAGGAAAAACAGTCCACGCACAGTTCTTTCATGGCTTTGCTTACATGTACGTATGGTCCGTTCTGGGGATCTGGAGAGATGCATTGATGCTGCACTGCAGGAGGTTCAGGGGCTGCTGCTTCTGCATAAAATTGTTCTATGTGGTAACAGCTGAGGGTGAAAGTCATGTTTTTAATGCCTGCAAACTGGGTACAGTTTTCTATGGAAATACCTTTCTAGGAATGTGAGTAACAAGTTCAAATCCAGCCTCGCTTTTTTCCACACTGTGTATAAAATGTTTGCGTGCTGCTCTTGGGTTGCTTTCCTGCAGGACAGCTGTACTTCTGAGATATCTGGACATTCAGAAACTGAGCTTTCAGTTGGAGTAAAATCTCCACCTACAACAGAAATGTCTGCTCTTTAAACAGCTGCTAACATTAAACAATTTTCTGTCAGAGCTCTGTTTCCAAGTTTATACTGTAACAGCCATGACAAAGTCGAGAGTGTGCAAACACTCAGATTCTGCTGCACACCACTGAGGGTGGAAGTGCTCTAAAATGCTGCGATCAGGAACATACAAACTTCTTAAACAGAATAAAAAAGCAAGTTTGTTCTGCTAAGACATGGCAGGTTTAGTAAAGATACTGACTGGGCTCCCCTCTGAGAAAAAAGGAGACACTTTTTATAGTGGTGAATGTTGTACATAGGTCACAGGATCATTCCTTTGCGCTTTAACTGTTCCTGCTGTTTACACCGCTCTGACACGATCCAACAAAGCTTCTGTCAGCGTGCCAAGAGTGAGGTTTAATGGGTATTGCAACGTAAACGGAACTAGTGAAGCACAGAAGGTGCGGCTGTAAGAGCACAGCAGCTCGAGGCTGGACCACAGGGCCATCTCTCCTGCTCACTGATCCCAACAGGGTTGATAAGCATGTGCCCAGCCACGAGTGAGGATAGGGCAAGTGGCTAAAAACACAACACTAAAATCATCCCAGCAACAAGTATTATTTCTGCACTGGACATCCTGAGCCAGGTGTAGTTTCTAAGCATTTTCCATCTATGGTTTATAAAGTGTGTAGACGTGGCACTTTGGGACATGACATAATGTTGGGTTAAAGGTTGGACTTGATCTTAGAGGTCCTTTTCAGCCTCAGTGATTCTGTGTGATCCTGTGTGACTTCACTGATGAAAGCAGTTGGAAAGCTGGTTTTACACAGAACTTTGCATCTGATGACAAAGGACTAGGCAGGAAAAAACCCCCCACTTTTAGGTATCTTCTGATCACGTACAATTGGTCTGCACAGAACAAGCACCGGTAGCGGACGCGCTTCCGTGTGCGCCAATGTATGGAAAGGACACATTGAGATCTGTCTGAAACAGAGTGGGAACAGAGGTGAGTAGTAAATACTGAGTTAGCTTTGCACTTCCATTACCAAGTCAGACAGTACTGCACAGGCTTTGGCCCTTAGCAGCAGCAATATCTTGAGTTACTTTTAAGGTATAAATACTGCTTCATTTGGAATAAGAACTAATTTTAACTTGCCTGAGAAAGACTGTACGATGGACTGGGAAGAGAGGGAAATTACAGACCCCAGACTGCTTGTAGCTATTTTTCTTGATGGGTCCTCTCTGTTGAACTCACCCTGAAGGTTACTACTGCTCCTTTATAGCCAAAGGAGAGAGTCTCTGTGGCAACCCTGAGACAGACAATAGGAGGAGATGGTATGAATCAGCAGTGCTAGTGCTGCATCTGCCACCAAAACACAAAGAATTTTCAAGCATTGATGGAGAACGAATCTTCTTGATACACTGAAGGGAACTGCTAAGAAATGTCACAAACCTGTGACTGCACACCTGTGTGACAGCCCACACACCTACAGCTGTGCTCTTGTTGGAATCAATGACAAAGAACTCCACTGGAAGGCGGGGGTGCTTCTCGAGAATAATTTCATATTGGAAGGGCTCTACTGGAAAACAAACTTGGTTTTTTGCAAACACGGTGAAAACCTAGAATTAAATAGGAAAAATGTTACTGAGGAAGTTGGCTCTCTTTATAAATTAGGGCTACACTGCTGTTTTGTTTCCTAGCTTAAATGGCAAAGAATAATACAGTACACATGGCAGACAAGGTGATACTACGGCACGTAACTCTGAAGCAAATTCTAAGCAACGTCAGTGCTCTTAGCACTGACATGATGTAAGTGATCAACTTTTATTTCCAAACCTCAGAGATCCTCAAAGAAAAAAGTCTGATTCTCTCACAACTGAGCGAGTTGGAAATGGAAGTGTTTGGGCAAACTATCAGAGCTCTGATTTCCCTCCATGTTGGATGCCAGGAAATCTTGTCGGGGTTCAGGCTAGGCTGGCCACTAGATGAATGACCATTCTCCCTTCCCAAAGGGGAAGAGAAAGGGAATAAGGAAGTGAGATAGACTTATGGACTGGAAAACTAAAATGGCTTTAATGAAAATAATCACAATAAAAAGAAATGCATACAAATACATACAAAGGAAATACTGAACGCAACCCACTGATGGCAGCTATGTCATTGTCACCACTGATGCTGTAGGCAGATGCTGAGGAAGACTCCGACTGGACTCGGCGGCAGATGGGCATCAGATTCTGGAATCAAGAATGCAGGTATTGGGACTGAAGGCAGAATGGATAGTGATCCTCAGGTGCTGGCAGAAAGACAGCTTGATGCTTGTGGTCCTTCAGTTTTACAGCAAATATGAAGTCAATGGAATGGAACACCCTGTTGGTCAGTGTAGGGCCACCTGCTCCTCCCTGCAGGTGCAGCCTCTCGCTTACTGCACTCCAACATGGAACATGAGATGTAGCAGTGACCTTGGTTCTCACAAGAGCAAGTGTCTTTGTGCATCCTACTTTTTGGCAGTGACTGCAAACACCCAGTGCTGTCACTTGTAGAAGCAGTCACTGTCTGCACAAACATGGTGTTAACTGCAGGAAGGGCAGGGACTTAGAAGGGACTAAAGCAACTGAATGGGATTAGTTCTGTTCTGATCAAACCAGGACACACGTACTGTAGAGGGGGATGAAGTCCCTGTGGTGCATGTAAGGAATATGTTAGGCACAACTGCATGGTTTACTTTTGCCTCAAGGCAAGGCGTCCTTGCTTTTGCTCAAGGACCTGGGTGCACCTAGTGAATAATGCAGGGCATAGGAAACTTAGATGTGCCTCAAGAAGATTTGATTTTGGGTGGAAATAGCCAATACTTTGAGCTTTATGACACCAATATGGTACCATGATGCATGATGTTTTATGACACTGCTGGTCACCATTTCTCTTTTTGTTACAGTAAGAATCACCCAGAATAAACCTCAGCATCTAATGCCAAAGTACTTCCCCCAAGATCAACACCTTCATCACAGATCACGACCACGGACTGCACCAAATGCCATCAGCTGCAGGGCACAACATCCTGCTGCACCCAAACCTCACCTGTCTGACAGATGAATTTGGAGTACACAAATTTAATTTACTTTCTGGAGAAAAATAAATCACAGACCTGTGGACTGATACCTGTCTGTGTAGATATGTACTGATCAGAGAAAGAAAAGGGAGTGACTTGGGCTGGTGGATTTGTTTGGGTCAGATTAAGGAGTCGTCACTGGGTGACAGAGCAACTGCTGCAGTAGAGTCCTAGACACAGGCTAAATGCAGACAGCTGTTCACCTCTAGTTGTAATGTTTAAAATGAACTATGCACTTAGTCATGTAATTCAGATGCTGTATGCTTTAAAATGAAATGGGACAGGTAAGATCTTACTGACTGGGTGAAGGGTTTAAGTGTAACACATCTTTCATGACCAGGGATAGACAAGGTCAGCAGCAGAATACTGTATCCGGTAGTCTAAGGAAGTTTTATTTTCAAAGTAAAGCAGGAACTATTCCATCACACGGGACACACGAGCACACAGATTAAGATACTATCTTACATGCTATTACAAATCACAACAAGGTATTTTAGAACATGTGAACCACTAGAAAATAGTACTTTGGTTGTCCAAAACAGTCTCTCAGGCATTTCTTCTGCTGAACAGGAAAGCTCAGACACGTGCAGCGAGTTGAACATGTGTATGTGGCACTGCAGGATGCTGAAAATGGTAGTGTTGCTTAAGGACCAGCATCTTCTCACAGCTATGTGTTTTCTGGACTCTCAATTACCAATTTCTGCGTGGAATACAGTTGGCCAATAGTAACCTGAAATCAAACCCAAAGATCAGAAAGCTGGACCCAGCAGCTAAACAGGTGATAAAGTCCATTTCACCAGAGAAATTTAAAAAAACCCAAGAACTGAGTAGTCCATACATTAGGCTTTTTCATAACGACGTTTTTCTTTCCATAAGCACTCCTTTTCTGATTAATACTGCTGTCAGCCTAGACTGTAAGAAAATTAACCAATACATCAAGTATCTGCATATAAAACATCTTGAAATGACGACACTGAGGAGCACCATCTAAAGGCTTACGGGTTACTACAGAGGAAAAGCTAACAGGCTGCATGCTTAGGAAAACAAAAAGCTTCATAGAATGAAAAATAAACAGACAGATGCAGTCAGCAGATAGTTCTTATGCTTTTTGGATCAAAAGACTAGGTATAAATTGCATGCTATGGTATTGTTTTCCAGTTCCTTTGGAACCCTAATCCGCCTTACAAATGGTGGAAAACAGTCAGACAGCTCAGCAGTAACATTTTACACAGCCTAGAGCTGACCCGCCGTTCAGAAGATGGTGTTTACACCCTGTTTTTGTGCTTTCTGGTGCAATAAGGAAATGATCAATGACAAAAGTGCAACACTGATGCTTTGATTCCTTTTGGTCATTTCGAGTCTGCGGGACAACGCTGGAACGCTGTAGTGAGCTACACAGTTGGCAGTAGTCACACACTGCTCTTTAGCTGAGATGTGGAAGGAAGACATTTCATGCAAACAGAGCAATGTAAGCAGAAGATAACATTTCTTTGAAAAGGATGAAAATTTGAGTCTTAATATCTGTTCTGCATTTTCTCCCCAAGGCCTGGGTACATGCCCTTTTCACAAAACACTGTTCATGTATTTGATTATGGAATTAGGACAAAAAGACTAGATGATTAATTACAACAGGCACAATATATTTAGTAGAATTTAATACTGCATGGACTGTGCCTGACTGCAAGTAGGGCTCTCAAAGGATTAAAAAAAATTAGAGGAAGAAGTTCTTTTCAGCATTTTTCATTTACCATTTTTGAGGGGTAAAACATCATGGCAGCTCTTAAATATAAATTTCTCATCTATACACACACTCACACGAAATGTAAATTATACTGCCTTGTAGAAAATGAATTATTTCATCTTGATAAACAGCCTTGTCTGAACCTTGTAACACACCAATTTTAATCTTGAATTATTCATTACTAGAGAGCATTTATGAGTCACTCTTAAAGGAACAGAAGTTCTCCTTGCCAGCAAATATTCCCCTCTTTGGTACCCTGAACTGAGTCAGTAACAGCATTAAGAACAGCTCTGACTGTTACTGAAATGACTCATGGAGTATGTTGCGTACTGAGTATTTAAAACAAAGGCAATACACAACTCTGACGTGGGTTACCACCAGAAATGTTAAGCTGTCAGCAAGTGTTACTTACCAAAGACAACTCGCTGCTCTGGGCTACGTGTCAGGCTACGGACGCCGCTGCCTTACCACACACCAAGCCACAGGAGCTGATTTTGAATCCTGTGTTTTGGAGCCCAAAGAATCTTTAATCCTTTCCTACACAGTGCAGCAAACGCAACGGGAGGTTCACAGGGATTACGAAAATGCTGAAGCCCAAAGAGCATTTTTTTCCTCTGGACCAACTGGGGAGACGGATGAGGCTGAGTATGCGACTTCTCAGTCAGTCACATTCTGATGGGGCAGACGGCCTTTAGGAGAAAGGTATGAGCTGCAGTTTTCTGCCACTGTGCCAGCAGGTGATCTGTCTACCGAGGTACCTCTTGTCTCAAACACAACACAATCACCAATGTGTGTGCTGAGCCACGTCCTCAGCAAACCACAGGCACACACACGTTTCAGCCAGTGCACCGGACAGAGCTCTGCTCTCTGCCCGCGCTGGGGCCACGCAGTGACGTTTTGAGCTGAACTTTGAAACAGAAAGACTTTTTTTAACTATTAGCCTTGAGTTTCTAATGTTCTGATCGAGCCTTTCCCATGCACTTCAGATGAAAAAAGCAGACTTTCCATTTATAGACGCTGAAAACTTCACGTCTATAAAAACCCACTGCCTCAGCAGAAGACTGCAGCAGTATTTACACACTGGCACTCATTAACCCCTGCAATCACAACAGCGTCCTTACAGTGGCCTCACCAAGTTACATCTACAGACAGCAAGCATGGCTGTGGATCATTCTTCCAAATGAAAGACTTAAGTGGCTGTCTATTGTCTGTTTTGTCACCATGTGCATTTATAGTTTGTGCACCACACTGCATTTGCTTTTCTGGTGGGCTGCTGGTGAGTCAGGGCATCTTCATTCATCACAGGAAGCTCTTGTGGAAAAAAGCTCCACCATCTGCTCAGCAACCTTGTTACCTAGAACTTTATTTACCTCTGTGAGGTAACACAGTGCAAGTCAATTCTGCAGGAAGGAACCTGCAATAAAAAACACTCTCTCATCAGAGAAGATAACAAATAGAAAAGTAAAGGCTGCTTTTCCTATCTTACAGAACTCAGAATTAAATTCTGCCTGCAAAGCATTACTTTAAAAATAAGTCTGATAAGTCAAACCCTCAAAACCTTGTCCAAATATTCAGAACAAGTCTATACGGTCAGCTTTCTCTTGTGAACTTGACACACTTAATCTTGCCTTGCACCTGAATCTAGGAGAAAACTCAAGGTTTCAGAACGGGATTTATCAGCAGATAAAACTGAGACAACAAACCAGGGAGAAGAAATTACTGAACAGTAAGCACTGGTCCGCCTGTCACCCAGCCATTCTTTTGCTAAGGCTGAGGTTTTTATTCCTTGTGCCGTTTTCTACAGCCATTGCTACAAAGCTTTGGAAGAGGAAAGAAGAATTAATTTATAGCTACATTTGTCTGGCTTTCACTGAATAGAAGGGTGTGAACAAAAGTAAATCAGCTACTAGGAGAGAATTTATCTGAAGGTTCCTTCTTTTATTGACGAGACTTTATGTAGTTTTGTTAGCACCTGTATCTTAGCACATCTTACGCCTGTGAGAAACAGGACAACGTTTTTCTTTAATGCTCTTGTTAATTTATCCTGTGGGTCTCCCTGGAGAGATATTCTCCAATGGCAAGAGCAGAGATAACTACTCCAACAGTGACTATCAAACAAAACAATGTAGGCACATCCACTCAGGTATTGGGATATGGTGATCGACATTAGTAAGGGATTCTTAGATTTATATGCTGATTGTTTCTCAGATAAGAGAGCCCTTTTTATTTTAAATTACACAGACATGCTACTGTGCTTGCAGACAACACAGGCATGACAGACATGGCCTTTGCTCCAGATAACTACACGCTGGATATAGCTGGAACTAACCAGTAACAGTTAGTTCTCATCAGAGAAAGAAAAGCAAAATGGACACTTCTCTTCTCTTCTACAAGCCTCTTAGAGAAAAAAGGAGTGTAACAAGGAAAATGCCATCCTAAAAGTCCAGAGGGCCCAACAGCAGCTGGTATGGGCAGCAGTATCTTCTGCACTGCTCAGATAACCTTATAAACATGTCACACAGCGAGTCACACACAAGCAAGCAGCGACTGATTTTGGCTTCGACAGCCAGGTGAAGGTTTGATGAAACACATACCCAAGGAAGAAGCAGATATGCAGAGTTAACACTGACTTGGTGTGATCTTTGTACTTTTCAGCATCACAGCACTCTCCAGGCTCCCACCTCTCTCTTTCTACCTGTTTTCTTGCTAAAGTATGTCAGCATCTTGCCTGTTCTCTCTCATTTACATATAAACCCTCTGCCTCCAAAGAGCAGCTCAGGCTCCTGTGAAACCCAAACACTGAAGACTTGCATCTTCTGAAGAGTTACTCCCATGTGGGCAAAGGAGAGAAACTTCTTCAGGCTCAGCTCAATAAGCACGCACAAAAGAAAAATCCTTCAGTTAAGACGCCGAGTGGCAGGGAAAGGAACAGAAAACATTAGTACTTGAAAATACAGAGACAAAGACCTGGATAACATAGTGCTGAGTGTGGTATAACAGGTACTCTGGTAATGCTGAGACATTTGGTATGTAAATGCCCAAACCATTCAGAGAGGACCCTATGTTTTGTAGCAACTACATAAGCAGAATTCATCAAAGCCAGTGGGAGTGCCTGCCTTACTTTTGTCAGTAGGATAATACAACAGCCACTGTCACAAAACACACATTCTGCACTACACCCAGGAAAATACTGTAAAGTTTGTGTGTCACACATGCACCAGCCCCACTGGATGTTCACAGGCTAAACTGGCACTGTAAATTGACAACAGTTCGGTCTTAATGTCCTCTTGGACACTCTGTGAGCTCTGAGAGACTTTTGGAACAAAACTGATGAAAATTTAGCCCTCATGGACAGGAATGAACAAAACCTGCATGACATAATAAACACATTCAGTAAGAAGAGAGATAAAGCAGCTCTGTAGCAATAGCAGTCTTTTACACTGTGAACTACTGCAGCACTCAAACGAGCTGCCGCTTTACGTTCCACAATAGCCATAATCTAAAGACCAGCTTTTACAACATGTCAATTTGAAGTCAGATGCTAGAAATGCAACGCACCAAAGAAAGCAGCTTCAGCCTTACTTCTCATGTCAGCTGGGGAACGTGGCTGCTGGGAAGTGCTGCAGAACGGTTGCACGAGGTTGCGTGTGTACGGCCGCCTTGTTACTTAATGCTTCTCAGAAAATGATTTACTCACCTTTGGTACCCCCACCCTTTTTAAATACAGCACATCATCCCTTTCTACATTCATCTGCCTTTCTAGGTCCAACAAACCTCTGCACGATTTCTAATTTTGTCTCAAACCTCTGGAATTTAGAGAAAGTTCCAGAAACTGCCGACAGCTCATGGACTTTCTGTGTTTTTAACTAAGATGTACCCATCTAAATGAGGGCTATTTAGAGCTTTGAAGAGCTTACACATCTTACCCTATTTTTCAGTGAATAATACTTGAAGTAAGTGCAACGCATTCAAGAATGTGCATTGGGAAAGGCTGAGTTTCAGGAACTCGGACGTCGTTGGACAGCGGGTACCAAGGTACTAAGGAACGAAAAGCAATGCTGGCTGACAAGTTCTGGGGTCTGTGAGCAAGAAACATGCCAGAAGATACCAGAACTCACCCAAATAAAATGCAGTTCAAGCCCAGTATTGTAAGAACAGCCGAAGTTGATGATTCTTCAATGAAGAAAATACTGCCAGTACAGCAGCACGTGGCAGCTCAGAGTGCTCTAGAAAACGTGTTTGGTGTGGCAGCACACAAAACCTTAGTCACCTGCTGCCTTTGAAACCAGCAGCTATTCTGATCCCCGCTGGGCCAGCGCTGGCTGCCTTTTGAAATTCATACCTGTAGTTCGTAGGTGGCTGCGCTCCCTCTTTGAGTTGTATAAATAGAGAGTGCTCACAGCATCCCCAGTTCCAAAGCACACCTGCATGGGCCAACAGCAGTAACTCCCTGATACAAATGGTAAACGAGTACAGGGCACGTGTGGTACTTGAGGGTGCTCCGGAGGAACCTGAGAGGACACTGCTCCTTGCAGGATCCTGCCCCATCTTCTACATAAAGTATATGCAAGTAGCAGAACTAGTGACAGGTATAATTAGTCTCAGAGCTCAGGTCTTCTCGAATAAGAGAGTTAACTGTAACTAGCAGGAAAACTGCAGCAAGTAGAACAGGTTAGCATTGTCACCTGCTACAGAAAAATGCACCTAATAAGGCAAATATTTTTCCTTTTCAGCAGAACACACCTGTACACATCTGGTGAGGCCACGCAGTATTTAACAAAGCAGACCTAGATCTGTGGGGTTTATATTCTAAATGGTATCCAAAACACCAAAGGTAAGGGGGGAAAGTTTGGTTGACTCAGAATTATAACACAGAATTACAGTGCTGCTGCTTTGCTAACAGTCTGAGCCAAGAGAACACTTTTAAAAAATCATTTTGATCTCTCACTGAAGCTGTATTTTGGGAGGTGAAAGACACAGTGAGCTGCTGAGGTTTTTAAAGGAATGAATGTTAGCTGCAGTTTAATTACCTGGTAGCAATACATCTGCTTCCAGACTCCACAGCATTCTTATCAATATTCCTAGTACTGGGTACAGGACAGCACCAAGAACACTTCATTTTGTAGAATAAAAAGCACTGCCAAGTGCTTTAATCCCATGTTAAAGTAATAAACATTTCAGCATTTTGGAAAAAAGAGTCGATCTTGTAACACAGATGCTTTTCCAAGCTGTAAGACACAGAGAAACTCCTTTATTTCCTGTCCTTGAAAAAGGCTAAAATTAAGGATTACATTTAATTTTATACAAGGAACAATTTACTGTAGGTTCCAGTCCACCTCCACTGATCTGTCAGTGTGCAGAAACCAGCATCTAAGAGAAAGGTACCAAAATCACATTCCCGTAGATGCTGGTTTTGCCATCAAGAAGAACAAGGTCAAAATACAGTCGAGGTTTCTATCCTGTGATATGGTGTTACCTTACCACACCCCTCAGACACTATTACAGGCTGAGCTTTTCTCTGGGCACAAAGCACAAAATGCAACTTCAAAGAGCAGAAATAACTAACTGAATTTCTCTTCAGAATATATAACAGTTTTTCCAAAGAGAAGTCCTGTTTTGGAAGCTTTGATTCAATCTGTATCTCTGCCAAGAAAGGAAATGCCCATCTATGCAAATACTTCCACATCCAGTCCCTGTTGGAGTGTTTAGCTGATCTGAACGTGTGTAAGGAAAGGATAACAATTTTTTCCTTCTACGTTACAAAGACTTCCTTTTTTTGGCAAAGTTCTAAGAGATTGCTACACCACAGTCATCTGCTCCTGATAGAACTACAAAGATAATTTCCTTGTTTATCTAGCTTTCTCCAGTGGAGGATGTCCAAGGATTCGTTTTTCCTTGCACAGCCACTGTTTTTGGATCAGTATCTCTGAATCCCACACTAGAAAGTGACCCAAGCTCCAAAGAGCCTTTTTCCTTGTTTCCCCCTCACTTTTCTAAGAGTTCCAGTGTCCAATGAAAGCCATTCAAAACACACAGCATCCTTGTTCTCACATCCCCAGGATATCCCTTTAGCTCTTGGGAATTGAAGGCATCAACAGTTACAATTTATAAAGAAAGTGTATAAATAAATTATAAATCAATTTATAAATAAATTATCAATAAATACAGTGTTCCATGAACTGTCTACACACTTCAAATACCTGAGTAGGGAACAGCTGAGAAGAAAGGACATCAGTGATTTAGGAGTGAGGATGGATTTGTGGAATTTCAGTCGAGGTTTGTGACTGTGAGTTGTCAGTTGCCATCCACTGCACCACTGACACCCTAAGATCGATCGCCTGGCCCAGCTCAGTTTCCAGACCAACACACCAGTCAAAAAAATGTGACCCTGATCTACTTTATTAATCAGTCCCCACAAAGCCACAGATACAGTGAACCGCTCTGATCCTCTAGAAGATACTTCAGGTGAAGGCAGGTGGACTTCTACCTTCCTACAGCCTGTCCTTCAGGGCAGAAATTGCCATCCCTGCCTCTCAGCACTGAGGCAAACGCCTCCTGCAGCACCACGCTGAACCTAACCCAAGTCCTCATACTTCAACCCACCCAAGTTTAGGTTGGTGTCACCCTCCAGCTCGTGCCCAGTCAGATCTATACACAAGTCAGTTAACTTCCCAGTCTCCTCAGCCCAGCCCTTTTCACAAACACTAAGAAGAATTAATGAGAAAGCAAATAATTATTTGCAAACCCTCCAGCTTTTGAGCAGGAGGGATCTGTGTTTGTGTGACTATAGGGTAAAGCTTACATTAACTTGTTTAATTGGAATAAACTATAGCAGCACTTCTGAATGTTTTTCTGGCAAGGATAAATGGCTGGGTTTAGCACAGCTGCTAAGAGCTAATTCTGTACAAAGAGTTCTTTTCAGTAGTGTGGGTGGCAAAACACTTCCAGCAACTGGCTTAATTAGTTCTTCCTTCTTTGCAAGAGCACAGGACAGTTTACAGACATAAAAACCCCAGAGATTGTAACAGAAGGTGTGGTATAAAATCATCCTGTTTGCCCCTCTGGCTTTGCCAATTCTCCCTTATTTAATGTCACACTCAATGGAGGCTTGCCCTCGTATTTCCCAGCACAGATAACAATTAGGCGTGAGAGATTAGCACTTACTCCAAATATAGGCAGAGAGCAACGTCTGTTCTGCGCAGGATGGAGTGGAGCATTCCTCAAACACAACACCCTGGCCAAAACCAAACGGCACAGCAACAGGAGCATCACAGAGGGCTTTCTCCTCCACACAGCGACCGTACAGCTTGTGGGTGGCTTCTTTAGCAGAGATTGGGAAGCTCAGGCTGCTAACAAGACCCCAGTGCAGTCTCTGACACCGGTAATTTCTATGACAAAAAGCAACACGGGTGCCAAGTACAATCATTTCAGCTTCACTGCTCCCAGCACACAGCACGTCAGCTGCACCGCAGTAAACCAGTGCCACAAACAAGTGCTACCTTTAACACATTGCACCCTTCCTCTCCATCTGAGCCAGCCAAAAGCACTTGGGCTCCTCTGCCAGTGCACACGTGCACACGCAAACGCTCGGCTGTCAGCAAGACTGAGCTCTACCAGACAAAGACTAGGCTTGCAAGATGCACTTGACCTTCTGAATGTCAGTGAGACAGAGGCGAAAGACCAGGAAGGGCCCGTATGTTTGTGTTTATCTACCTTCATCACAGGAAACAGATGGATTCTCTCTTTCCTAGTAATGACTCTGGAGGTTTTTTCCTAGTTGTAACTCTGGAGCTTTACTTGAGTAAGTTGCAAATGTATTTAAAACCAGCCCAAAGCGTTACAGGCTGTTAATTACCCATGTCTTTCTCCTAACTAGACTGAAGAATTAGACTAGAATGAAAGATCTCTGTAGGAAAAACTGGACATGCAGAGAAAATCAAATTAAAAAGGAAAGAGTATTTTATGAAGAAAAGCAAAACAAGCGATTAATGAGGAAACTCTCCAAGTGTTGTCAAGAAAAAGCAGGCGGTTCAACTGCAAACAGAGTTCACTCACATCTACAGTTCCTGGTGTTGTGAGGCTTTTCAAAATTATTTTGCTGTTTGCACATTTGCTTCCTTTGGCAGCAAGTGGAAATCAGAGGGTCACTCCTGTAGATAATATCAGGCAGCCAGATTAAAAACATGAACCAAAACTCCTTATAACTGCTCATTTATGGAATGAGCAGCCAGAAACTGAGAGTAGTATTTTCTCATATACAACTCTCCCTAGCAGCTGTTAGAAAGCCTCTGGAATGTTGATCTTTAGAAGGCTGTTGATGAATTTTGAAAAAAACCAAAAAGCACCATTTAAAGGAAATATACTGAACCTAGAAATCTGCCAGTGAAGAATTCTGTCAGAAGGAATTTCTAACACAATACTTTTCAGGTTTTGTGGCTTGACAACTCACAGATTTCTTAATTCTATTTCCATTTATCTGTATATAAAAACACTGAGACAAAAAGGGAAACTGACTGACTGAAGACAAAAAATGGTGAAGCTACTCGCACAGAGTTATGTGGAGCATGAAAGGAAAGCAGAGATTCCTCTATTTTCTTTCAGTAGTAATCTTGGAGTTACTTTTAACAAAAGGAAAGTAGGAGTAGCTGGCAAACAATATGAAGTGATTCTTTAATAATGTCTTTCCATGTATACAGAATCACAGAATCATTAAGATTGGAAAAGACCTCCAAGATCATTCAGTTCGACTGTCAACCCGACCCCACCTTGCCCAATAAACCCTGTTTCCTAGCGTTTTTGAACCCCTCCAGGGACGATGACTCCACCTCCTCCCTGGACAGCCTGTTCCAACCCCTGACCAAGCTGTCAGGGAAGACATTTTTCCCGATGTCTAATCTAAACCTCCCCTGGCACAACTTGAGGCTATTTCCTCTTGTCCTGTTGCCAGTGACTTGGGAGAAGAGACTGACCCGCACCTCTCTACAGCCACCTAAAAGGAGGTTGCAAAGAGCTCCTTTTCTCCAGACCAAAACACCCCCAGTTCTCTCAGCTGCTCCTCATTAGACCTGTCCTCCAGGAACTCCATCAGCCTCACTGAAATCCACACACACACTCAAAAAAGACCTTGCTTATTCCCTGCCAGCTTGTTTATTTTGCTATTTAAAACCATGGCATAAACCCTGCATCTGCCTGTGTGCAAAAGGAAAACCCCTTTGAGGAACAAAACCACCACCAGAGCAATGGGAGCCAGCAGATGGCATTGTGGCACTTCAAAAGCCCTTCCCGACAATTTCACCTGAAAAACCTGCAAACCTAAGCGCTGTGTTTAACCACTCATCGCTTAACCAATGCAGTATTTTGCTCCTGCTCAGTGCTACACACGCCCAAGTGAGCAAACAGAGCCGCGCGATGTAGCTGCACTGTCACAGCTCCCTGCTCTGGTTTCCAAATCCAGTTAGCTCTGTACACTAGCTTGACATGGCTAGATTTGAAATTATGATCTCATTGATTACTAATTTCCATAAGCCATGGCCATCCAGGGGATACTAGAAAGGATGTGATGAGCGAAGAAGCATTTCCTAAAAAGTACTAACATACAAGCTCTTACAATCAAGGCAGATGATGCTATTTCCTGTGGGATATCAGAGCTTAAAAGACATTCCTGTGTGACCTAATCTAGGGGATCCTGCACTGACAGGGATGTTGGACTAGATGATCTTTAGAGGTCCCTTCCAACCCCCAACATTCAGTGATTCTGTGAAAAAATAAATTTATGGAGTATTTTATGAATACTGTTAATTTTTTAAAATTAAACTGCTACTATGCTGTTGCAGCAGGGATGAGAAGACTAACAACCCACCCAGCAGTTCCCTGTATTGCTGAAACCACAAATACTTAAATCAACTTTGAAGAACTCAACATACAGAAAATGTCAGGGATTTACTTTAAGAATTACATGACTATGAGCCCAGGTGGCCAAGAAGGCAAATGGTATCTTGGCCTGTATTAGAAATAGTGTGGCCAGCAGGAGCAGGGACGTTATTGTCCCCCTGCATTTAGCACTGGTGAGGCCACATCTTGAGTATTGTGTCCAGTCTTGGACACCTCAATACAATAGAGATGTGGAGGTGCTGGAGTAGGTGCAGAGGAGGGCAACTAAGCTAGTGACTGGCCTGGAGAATAAGTCTTCTGAGGAAAGATTGAAAGAGCTGGGGCATTTTGGTTTGAAGAAGAGGAGGCTGAGAGGACACCTCATCTCTTTCTACTACTACTTGAAAGGATATTGTGGAGAGGTTGGTGCTGGTCTCATCTCACAAGCAATTAATGATAGAACAAGAGGGAATGGGTTCAAGCTACCACAGGTTAGGTTTAGACTTAATATTAGGAAGAATTTTTTCACAGAAAGGGTGGTAAGGCACTGGAATGGGCTTCCCGGGGAGGTGGTTGAGTTGGCATCCCTGGATGTGTTTAAAGATTGTTTGGATGAGGTGTTGAGAGATGTGGTTTAGGGGTGAAATTGTAAGGTAAGGTAGATGGCTGGACTTGATGATCCCAGGGGTCTTTTCCAACCAGAGTGATTCTGTCATTCTGTGTGATAGTCTACCTCAGGAAGAGAACAAGGTTGTTGCAAGGCTACATAGGGAGAAGATTAATAAAGACAAAAGCTCAACTATAACTTCCCCTCACTTTATCCTTTGGCATGGTTGTCAATGCCAATTTTTCTTGTGCAGTCAGTCCTTCAACACAACCACAGCTGGAGCATGTACAAGAGTATTCATACCCTGTCTGTGCCATCCATTGCCTTCTGGTGCAGTGGCCAGCCACTACTGAATAAACCACACTGTATCTGGTATCTGCCTGCTTTACAGAACGGCAACAGCTAACCCCAAAGACAAGAGATTTTTTGAAAACAGCTGTTGTTTAAAAATCCACAAAGAATTGGTACAAATCACTTCTGAAATTTTTAAAAATGAGTTTGGTGCTGATTCACCAGAGCTGATGACACAGTTTAACACAGCACCAGACACAGGGGATTTTCTCAGATACTAAAAAAACATGTGGTTGTGTCACATATGTTCATTGCTCAGAACAAAATTAGAGCCAGAAAAAAAGTAGCTGCCCTTACTTGCGCAGACCTAGGGAAGATCTGTGGAAGAATTCACATGGTCTCTGAAGTTTTCCCCTGTTGTTCCGCTGCTTTTAGGACTGGTAACTGTTTGTGAAAGCAACTTTCTAAACCACACAGCATCTGGACCAGGCAGAGAACTCAGTGTTATGGTTCCCTCAGGTTCAAGGCGCCTCACTGACAACACCTGTCCAGAAGGAGAAACAGATGGCCAACTTCTCCCAACTTTTCTGACCACCTGACCTGATGTTCTTCACACCAGACATTTGGGCAGACTTAGAACAGGTTGACACAATCCTTTGGGTAAGAATTAATTATATGACAATACTAAACCCTGGGATTAATCACTGTGGCTTTCGACGCGCTGTCACTAAAACCAGACTGCCAGAGACTGTATTATCCATAAGCTAGCACATTTCCTGGTTTGCTGTACAATTCCAGAGCTAATTGACAACTCCTTACCATTTCACAAGCTGCGTGAGAAATTTTCCAGGCACTCCAGTACTGCCAACAGCAAATCCGTTTATTTACTATTCATGGGCAAAACAAAAAGCTCTCAACTCAGCAAGAATTATGTTTCTTAAAAAAAACTAAAATAAAAACCAAACTGAGAATTTGGATCCTGGTGCACAGGATCTTCTGTACAAATCAGCATCTATAGACTGATGATTCTCACTGTGTTGCAAGCTCAATCCAATCACCAGCCATATTAAAATATACCAGCAAGGAAAACAGACAAGGAAGTCGAGTGGACCAATCAGGTATTTATTGGAACTGCAAGCATGCAAACAAAATGTCATTAATAAGCTAGCATTTTCTAGTCTTGACTTCTAAGCATGAGTATTCTTCCCTCCATTCTGTAACTGTGTAGTTACAGCAAAAATATTTCAGGTGACATTTAAACTATGTTCCTAAGCCTAGTAGGCTTTTGTGGTTATATTGTCTGTATTTATGGTGGTTGTAACTTCTGAAGCTACTTTTACAGCAGAGTGAAGACACTGAGTTCTCACAAGTTCCTACAGATTCCCAGCAACCACCCAGAGGACAAAACCAAATGAATGGCTTCTCTGGAGGAAAAACCACGTGCAGTGCATGTTTCTCTGTTCAGACACCAAAGAATCCATTTCTGAGAAGCAAGCTGTAAATGTTTCAACTATAGTTTAGTTCACACAGCACCTTTTTAGTGATGAGAAAAGCACAATGATTGAGCCATAAGACCCGACAGCACAGAAAAGCATATTTCCTAAATTCACATGTCCACAAACTGTCTTACTGCAAGCTGAGGTCACTCCTTTCCTGCTAAGTCACGCTGTGGCTTGTCTTATGGGGTGGTCTCTCCATCTGTCTGCAGTCGACATAGAAACCCTCTAACACATGTAAATTAGAAGCAGTCACTACAAGAGCTTGTCCCAGTTGATGTGGATTTAAACTCAGACTTTTTGAGTCACAAAGGGAAATACTGAATTGTTACAGGACAGTGGAAGAGACAGACCAAAACTTGCTCTAACTGCTGCAGCCTGCTGGGGTTAATGTTAAAAACCTTCCCATACCAACTGAAGCAGTTAATCATTTAGACACAAGAATGACAAATACTCTGCTGTCACCAAAAACCCCTTATGATTTGAACTTCTGATTAGGTGATGACAACATTGTAGGGAGAAACTTTCTCAGGAAATACAGTGAAAACACATTTATAAGTTTCTGTGGCTCATACGACATTTGACATAGTTTCTTG
This sequence comes from Phoeniculus purpureus, assembly GCA_028565055.1. Lineage (NCBI taxonomy): Eukaryota > Metazoa > Chordata > Aves > Bucerotiformes > Phoeniculidae > Phoeniculus > Phoeniculus purpureus. Next base: position 5,687,550 of record JAOXOE010000343.1, on the reverse strand, counting down.
ACATAGTTTCTTCCTTTTCCTTTCATTCTGAAGGCAATGAGGATCAACACAATAACTCTGTTGTGTTGTGTGTTGTATGTTAAGTCACAGTCTAGTTAAAAAAAGCATGTCTGGCTTGGCTCGTGTGAGATTAATGAGGTCTTACCTTGTGTTTTTATACCTGAGACGTGAAGGAACATAGTTCCCCTCTTTGCCTTACTCTATGTTTTAATAAAAAGAGTCACAGTCCCTGCACATGACACAGCTCTGAAGTAGCCCTGCCAAAAAAGGTCTCACTCTTACATAGTGCATCTTGAGCGTTTTGTTCATGCAAGAGCCCAAACCAGGAGGAAAGCAAAGTCAAGTCACTCTGGATCTGACAGTGTATGAGAATGGCTTTCTAAGCCAAAAGTCATTTGGATGTAGAATAAAACAGTGATATTCAACAGCGTCCAGTGTCCCCCCTGCAACCAGCAGTTCCATGGTATGGGAAGCTATTTCTAGAAGTGACAGCAAATCATCGCTTGCAGGCCACGGCTTATGTAAACAAATAGAACAAAACCCAAAGCAGCCATTAGTCAATGTCAGATAAGAAGAGATAGTCTTTTGGAGGGCAAAATGTTACTGGCAAAAAGTGGCAATAAATTAAGAACGATCCCTTATTTTCATACGAGACAGCAGCTTTCCATCTATTACAAAACCCAGTAAGCCCCCTTAAAATCAGACACCTAAGTTAAACGATGGGAAACAAAATGCTATCTATGAGTGCCCAGATTGTGAACACACTGCATTCATAAATGACCATCTTTGCACTGTTAAATGCTGAGAACATAAATTTTTACTGAATGTATTTTGCTTCTGCTGTAAAAGCATAAGGAAGGAAAAAGTCTGTGGCATAGAGATTTGGTCTCTTTGTGCCAATGTCAGTCAATATTAGCACATAAGTTTTTAATGACTCACTATACTGTTTGATTACCCACTCACCAAAAACATCCTAATTAGCAGAAATATTGATTTTACAATGTTCAGTCCTACCAGCTTAAGAAATACGAGCTGATAAAACTAGTCCTGAATAATTTAAAATTAAACTGACATAGTAATAAAATTGTAATAAAGGAGAAATTCCCTCCTGCATATAAATCAAGCTGCAGAAGATAATCTTTTAAATAATTTTAGTCTGAAATATGCTGAGGAAACAATTTCTGGACTGCTGCCTCATCAAGCAAGTCACCAAGAGCTCCTGGACAAGACGCAATTGCAGTGTTGCCACAACATACAGTATCTTGAACAGGATTCAAAATATTCTCCCCAAAGCATAATAGAGTCATAGCACACAGCAAATGGTGCCAAGGTCCAGCACAAATAAAAGCTGAAAAGCTTTGCCTGTCAAGGATAAAAGCAGCCTGGTCCAAATTCAAGTTTTCAAAAAGAATGACTAAGTCCTTTCTCATTCAGCACACACACAAAAATTTTGTCAACAAGATTTTACAGACTTCTACCTAATAAAAACCAAACTTTCTTCTTTTTTATAGGAATAAGAAATTCTGAGAATCTTTTCGGTCTTAGAAACCACAGCATAGATAAAGTCAATACTCAATACCTCAGCCTTCTCCATATCCTGGCTAACCAGGTCACTGGTTCCTTATGGAGGGGACCCATATTTTTCCTGTTTTCCTTTTTTCAGCAATATTCCTACAGAAGCTTTTCTTGTTGCCCTTGATGTTCCTGGTCAGATTTAATTCTACGTGGGCATGGGTTTCCCTAACCTGATCCCTGGCTGCAGGCAATTCCTCTATCCTCCTCGCAGGCCAGCTGTCCTCCCTTTCACCCTCTCTAGGCTTCCCTCTGGTGTCTGAGTTTGTATAGGAGTTCCCTGCTCATCCAAACCAGGCTCCTGGCATTTTTGCTCTACTTTCTTAGTAGGGATCCAGTGTTCTTGAGCTTGGAAAAAGTGGTCCTTCAATATCAACAAGCTTTCTTGGCCTCCCAGTACCCCCCCAGATTCTATCCCATTGCACTCTATTGAGGAGGTCTCTGGAGAAGCCAAAGTCCATTTCCCTGATGTCCAGGGTAGCAAATCTGCTGGGTGCCTTCCTTGTTGCCCTGTGGACATTGAACTCCACCACTCCATGATCACTGCAGCCAAGGCTGCCCCTGAGTTTCACGTTCTCCTCTTATTGGCAAGGACACGGTCCAGCACAGCATCCCCCCCTCTCCTTGTTAGCTCCTTTACCACTTGGAGGAGGAATTACAATCATCGCGCTCACTCCAAGAATCTCCTGGATTGCTTATGCCCTGCTGTATTGTCCCTCCAACCGGTGCCAGGACAGTTGAAGTCCCCCATTAGGACCAGGGCTCTTAAACATGAAGTCAGTCCTATCTGTCTATAAAGGGCTCATCCACTGGGTATTCCTGGTTGGGTGGCCCGTAGCAGACCTCCAGTTTAATGTCTCCCACCCTTCCTTCTACCTTGACCCATAAGCTCTCAGTCATTTCCTCTTCCACTCCCAGTGCACTTCAGCAGGTCACTAACAGAGTCATCCTCTCTACTTCTGCCCTGCCTGTTCTTCCTAAAGAGCTGATATCCCTTCATTCCAATTCTCCAGCCACAGTAGTCATCCCACCATATTTCTAATGCCAATGAGATCACAGCCCTGCAGGCACCACACAAACATCTCTAACTCTTCTCACTTATTGCCTCTGCTGGGTGTGTTCGCACAGAGGCATCTGAGCTGGGCTCCTAATGAAGTGTCTGGTCAGCACTCACAGAAAGGAAGCAGCAAATGGTTTTTAAGTAAAAAGAACACATTTTAATCTGTTCTTCCTTGAAAGTAAACGCATCTTTGAGGAGAGCTGAAGTGCATGTCTTAGCTTTAAGAAAGTCCTTATGTAAATAAGCAAAGTAAAGAACTAAATCCTGGCTAATATTTGACAGCTGCTGCCTTATGGAAACGCCAAGGGCTGCAAAGACAGGGGCAGGATGATTAAACGGTACAACAGTATGTCAGCTGCTGAAAAGATTAAAAACCAGCAGCGTCTATAACAGCAACAAGAAAAAGGGATCAACAGGACCACAGTGAGCGGTGGCACCAGCAGAACTGCATGTGTAAAGTGGCTTTTGGTCCTATTTCAGCGTCTAACCAGTAACTTAATGCTCAAGCATCCTGATGTGTGGAAGACAGTGAGACCTCGGTTCAGCCCATTTAGAAAGAACAGCGAGATACAGTTTGTTAAAGAGATTTTTGGTACCACTAGTGCAAGCCACCAATTTCAAGCGCTGGGTGCCAAGGCATCTTCCCTCCCCACTGCACCCAGTGCTGCCGGGATGGAGCTGATGCAGAGCAGCCCCACGCCTGCCACTCCGAATACTGAAGGTTATCAGATGGCACTGTGGGTGTGTCGACATGTCCCAAACACGTGTGATGAGCTTCACACACGTTTGTTTTTCAGGCAGAGAATACATTGGCACATCCCCCTGCCACCTGTAAGAACCAAAACTCCAGAACACACTCCTTTGCTTCTCCTGAAACACGCGTCACAAACACGGTGAAAACCAACCAGGGTAGCAGACTACAGAAAGTACTGAAACCTTCCCATGACTGTACACACATGAGAGATAGCATAAGGAAGTTTCCTTAGAGCTGTCCATGCCCCTTCAGTTCCACCTACCTAAGACCCAACTAAAAAGGAAAACGGAGGGGCACTGCTAGTATAAGCACATCCCTAAGCATATCTGCCCAAAAAATGTTCAATGAAGACCTGTATGATCCATGCTAAGTCTCTCCCTGTTGTCAACAGCAGGCAACCGTAAGAATGGCTTCCAGGAAGCAGTTGATTTTTGGAATTTGGGCAATACCTCTAGGCTACACTAGCTACACCACCCTTCAGATGGCTTCCTACAGGTGATGGCTAGAGCTGGGCCTGATACGAGCAGCTCAAGCTTCTGACAAGATGTTTCAAAGTTCTCCTTCAGATTGTTTTAGCTTTTGGTATGCTCTTCCTTTCTCTCCTTTCACTGACTTTATTATGCAGGTCAACAATGAAAATAAAATCTAGTGGAATTTGCTTCTGTATGTGAATGGTACCGTCAAAGTTCATTTGGGACCAGGCAACAGTCCTTAAGGCTGCTAATACAAGTTCCCACACGCTCTGTTTGGATGGATGCAGCATGCTGCTTGCACTAATCTCTAGCTATTTACCAGAAAAAAAACTTGATTTATGTTCCTTAATTAGTAGAATTTATGGAGAAATTAATACACAGGACAGGAAGATGCATGGGCTTAATTAATAAGGCAGCAAATAATGCAAACAGCAATAAAATGTTACCTACTTAAAAATAACTAATGCATTCCTGTAGACAAAGCAGTTTCCAGGTCATCATCAGAGCCACTGTAACAACCAAAATGCAGGGGGTACTGACTCCTACCTGTTACTACAGCTTCTAATCCTCCTTTTCTCAGCACTTGACCACTACCTTGTTAAACTTTCTGCTATAACACTTGAGCATTTACATGGAAAAGTAAAAGATTTTTCAGCCTTCAGGTCTGATTGACATTGAGAAGAACGTCAGCAACACTCAAATGACTTCTGGTTCCTGTTACTCAGATACTTGTTGCTGTCTCGCAGGATACACAGGGTAAACTGATAACATTTGAGAGAAGTGAATCAGAGGACCAGGCAGCTCAGAGTGAGGGGAAATGTTACTATTTTGTCAAAAAAGTTCATAACGAATAACAACCTTACTTATAAAATCATTATGTTTGGAAAAGATCGCCAAGATCATCTAGTCCAACCATCAACCCAACCCCACCCTGTTCCCTAAGCCCTCGTCTACTTGTTTTTGAACCCTTTAAGGAACGGTGACTTCCCCCTCCCCAGGCAGCCTGTTCCAATCCCTGACCACTCTTTCAGTGAAGAAATTTTTCCTGATGTCCCATCTAAACCTCCCCTGGCACAACTGGAGGCCGTTTCCTCTCATCCAATCTCTAGTGACTTGGGAGAAGAGACAGACCCCCACTTCTCTAGAACCAACTTCCAAGTAGTTGTAAATGGCAATAAGGTCTCCCCTCAGCCTCCTTTTCTGCAGGCTAAACAACCCCAGTTCCCTGAGCCACTTCCCATCAGATCTGTTTCCAGACTCTTCACTGGCTTTGTTGTTCTTCTTTAGTCATGCTCTAGAACCTCAATGTCCCTTTTGTATCACCCAAAACTGAACCCAGTACTCGAGAGGTGGCCTTGCTAGTGCCCAGCAGAGGGGAACTTTAGTCTGCTGGCCATAGTACTTCTGATGCAGGCCAGGATGCTGCTGGCCATCTTGGCCAGCTGGGCACACTGCTGGCTCCTGTTCAGCCACTGTCTGAGATGAAAAGTAAAACCACAGACGAGAATTAGTTCTGTTCTCACGAAAATCAGGGCACATGCAAACATTTATTGAAGACAGTGGTGTGGAAATACAAGGAGGGACATAACAAATCTATTTCCACTGGTAGGTTACATCAGTGTTACTTCTTTCCCCTCCATCTCAAATTTTCCTCTCCTTACTAAGCAGCAGACAGGTTTCTAGCCTTTGCCCATGTCCTCGCTTTCTGACAAACATTTTTACAAGTGGTTCATGACTGGGAACTCAGGCTCTGTGCAATAAGGACATCCAACCTCGCTTTCTTTGGCAAAGCGTAACTGAATTTATAACTTCTACCTTTTACATTATATGTGACAAATGCTGGTGCCCCGACATCTAGCAGCATTTTATTATGTGAAACTGAACACAGTTCACTCCGTGGAATACTAATCTTTCATGCAATGTACTAACAGTAATGTCATATTGAAAGATGTGCTAATCTCCTTAACCTTTGTAGAGGAAATGCAGTGGTTCTGACTCTGTTACATCCCCTCACCTTTGTGACCATCCTTACTGTAGTAGTGTAGTAGTGTTGTCCTCTGCTCACATAAACTAAGATGCAAAACAGCACCACCAATCTATTTCTTATATATGTTAACTGAGTAACGTAATGTTACGTTTAACAGGTGATTTTTAACACACAGCTCAAATTCCGTTATTTTGCTGCTGCATTTTCTGAGTGTGCATAAAAGAATCTTGAAATAACCCCCCCAAACAAAGCAATAAAGCTCAGAACTACACAGCACAGCAAAGAATTCTAATTCAGCATGGAAGGAGAAGCATGAAATAACCAAACAACGTTATTCACAAATTAGAGCAGATCTCGGGCCACTCTAAATAAAAATTCTGTGCAGTACCAGTAGTCTTTCAGAACCTGCGTGCTTGCCAAAGCAAATATTTTGATTTTGTTGAACTTGCTAGGCAACTCCCCAACATAAACTGTATGGCAAAACCACTCCTCAGCAACTTAAGGACTGGAATATTTATTAAAAACATTGTAATCCATGAAAATAAATAATTCAAACTCAATCTATGAACTTGGCTTCATGTATTAAACAGCACAGCCTCTCATCTAAAAGAGGTTTTCATATGAGAGAAGAGGTGGTGGTGTGTGGGTGTCTCATACATGTTATTGCTAAGATGTGACCTTCTGAGCCCCCGCTGACTAAAATGAATAGGCTTCATTTTGAGCATGTTTGGATGCACTCACATGCGGAATCACAGCATCACTCTGGTTGGAAAAGACCTCTAGGTCATTACTTCAGCAATAAACACCTTTCTGAAACCAACAGAATTCATAAGGACTGGTGCTTGAGTGTGCTGACACTGAACTTCACTCACTCTTGAGACATGCAGATGAGGTAGGAGGATTTCTACCATGCACAAACCCAGAAGCAATATTTCTTATCATTAATAATGGAAGACAGGACAACCATGCCTGCCTTTTGGGGGCTGGTTTCTAGGAGGTTTTGTGCTAAGTCATTGAATCATACACAAAATCAATAACCAAATGGCCAGTACTATCTGCGTGGGTAAAACTTTGTGCTTACAAAGGCAAAAAGCTTGTTTAGGTGAATTGTTATTTGCTGGGCTCTGATTCATGTTGTCAGTGGAAACTCATCGTGATAAAAGTGCTCTGAATTACATTCTCATCCTTGGAAGGATCACACAAGAAACACACACATTGGTTCTTGAGCACTTCATGTTTCCGACCAAGAATTACATCAAGAAGATATGAAAGAAAGAACAGGATCATAGTCACCGTCATATTGATATTTCAAAAAAAGAATTATTTAACACAGAAAGACTGTGTTCCTCACATTTTAAAAAATGACATGCTGGAGTTTGGAGTTACCTTATAGTTTGTCCAGCTTTTCCATAAAACCCCCAAATCACTAACTGAGCAACCAACGCCCAGCAGTGCCCACTCCCTGCTTTGTTTTTCACCATGTAACTATCAGATTGTACATCCTGCAGAGCCACAACCCCCCTAATGTTCTTCATAGTGGTTTTTACTACCTTTTGTACCATTTGCAAGTCCTATGGAATTAAAAAACCCAGGCTGGGCTCTCCAGCCCTGCTTCTCCACAATTTAATGCTTTGTTTACGGTGGGTACGGACCATACAGTGTGTTTTTCTCTTGACTGCTCAGAGAACGTAGACACTGCTAGCAAAATGAAATAAACGATTTATTTAGAAGTGAACCAGTCTATAAAACTTTAACTTGTGAATACTGAAAAGCAGACACTGAGTAGAGGGGCAGTGGAAAGGAAGTTTCTTAGCAACTTGACAAGCAAACCAATGTAAAAACTACAACCACTGCTTTAAACTCTTCACTTACACTGCAAATCCCTTATCCCGAACCAAACTGAAGCAAAAAGAGCTGCTGGACAATGATGTACACGATCTGCTCGAATCTGACATTCCCAACTCAGCAATGCTGCAGTAACTGACTGCCAGTACAGACCTGTACAGCAGCAGCTTCAATAGCGCACAAATGGCAGCAACTTCAACAAGATGTTGAAGCATTTCCCATGGATCTGATCTCAAAAAGATTTAAAGCCACTGATCTGCAAATACACCACAGTTGGTTTAGCTATGAGAAAAACAGTCAAGGCTTGTCTGAAGCTGATACTAGTCAGCAAATAGGAATCTAATCCCGCAGGACGATTTGTGTTTTTAAGGGCAACTTAACTGCAATAGAAGATTCCCCATACCAGAGAATGAACGTGCACATTCTGACCAGAGAGTACCTGTCAAACAGTCTTGTTATAAGCAAGAGCACTCCTCAACGTCACACTAAGACTTTCCAAAGCAGGTAAGCAACGCACCCAGGCCAAACTGGCGATGAAGCTTTCAGAAATATCTGAAAATATTAGAAGTTTGCCATCTGCTAAGATAAATGTCAGTAAGTGAAAAAGTCTAAAGCTTTTCGGGTACAATCATTTTGAAATTCAGATTCTCACCCCTTAACACATTGCTTACTGAAAATTCCTAAGAATCAACCTGCAAGTAGCCTTTGAAGCAATATAAAAATAACCAAAAGCTGTGTTTCAGCTTCAGCCTACCTTTACTACCACAGACACTACTCAAACTCCTGAGACTGCTTGAGAAAACTGCCTCCTTACATCTGTACCCATTAGAAACAGACTGAAATTTCCAGCAAATACAAGCCTTAGACTGAAACTCTGCACGTATTTTACACAGAGGCACTAACATAGATCTTTTCAGGAACTCTTGTTTTTCTTTCTCCTGGCATGCTCTATAAAACAAGAGACACACAATGTATTCATCCAGACTAAAGAAAACTGCAGTATTTCTGCCTGAGAACCTACAAAGCACTGCATTAGCTCAGTTTATTCCTAGTTACCAAGGTCTCATCACACAGCTGCTGGCACTGAAACCTGCCAGATAAAACATATAAATGGAGCTGTGGCTGCATGGACAAGGTTCCAGTGTGCTCATCATGGGCAAAAATAACACCAGTACAGCTTAGCAGGAGAAGCACATGGGAAGACAAAATTTATTGGACAAATAAGAACAGTTAGCAGTGGTGGTTTAGCCCTATTTGACCCCAAGTTCACAGATTCATTATTGGAGGTACTTTTCAGGAAGAGTCTTGTTCTACAGACCTTCTGCAGAAAAAAGGTGGAAATCCTATCCTCACTGAATCTATTAGCAAAATTCTCACGTGCTTGAGGTGAAATCAAATGTTGTTTATGGGATAATTTTTTATAACTAGTTACATGATTTTTTAAAATTACAGAATCACAGAATCACAGAATCATCATAGCTGGAAAGGACCTCCAGGGTCATCGAGTCCAACCTTTATCCTATTATCTAACTGC
>JAOXOE010000343.1:5659433-5678225 GCA_028565055.1 Phoeniculus purpureus | reverse complement strand
TTCTCCAAGCTAAAGAGACCCAGCTCCCTCAGCCTTTCCTCATAAGGGAGGTGCTCCACTTCCTTCATCATCTTCGTAATTATGCTTTAATTCCTGCTGTAAGCATAGTTTGAGAAGCTGGACAAATCATTTTTTTCCCTATATAACCAAAAAGTCTTCAAATATATGCTTAAATCTAAAGAGAATTAGCCTCTTTCACCCACCCCTCAGTATCTTAAGGACATGATGAAATGCTCAGTTAAAAACCAGTGTCTTGATGTCTCAGAGCTCACCACTACTTCTGTAAAGGAGCAGTAGCACTATTAATTCCCTCTGCCCTCTGCCTTGCTCATTCAGCGGAGAGAAGTCAGTCCCTCCCCTGACAAGTCACTAACGATGGCACAACAAACATACTGTCACAACTAAAAAATTATTAGGAAAAGACTTCCTGTATTTACCTACTGTCACCACGAAATCTGGAAGCTCAAGAGTTGCTGAGGAAGGATGACAGCCCATTCTCTGACAGTTTGCTCTAAGGGCTCCTCCCCGTGGAGGCCAGGTGGTCTGTTCTTATGCAAAGGCTGGTGATAAGGTCTGGCCAAAACCGTGACCTTATAGAACCTGAGGCTGCAGAATGCAGTGCTTTGCACACATTTCCAGGAAAAAACAGCACAAAAGGTGCTGGTTTCAGTGCAGGTTTTGGTTTCAATGACTGCTGACAGAGTGAGGGGTATTTTGACAACAGTGCCACCTGCACGAAGTAAGTAATGAACTACCCTATAAATCATCTGATTTGAGGAGGACAAATTTGGGAGCATCAAGACACTCCAGGAACAGATGCCATTCTGCCTGCACCCTTCCACCTCAGAAGGGTCTTTTGGAAAGATCTGCGAATGCAGTTATGCCGAGTGTTTCCCCAGGAAATGAGGTTTGCATTTGTGATCACCATTTTTGTTTGTAAAAAACACAGTTATCCTGCAGGTCATGAACTTACCACCAACAATCTAATAGAATCTGTATGTAATTTACATGTAAATAAACTGTGGTTATTTGTGCCTCTTGACCTGCTTCTTAAAAGCTGCTGGACTTAGAGCCAAGAGGCTGTTTGTGCATCAGGCTTATAGTTGCTACACCCCAACAGCTATAGAGTCCACCATTCATGTGGTAAAGGGATTTTATCCAAGTAGGTTAGTTCAGCATTATGCTACAGCATGACTTTGCACGTCAAGTTTTCCTCCTCTTCCCCATGAGCACAAATACGTGCAAAGAATTTAAAAGCAATTCACAACATGTCAAAGTGCTTAAGGAGACTCTTAAAAATCTAATATACGAAGTTAACCATTGGCATGATTTATTATTGAAGTTCCACTGTTATAATTTGTCAATTAAGAAATATTGATAAATGTAAACACATTATTGATGTCAATTAGAAAGCACAAGATTGATTAACCTCCCAGAGGTATACTGGCATGAGCAGTTAGAGAGTAATCATGCCCAATAAGTATTCACTACTGACAAACGTGCATAGAAATTACACTTCTGAGAGACATTTAAAATCAAAACCCATTTGAATATGCAACCTAAGCATCTGGTCAACAACAAAATCAAAGCAATTACAAACTAGATTTGTATTAATGTGAAAGGCTGATGAGGTCACATAATGTTCCCTTTAACCATGTAACTGGACGAAAATACAGTTAAAAATTATCAAATCAACTGCTCATGAAGTGAATTATGCTCATAGATCATTTGGATGAGGTGTTGAGGGATATGGTTTAGGGGTGAACTTGTAAGGTAGGGGAGATGGTTGGACTCGATCCCAGGGGTCTTTTCCAACCAGAGTGATTCTGTGATAGAAAAAAGTCTGCACAGGTATTATTTAGCCACGGCATTGAAATATTCATGACTTCCCTGGTAAGGGACAAGCCATTGTTTAGAGGATAAAGAGCAGATCTTTGTTTCAAAGTGTATATTTGTGTACCCTCTTCAGGTGACCAAATTATAAAGGTGAACTATAAACTCTGCTTAGCGGTGGTTCACTTCCTGCAGAGCAAACAGCCTAGGAAGGACGTTCAGGCAGTCCATACCCCGAGAGGGGTAGCATGAATCTGAAGAACCCCAGAGAGACTATCAACAGGAACCAGGAAATTTGTGATTTAAATGTGACTGGAAGAGTTTGGGCTCCTTTGTTCTTCTTTTTCCTTGCTTTCCAAATTAATGTACTGGCATAATGCCTGTCACCAAGATGAAGGGCATTGCAGCTGTAGCTTTTAATGTCCAAAAATAACCCAGGCTCACCTCAGAAAGCACAGAGCTGAAGACAGCAGCAATGCACCAGTATCAAGGAGACTGCATAAACACTAATTAAACTTCTCTCTACACTCTTGTCTAGAAAACAGTTTTTCCTGCTTAAACTTCCAAGGGCTGGATCAGACATGCTGATACAGGAGTCTAGCAACTCTCTCCTTAAAACTTGGCCTTCATCACAACTTCACGGATCAAACACATTTACCTCAAACATAAGCAGCTTACTACAGAGACACGAGAGAATCCAAATCACTGCAAAAAAAAGTCGAAACATAACACTTCACTGATAAACCTCTGTTTGAAAGATTTTTATGAGCTAGCGACACAAATGTTTACTGTCAAAATAAAACTAGACTTTACTGGTGAATTTTACTACTTGCAAATTCAGACTGTGACAGAGAGCATTTTTGGTTCTAAACCACAGGACTATCCAGTGGGTAAACCACAGGGCTATCCAGTGGGCCTCCAGAAGATTATGATACATGCAGACACACTAGACAGAGAGGAACGTGAAGGGTTTATTTTTTTGAAGTATTTTTTGGTCAGATGTTTATTAAATGACAGTTAATGCTGGTAGGGTTTAAAAGCAGGTTACATTCTGACATGCAGAAAGCAACTGTTACCTTTGCAACTGGGATAACGGAAAAGTTTAAGTGGTGAGTCAACAGAAAACACAGGAAGATAATGAGATGGGGAAATAAGCTCTTGTGAAGTCAGATTCTTAGAGCAAATAGGACAAAGAAAGCTTTTTCAGGCCAGCTGAGAGTGAAGATGAGAATAAATTCATTGGGTTGGACAAACTACCTTTGCAAGAAACAAAGATATCTGATCTGGAGTGGCAGGAGAAGATTTTACACACTGTGCTGAGGCGAGAAGCTTGGCCATCTGAAGGGCCACAAAAGAACCCAAGTAACTTGAAAAAGGAGCTGAAATGCTCCTTCTTTAGCTGTAAAAGGTAAACTGTTAATATTCTGAGAGACTGAGCACTGCGCATGGGTGGAAAAAATGCCATTGAAGAAGTCACTGTACCACACTGTATCACAGCTGCAGGACCCTGTGACTTGTTGGACAGCAAGGGCATCAATGTTGTCATCATGAATTACATCTTGCAGTTCAAGGGCAGCGGAATTGAGTCCTGAGGAATCAGAGGCACCACAAAAAGAAGCCAAAGCTCTTCCTGGAGGGAAGCATACCTGCTCAGCTGTGCTGCCACTGAACCTGACACTGTCCTTTCAATAAGCAGTACAAACCCTGGAAGGAAAACTTTCTGGGCAAGGCAGGTGAAACAAAAGAACAACCCAGCAAGAAGCAACAAACAAACTGTGGGAGACCACAACAGTTCACTTGTAACAACAGTGCTGTTGTCTCCCTTTCATTTCCTCAAGGTCTAGCTGGACTTAAAACTGATTTACCCCATGATAACACAATGGAAAAGGGACAGTCGGGAGAAATATATGTTTGGATGTGAACATGAGTCAAAACACACATGGCAAGGCTGCCTCAACATTGTGTTTCATAACTAACAGCCGAACTGCCATACTGCTTCTTTTCTTTAAAGAGCCATAACTGCTCTTTTTCAAGTAAAAAAGAGCTTCTCCACAAATACTCTTGTCTAAAGCAGACAGCACACAAGCAAGGAAGGCAGAAAGCTGCTCCAAGGTTAATATACTTTAATGCTAGAAACTAAATCCTGAGATCCTCCTGCAACTGGCACCACTACAAACCAGACTGACAGGTATCAAATTAAGATCACACAGATTAGAAATGTGGCAGAAGTAATCCAAACTGAGACTGAAACTACAAGCACTTCTTCCCTCTCTTGGCAATATTTTGTATTGATTCTAAAACATACAGGCACTTGCTGCTACTCACCTCATGTAGAAGAGTCCCTCTTGAGGTACTGCAACAGCCCCTCCTATGAACCAGATTCATTTACACACTGGGCAGAAGCCCTTGAGACGCCAAACATAGGTAAGCAGAAAGCATTAAGAGATTAGCGGCAGACAAACAGAACTCCCTGAAAATGTGATGTTTCCTTGCTTCTGCAGCTTGCTTCAGCACAATCTGGTTCAACCAGTGCTGCCAACTGTTTCAAGAAACTACTGACAAGGCAAGGCTGATGAAACTGACTTTTTTATGTGGAACTCTACACCTAGCTTGATCAGATGTGACATCCTGCCATGCCAAATCGCTCACCAGATAGCAAGTCCTTCTCTTGCCCTTCAGACAGCCCTCCTCTGGGCGTAACATCAGACACTCACAGCTCTGGATGCAGTATTGTAAGGCCCCAATCTTACTGGATTAGCCACTAAATACCATACAACAAAAATAATGACAGATGATTCAAGTATTTTAAAAGCAGCTGCCAACACTCCACAGTATTTATTTATTTTTAGGAAAGGTTATTGCGTACATCAAATGCTGTGTTTTACACTAAGGCTCATGGAACAGAAAGACAAAGCCTCATGTTAGCTCTGAATTGCCTTTGGTTGTAGCATAAAGGTTATTTTTACTGCAGAGTCCACTTCGGTACTTCATACTGCAGGCAGAACCTGCCACTTGTAATTCAGTCAGCAGGGCAAACAGCAGCAAACCACTTGTGAAAAGACAATCTTGCTCTCCATTAGGAGAGTTAAATTAAAGCCTAAGGTCTAACACTGCTCTGGACATTCACACAGGTGTAACCTGCCACCCCAAGACAGGTAAAATGTCTGTAATAGCCCCTGCACATTGAGCTGTTTGAGATTAACCCAATACGACAGCTCTGGGCTTCTGGCATCTGTGACAATATCGTGCATTTCCAAAGCTCCTCTACAAGTGGACCCCACTGCTAACGTGTTCTGTAATGGGTCAATCTCTCATTAATCAAAATGTCTGTTCAAAGTTATACACTTTTCAAAGTAATATTTTTTTCTTTGAAATAAACATCTTCAGAAAATTCTCTGTGATGCCTTCTAAACCCCAAAGTCATCTGATTTAAGTGCAGTGCTTGGCTTTGCTACAAGCTTCCAGAATAATTTCCATAAATGCATGAAAGGAACCAATTAAGTGAGAACTCATGATCTGCTAAAGCAATTCAAACCCAGTATTGCAACAGGCAAGAAGCAAGAGGAGTGCAGAAGGCTCCTGACAACTATTTGCTAAATTCTAGAAGCCAGTGCAAGCACTGACAGTGTGTAAATGCTGATCAACTTCAGAGACTGAGACCACGCAGTGACTTGATAAAACTGCTATAATAGAATGACTGTCCACCGTTTGATTGTGCCATTCACCTCCTGCTCTTCCGCTGTGAATGAGGCACTTGAAAACTTTGCTGAGTCTATACATGCTTTAACAAACTAAATACCTTGAGAAGTAGGATTAGTGAATAATAATAGCACATAACGTTAGCTCTATTGTGGTTGGAATGTGTACAGCTACAGTAATAAACAGAAATACTAGTGAAAAAGCAGCAAACTTCCAAGAATAATCCTCTTAGAGAAAAACAAAGTCTATGAACTTTGGTGGAAAAATAGGTATTTGCCCTTGTGAAGCTAAAAAAGTAAGTAAAAGTCAATGAGCTTCTCAAGAAAAACAGTAAATTAATCTGTAATTTTAAAACCTTCTTGCAATGACAAACTTATTAAGAGGAAACCATATTAGAGCTCCAGCATAGCTGCCTGCCAGCAGGAAAACACAACGTGCCAGTGTCATAGACATTCCTGAACAAAATGCATTGATGCAGCCCTAGGGAACAGGGTTCAGTGGGCAGGATGGGGTTGGGTAGATGGCTCAACCTGATGATCTTGGAGGTCTCTTCTAACCCTACGGCATGCAGCCTACAGTGCTTTGCAGTACAGATACCTTCAGGTATACACAATATTTCTTGAAGGTTCCTTGAGAGAGTCAACTCCAATGTCATTCACAACTGTGCAAACTGGTACCAGTTCTCTGCGTGTTCAACAATACACTTCCAGAGCAGAGATGCATACACCTTGGCACTTACTAACTGACCTGCTACTGGTGCATATCAATCACAAGGCTACTAGAACTGAACTACAGAAAATAATGAGATTATTTGCTGATAAAGCAGGATGAGCAGTAAAATCCAATGCAGACACAGTAAAAGAAGATATCTTTTTAGAAGTCATTAGAATTGAAATTATCTTGCTAATATTTACTAAACATAATGTAATGTTCATTCCTTAATATTCTGTTTGATTAACAGAAATATGCTCCTTATGCTGTGGATCTATTATTACCAGTTCATAACATCTGTGATGGAAAGGCCCATGGCTCAGTGGAAGGCTGGCCAGATTAGTATTTTTAACAGCAAAGTGCTCCAAGCTCTTTCAGTCACAGAATCTCTTTGACTGGAAGAGACCTTCAAGATCATCAGGTCCAATCTTTAACCCAGCACTGCCAGGTGATCAATAACCCATGTCCCTAAGCACCATGACCACATGTCGTTTAAATACTTTCAGGCATGGCAACACCACCACTGTCCTGGGCATTTCCACTTCTATTCAAGTGCTACCTGAACCTATGATATTGCTACTAGAGATGCTGCTAATGAAGGCCTTGAGAAGGCACAGTACCTGGCTACTGCATTAGCAACTTGGCTTGCTAAATGAAGATCCAGAAGAATTGTTCAGCTCTTTTACACAAATTTTACACAAAAAACCCCACTACAAATATTAACGCAATAATGTACTAGCAAATTTTACCTGAAATGGCAAGCATGGAGAAACACAAGACTGAAATCTCACACTGAGTGTGATGTGGGCTTTATTCACGGCTGTGCCTTGATAAACTTTGTTAAAAGAAACAGCTGAAGCTGCTATAATTGAGTACGGCAGGATTAGAACATATAACATGCTGCAAACATGGAAAATGCTGCAAGTACTTGATAGTTATCATTATCAGTTGGATCTTGTTAATAGAGTTTTTATATTCAAAAATCACATTCCTTCTAAACATCTGAAGGGAACAGCAAGAGTCAAGTCAGAAACGGGGAATAAAATATAAAAATATCAAACTCTAAAGAGTTCATCTCCTCCCTTAGGAAACCCTGATGACCAATGAGCTGTAAAGGAAGTAGATCCTCACATCCTGACTGAGTAACATCTCAAGGCACCAAAGGTTTGGGCAAACTCTTATTCTCACCTGTTTGGATTAATTAAATTGATAAACAAAAGCTATGAAATATCAAAACTGTTTTACTGAAGAGTACTGTAGCTCTGGAATGTCACAGACAGTACAACTGACATTAGAGCCTTCAGAACTACCAGAAAAACCACAATAATCATCCTTAGCAAGATGACTGGTATTTTTCCAGCTACAATCTAAAACAGAGGAGAAAGTACTGTGGAGGAATACTTAGGTTTAGGGTAAGAACAAGATATAACTAAAATATAAATAAATTCAATCAGGGGTTTAATCAAAGCACACAGGTCTAACACAAATTTTGACTTTCACTTTCATTTTCAGTTCAAAACTAGAGAGCACAGCTGGCAAATGGCTTGTTACCACAGTCCTCAAAGGACCTCAAGAATAGGCTCAAGAACTTTCTATTTCAAATTTTCTTGTGCAAATGCATTGCACAACACTCTTCTTTACAGGAAAGACACCAGAATTGCCCTGTTAACACAGTACAGACAAAAAAATCTTCACCGTGTTGAGAGAACAATGAGCTGCTCCTTCCTTTAGCCAGACTATCACAAAAGCAAAACCAGTAATAAGCAGAGCACGACGAAGGCAGTTGTTAATGATCCTCCACGCTTCTCAGCTTTATAAAGCTGCTTCCATAACATTCAAGCAAATTATACAGTGACTGACATGAACAAAATGACAGTAATTTGTCACTGTTTCACACTTCCCACTAGGCTGATTCAAATAGCTATTTATGAACCTTACACTTCAATGGTCACTTTGATGACTAAACCATAAATTAGAATGTAAAGTGAATATAAATTTGATTGTAGAGTAACAACAAATTGTCAGCAAAGTGGAATATTATTTAATTTGTATCGACACACCATGAAAAGTCAGCAATACCAAGATGTGCTACATCATAGTAAACCCCATACTTACAAAAAAAAAGTATACTAGAGCTCGTCTGCTTCAGCGCTTCTGCATTTAAAAACAAAAGCATTTATAGTATGCTTGGTTAGTTTTAAATATGAAGTCTTCATAATGTGAGGTTACCTTGTTACTCAGACTTTCAATTAAATAGGGACTAAGAACACTTTTTTCCAAGGAGAGTGATTGAACTTGTAGCAAGTAAATATTAATATGAATGTAGATGCTAAGGTTGTAATAGCCTTCATGAAATAAATACGTCAAGTCTTGCAGAGGCTCATGTCAAGAATTATCTTGATAAACTTATTTTGTTTTATGAGATCATTCTTTCTTAAAGAGTTCCACTGCCCAATATGTTCTTTTGTGTGTTACTGTCTATTATACAAATGCATCACAGGAACACGTGCACCCTTCCAAAGCTGAAGGCAGCACGATCTTTATCTGGAAGATTTCTCCAAGTGCTACAAAGAAGAGATACTTCAGTGTTAATTTTACTGTGTCAGTACTGTATTAGCACTGTGTTAGCAGCATTAAGAATGGGAAGTTGTGTCAGACTCTTTAGTATTCCTTAATTTTCAACTGTATTTTTCCTGAAGTTCTTACACAGAACAATACCAAAGATGTGACCCCATTTAAAACTACTTTAGGTTTACAGATTGATTTCACATGTGGGAGAAGCCTCTGAAATAGCTCAGATTTGAAGCAACAGAACTCTGCAGGTTTAGCAATAACTGAAGTCATTCTGTGTCACTCATATGTCCCAGTGACAAAGATATCTTCCAAGTAACAAATGCAGAACAAAACCACAGGCATTTAATGTTGTTTGCTTCACAACTGTTTGACTGTGATACATGTAAGATATTTGTATTAAACATTAGTTTCCTATGTTTGCAAAACCAAAACGAATGTGGACTTTCATTTTTTGAAACTCTGAGTGGTCTTATTCCAAGAAGCTAGAACCCCAAGTGCCCTGTTTTGTTTTGAGCATCTTCCTATCTGAAAAACTCACAGCTACTTACAAAGTAGGTACACACTTACAAAGTAAGATTTATGTGTTACATAACAGAACAAAACAAGGTTCTCAATGATTTCTCTCAATCTCAAGAAAGATTTCTTATGAAATTTCTTTGCCATTACTATAAAGGGGAGAGAAAAACAAAGTGGCAGATTAAAATGGTTCTGCTTCTGTAATGAAGAAAGCAGAATCCATGCTAAAGTGACAAATCACGTCTCATCTCTTCTTGCTGCCATTTTCATGAACGAAGAATTAAATGCACAACAATTTCATGAGCACAAAATAGAGGCCAGCCAATGAAACAGTTACCTGCTGTTTCTGTATGGGTTGGTTAGAGATACTAGAGTATGTACAGGCACATGTATATGTTTACTTATGATCAAAATAGCAACCAATGAACACAAAATGTCCTTCATTACTCCTTTATGAAGTGGGCAAACCAGTCAGAGATCAACCAAGCCCACCTGCTCTTCCTACTCTTGCCAAGGCAGCTGAAAGACCTAGCTGATGGTTAGAGACTAAAATAAAACTGCCTTGTCTACCCTGTCAAGAGTCTGTTTAAAGTAATGTGTTCTCTTTTTCAGGGTCTACAGTACCAAGGCAATCTCTCAGACAAGAGAGGATTTTAAGACCTGACCCAGTCACATTGGCTCAGGTGCATCAACAGAAGCTCAGAAAACAAATAGAAACTGAGAAAATAAAAGCATATTCTGCTGAAAGAAAACTTGGAAAGCTTTGATTTTAGCAAGACACCAACCAATTGACCTAGAACTACCCTTTTATTATTTAGTTTCACAGAACAAGTGAGAGCCAAATCCACATCAAGTCAGGGTACCCTTGAACATCTCAAACAAGAGAACTCAGGCAAGATCGGAGAAAAACACTGCCAGTAAAACCTTCTTCCAAATTAAGATTTATCCTCTACTTGGACACATTTAGCCAACATTGAATCCACTTCAGGATTTTCTTGTTCAATTACTGCTCTAACACTGCATCTGGAGGTAGGGAAAACAAATACAGAAGGCAAGACTATTCAGAGTGAGTGTCACAGCAACTTCTAAATTCTACGATGGAAGGAGGAAAGCAGGAAGAAAGGGATCTACTACACTTGAGCTAATGGAAACATTATATGGAAAATCAGGGCAGAACAGAGCAGAGGAGCAAGGAAAACTGAGTAAAATAGCAGAAAAGGTAACAGCAGAGCATATAAAATTTGGACAACAAGAACTGTTCCAGTTAATGGAACAAACTTCCCTAAATCCTCTGTTGCAACAGTCATGGATAAAGGGATGTTTCTCACCCTCTTCAAACCAGGCATACAGAAACTACTGTTCATCCAGAGATATCCTGAGCAAGAATAATTTCTATTCCATCTGTAGGGCACAAAACAGTCATCTAAGGAGTGCACAACTCTTAGATCAAATGAGAGAAATAAGCATACCTGCCGATGAATAACCTCAAGGCTTGCTTTGGCTTTATTCAGTTGTTCTTCTATTTTTTCAGAATCCTTTATATTCTTGTTTTCTCTGAAGGCATCTCTTATCCTTCTGATGGCGTACGTTCTAAATGCAAACAACAAGATGAGGTGTATTCGCAGATGTGACACAGTTATGACATTTCAACATTCTTTTAAACATGCTGATTTTTTAAGAATATACATATATGTATATTTTGTCCAGCTATGTACACATATCCTTTCATATGGTGTCTTGTCTCGCCTGAGTTGAAACAGTGACCAGACTTTGTAATTTAAAAAAGTGGGTTTATTCTAAGTTCTTACGTGAAATCTGAAATTTCTCTACATCAGTTCAGTCCTTACTGCTTGTAATTGCTGTAAACATGCTGTTGGATGCTCAGTACAGACATTGTAAAGCTCAAGAACACAACAAAAACCACAAGAACCAAGAAAGCATCTCCCAAATTATTGTGCACCAGTGTGACTATTCTTATTCT
The DNA here is from genome assembly GCA_028565055.1 of Phoeniculus purpureus. NCBI lineage: Eukaryota > Metazoa > Chordata > Aves > Bucerotiformes > Phoeniculidae > Phoeniculus > Phoeniculus purpureus. The sequence goes on along the minus strand of JAOXOE010000343.1, from coordinate 5,666,911 downwards.
GCATACTGTATTTCATCGATCAGTCCAAAACCTTATCATACATCTCCTCACTAAGAGGAAGACACTGTGTGCTGTTATTTCAAGTAGGAAGTGACTGTGAATCTCTGCTTTCAGACAGAGAAGGTCCAAAGCTACAGCTATCTCCAGATCTCTCCAGTAAAGAATCTTTATGTAGCCTGCAATGTACTACTCACTGATAAATAGAGCTAATTTCATTATTCACAATTTTCAGACTGATCCTTACGTGTTTGCTGGGAAAGGAAGGAGAAGTGGCAGGAAACCGATCTTCCTCAGCTATACTCATAAAGACCCTCTTGTCCACCACCATATGACATCAGTACAATTTTTTACTATACAAAGTGAAGCCCTATATGTGGTATCAGGGGGCAAAAAGGCTCTGCAAACACCACAGCGTAATCTTGCACCAACTGCTTTCCATCTCCTAAAAGTGAAACGTAAGGCACAAAATTGTTTAAATAAAAAACTCCAAAGATGAGACTGAAAAAGAACACTATTGGGCGAGGAGACCGAGGAGGGGACAGAGAGATGAGTAGCCAGTGGCACTCCACACCATTAGATGGTGCTATCCATCCCCTAAAGCGGCCTCCACTAGCCAAATGGCATCTTTTCTCTTGGAGCTCATAAATAATGCATTTCAGACACAGGGATCAGGATGTTTATGGAGTGCCACCCTGCTGCCACACACCAGCAGATGGTGAGCACTTTTAATTAGGGTCTGTTCACCTATAATATGACACTGGGGTGCATGAGCGAGTGAGTGTGTTATATGTGTGAAGTTAATAGAATGTATTAAATATGGAAGCTTTTTCTCATCTGCAGCTGCTGTCCTAGCAAGATTTGAAGGGGATGCTACTTACTTCTAGAAAAGAAACAGCAAGATGTAGCAAATTTTGTTGCTTGATAATGGATGGATTTCAAATCACCTTATATACACATGTAGGGTTAGACTGTGGAAAAATAGAGTATTGTCTCTGAGAAAAGAACAGTTTCCAGAAGACACAGACCTAACATATGTGTGTTATTGTGTATATATATATTTTATATATATATATATATATATATAAAATACATATATCTATTCAGCTTAAAATAAAAAAACAACAAACAGCAGGCATCCATTACTGGGGACAAGTCTTTCAGAATGCAGTACAAATGAGTAAAAGCCATCGACACAAAAAAAGACAGAGAGGACTAAAACAAATCCGTGTTCAGTGTAACACCTACACTGGGTTTTTTTGTTTTGTACATATGGTGCCTTAATTGTTCCAGTCGCTCTCCTCATTACACCCAACAGTTGCTAAGAAAAGACATGCACTTAGAGAACATAATCAGACCAGTTTTTAATTGACTGTAGTCAGAGGGTTGTAACTGTTTTCTCCTTTCACAATTGCTTTAACTTCTTATGGATGTTAGCACCAAAATGAACTTACTTTACATAGTCTTTAACATGATCTTCATTCTATAGCTCAATCAATGCATCGGGAGCATTCTCGAAACACTCTAACGCCCAGCTTTGCATCCTGGTACTACTTTTGACAAAGGTTACGCTAAGACTCAGTTTATCACTTAAAATAAAGATGAGCTGAACATGAAGCTCAAACTCAATCCCATGATGGCTATAAAACATACCTTTTCTTCCTCACTGAGAGGTGCCAGGAGAACTTGCCACCAATACTCAAATTCTTTCAAAATTATTTAAAAAGTGTTAAGTCAAGATATAAACAAACTAAACTGGCATTCTGTAGGGGGTTTGTTTTTTAAACAACAGCTTTTTATGAACAACAAGTAGAGTTGAGAGCAGTGTTAATTTCAAACCTCAAGGCACTCTAAACATCAAGAGTTTCAGAACCTAGTATGGACTAAATCCAGTACTAACATTCAAGCTGTGATATTGCCCCAACTCTGTAAACAACTGAGCTTTTTCAGCATGTGGTATAGCATGCAGCAACATGTAGCAAAGACCCAGATGCTATGGAAAGAGCTCATTCATTTGACTCCTATCTGATGGGCCTTTTAAAACAGCTCTACTCCAATGATCTTCTGGTTGATGAACGGACTGGTCAGCTGATGAGCTGCTCTGACAGTGAACTGTGGTTCATAAGCATAAACACCAAAAGCAGTCAGGTACCATTTGAAGACACAGTTTGAAATGGCAGTGGCAGAGAATGTATGGTTGTCTTCATAAAACTTCACAACTTTAACCTAAAAGCAGTATCTGAAGGCAAGGTGACAGATGAGAAGCACACCAGTGAGTGTCATGGTTGCTGTACCATATGGATGGTCATTTACTGAAGCTGAGGAGGACATACAGCACTGCAACAGGTTTAAGCCAATGTGAGTGAAAGAAACTGCTGCAATATTGCCATCGTCCTCGTCCCTTCCAATCCCTAATGTTCCGTGATTCTGTGACTAGGCACAAACCCTTCTCTCTGCCTTCTTCAGACCAGCACAGTCAGTCTGGTATTTGGCCCTGAGGTGAGCCAGTCTAATTTGGTAACTTGACAGAAGGCCAACCTACTGAAAGAGTTACCTTCTGTTTAACATATTAGTCTGGTTTTTGGTTTGTTTGGGTTGTTTTCAATGGGACTAGATGAGCGTTAGTGTTAAGAAGGAAGGAGGAAATATAGCAGTCCTGATTCAGCTGGCTACAGTTTGTGATAGATTCCACTCAGAAACACTAATCAAGTTGCACAAACAAGGGGACTCTTCAGCGAGAAGGTACCAGGCAAGCTCTTCAGAGAAACAGAACGTGAAAGCAATTCTGCATATACTCTGCTCAAACAGGTCCTACAGACCTTTGGCATAGCTCCTAGGAATGCAACAGTGCTCCTTAAGAGACATCACTGCAAATGCAAATTCAAACTTCATTCCCTAGTCTGCTGCTTTTTTCACCACTCTTTGGATAGAGATACTAAAAAATGTCTGAAAGCAGCAATGACATATTTTATTTTCATCATCCAAGCACACGGAAACTTTAATAGAGAATATCTTTGATTTTAATTCTGCAAACATCTAGTGAGTAAAAGTGTACAGTTGAATATACTCGGCCAGTGCTCTCATCAATATGCACTCAAACCACTTTTTGTGATTCCTACTTACATGCATCTGTCACACAATTAACTCCCAATTAAATCAGAAGTATGTACTCCATGGGTAACAGACTGAACGGCTTCAGACCAACACCACTGCAGGTGGATGGCTGTGCAAGGTAACAGATGCACGTCAGTAGAAAACAGAAAGAGTGGTTGGGGGTTAATGGGAGAACAACACCAGGGCCAAAACACTACCACAGACCTACGGGGGTGGGCACTGTTTGCTAATGTTCAAGACAACAATGCCCTCAAATAACAGGAAAAACCACAGAGTTATGGTTAGAAAATAGTCTTTTCCCTAATACTCAATCATTCACCTCTACCTCCAAAGAGGTCATTCCTTTTTCCTTCCCCAAAGCGCTATTGAAAACCTGTGGCCTCATAAAAATGAAGCCCACAAGAAGCAAAGCTTGAAACACTGGCTATTAAGCAAAAATGAAATTGCAGTGGAGGTATACCAGAAAGTAAAAGCTGCTTGGGGATCTAGGTATCTGTATTTCAAAATGTTTACTTCTGTCATGCTTGACCAGACAATTAAGAAAAGAAAATCCATTTCATTTTCAAGTCTCCACTCTCGTATCTTTGTGCTCTGCTACAACAGAACGTAAGAAGCTGCAACACTGTGCAGACACACTTTAAGTGCACAGATTGTGCCTTCACACACACACACACACACACACACACACACACACACAGAACATGAGGGATTGGAAGGGACTTTGAAAGATCATCTAGTCCAATCCCCCTGCCAGAGCAAGATCACCTAGACCAAGTCACACAGGAACATATCCAGGCAGGTTTTAAATGTCTCCAGAGAAGGAGACTCCCAAGCAATGGTTTTCTGTGCACCATGCTGCATTTACCAGTCTCACAGCAAGCTAACGGTTTAAGTCCAAGTCAGCTTTATAAACATGCTGACATCTCATCTTTGTGACTGCAAACAAATCTAAAATATTAACAGATCACATCACAGTTACAGGCAACATACTGCAAACCGTAACTGCTTTAACAGATTTTAAGTTACTGAGCACACAGGCAAAGAGAGGACGACTCTAGTAGCACAGCGTGTGCAGATGACAGATTCTGAGGGAAGAGATCAGCAGATTAGCATATTCCAGACTGTAGAAAAACCCATCTTTTTTAGGGAGGGAGAGGGGCTAACAGAGAACACATGTCACGACCAGCCCAGCCTCAACCCATGACAAAAGACAGGAATTGTCTGTTCAGGTTCTGAAAACCAGTACAGTCACTGGACCACCCCTCTCAAAAACATGTTCAACTGCTTGGCAGTCCTTACAGGGAAAGGGCCTTTCCTTAAAGCCAGTCTGAAAACCTCTCTTCTTTCACTTTACATGTGCTGTTGCTTGTTTCCTCTGCTAGGCAATTCTGGATACTTCGAGATACTACCAGCTATTAGGTCCCTTTCATGCTTTTTCTTCTCCAGGCTCAACCAGAAGCCTTTTCTCACAAGACAAGTGCTTCAGCCCCCCTGAGCCATCCTGGTGACTTCTGAGGAGCTTGCTTCAGGTTTCCATGTCTTTCCTGTAAGGGGGCAAGACTGTATGTAGTACACTCCAGTTGTAGTTAAACAAGCAGTGAGTAGAAGGGCATAAACAATCCTTTCAGTCTGCTGGCTGAGCAACTCTTGGCACATTTCAGGATGCTCTTGGCCTTCTTTGCTGCCAAGGCATGCATCTGGCTGCCTGCTGGGATCCCTATCCCCATTTTAGCTCCCTGGCCAGACAGCCCTCAACCTGTTCTGCATGACAGCAACACCTTCCCAGGAGTAGGGCAGTGCAGGACACTTATCAAATGTCATAAGGTTGCTGTTGGCCTTTTTTCTTCAGGCTTTTGAAGTCCCTTCAGAGGGTAGCCTTGCCCTTTAGGCTTCCAATTTGATGTCATCTGCAATCTCAATACACTTCTACTCCCTCTAGGTCATCAACAAAGATGTGGAACAGAATGAGTGTCAAGAGCAACCCCTGAAGCTGCAATCCATCCTCTAAGCCTCAGCATCCAACCGATCTTAAAGGGACATGGTTGTCCACCCATCCAGACTACAACACTCTACGGTAGCTATAAAAATATGGCAGGAGTCAGCATCGAAGCCCTCTCTAAAGCAGGTGTGAACACTCTCTCCCTGCTCCTCTCCTCTTATTCACAAATCCAGTCAATCATGTTGGTCAAGTGTCACTTATCCTCAGTTTCCAAATGCCTTCTTCATGGTCCCAGAACACTATCAGTGCTATTTACAGTTAATTTGCATTATTTCTGTAGTTCTTTGAAGCACTCATTTTTGTTGCTATACTTCTAAAAATAAAAATAGCTATTGGCTTAATTCTATGTGTAAAGTATCTCTGCAGAAAGGAGTGCTTTTGAGAAGGTCAGAATCACAAGAAAAAAAGTATAGAAGCTCAAATGAAAGTATTCTTTAATTAAAATTAAAAGTTGCAACTGCAGTGAGGTTGTAATTGCAAACAAGGTTAAAAAGGAGGGTTAGCAGTGAAGGACCAAATCAAACAAGTTCTCAGTTAATGAGGCACCAGGCAAGGACACGCTGCAGAAACTAGAAACAGAATTTGCCATAGATGAAAAGTGTCCTGATGGCCTGAAATAACCAACAGCTTTGCTAAGTTTTCACTGCCAAGACCCTGCTAATTGCTCACCAGGACACTCAGGTAGCTCAGCAGTCCAATCACCAGGTGCGGAATTGAAGCCTTGAAACCACAGGTCCAGATCCTGACAAGGTTGATTTCTCTCTTCTTGCTTTTGAGGCAGATACACACCGTTCTATTTACTGCTGTTTATCAATAGTTCTTCAAGAAGGCTGAACTTACTATGAACTGCCATTACAAATTTCATTGTACTTCCCAGCTAAGATGAGATTAGAATTTCAGTCCAATACTTGTGGCTGGAGTGCTGTGCTGCACCTCTTGGTGCCTGACACACTAGGTGCTAAGCAGCCTCACTAGATACAACTGCTTCCCACTTAGTGGAAGATTGTCTTTGATGAAGCAATAGTGCCTACCCTACTACTTTAAAATTCAGACACAGGGCACAAAGCCTTGAGATATTTCTAACTGCTTGGATTGAACTTGGTGTGAATAACAATGTGATTTTGATAGGACATCTCTGGAGCCCACCATTATTCCTGAAAATTAAAGTCTAGACTTAGCGACTATCTAGTTACAGTACCCCTATCACTCTTTTAAAGTAGACATGATAAAGACATCAATTCCTGATAAGATAAAAGGGATCAAGTATCAGAAATATGTTGATGGCACACAGGTTTAAAATAAGAACTAAGATATTCTGACTTACGAAAGACTCAAAGAAACAGTTCAGCGTTTTCTTCTCTGAAGAAGAAATTAAGATCCAAAAGGAATTTAAGAAAAGAAATTACATTTAAGTCAGATAGGATGCAGTCATCTCATAACAAAAAAACTTCTTAAATAATCCATATAAAATAACAGACCACTGTTCTGTCTGCTTACACACAACACACTAGATGTTACAGGACTTGGAATGTTGCAGTTATTCTTCACCTTTATCCTCTCATCCATTTCTGTCAGCTTTACAGCTTATCCAAAAATCTTTGTTTCTTGTAACTCAGTCAGCAGTGACAAACAACCCCCCCTGGACCTTCCATCACCGTACGGCTCAGTGACCTTTCTTCATTTAGAGCAAAGCACTCCATGTTCAGTTTGGCAAATTTGCTGTCAGTGTTGACAACGATGATGGATATCTGAAATGACTACGTAATACTTTGTAGCACAGAAAACACTAATATATGCAAAGCTTATTAGTAAAGTCTGGTGCCTAACAAATCGATTTGGAATGCAAGACAAAATCACCATCCTACATCCTCTACTGAGAGGAGAACACAACTTTTAGACATTTGGGACTGTAAATATAGTGCTTTTGGATAATGCATGCAGTATCTCAGGAAGGTCAGATACAGACTACCATGATTATGATAACAGAGGCTCAGAGAAAATACACTCAGGTTGTTCCGTATTCTGTGAATGCTAACTAAGGCACTAAAAGACAAGCAAAATAGATTTTTCCTTTCTGTTTTTTTCTATTTAATTAGTTACAGGATATGTAATACTTCACAAGCTTTACAGACTGTAAGATTAGCGAGGAAGAAATGGGGGCTGAAAACACCAGCATCAACCAAGAGTGGAATAATAACCCAGAAATGTAGTAGTGACAAACTCTGAGTGTCACTTCATCTTCATTCTAATTAACACGAGGCTGACTATGAGCCAGCAGTGTGCCCAGGTGGCCAAGAAGGCAAATGGCATCCTGGCCTGGATTAGAAACTGTGTGTCCAGCAGGAGTAGGGAGGTGATTGTCCCCCTG
>JAOXOE010000343.1:5582301-5644645 GCA_028565055.1 Phoeniculus purpureus | reverse complement strand
GGGAGGGACTTTTTAGGATCTCAGGTAGTGACAGGACTAGGGGGAATGGAGCAAAGCTGGAGCTGGGTAGATTTAGAGTGGATGTGAGGAGCAAATTCCTCATCATGAGAGTGGTGAGAGCCTGGGATGGGTTGCCCAGGGAGGTGGTTGAGGCCCCGTCTCTGAAGGTGTTTAAGGCCAGGATGGATGAGGCTCTGGCCAGCCTGGTCTAGGGTGGGATGTCCCTGCCCATGGCAAGGGGATTGGACTAGATGATCTTTCGAGGTCCCTTACAATCCCTAATGGTTCTATGATTGGTGAGTGTCTGGGTTTCATTAAATGTGACCCTATGAGCTGCTGTGCTAGGGAGAGAAGGAGCAGGCTGCTGCTCTGGTTTTGCAGCATGTAGTGCTGAGCAGAAGCGCTTCTAGCTCCAAAAAATTATAAATTGTGCTGTTTCTGTTTCTCTATATTGATCAATACCAAATGATCTAAGTAGAAGCAAACCTGTACATCATGTGGAGAGAAAGGAGAGCTCAATATTGTATGACTGTAACTCAGTAAAAAAAACAACCCAGTGATTTTTGTGGTGCCACATCAGTAGTTCTGTATTTGTCAACTCTGTGGCTGTCACAGAAACACCATCTTTAAAAGAGGGGGAGGAGAGTGAGGGAGTATGCATGATCATAAGTGGGTATAAAGTTCACATAAACATAACTGGTGATGGATTTTCTGTTACTTTATTGTTATGCAACAGACCATTCATAAACACTGAGGTTACCCTGGAGTTTTCCACTGGACATTTTTAAGAGGATGCTCTGGTGTTGAACAGAGAATGGTCTCACACTCTTGCCTCTTCTTTGTGGGTCAATAATTAGATCAAATGTTATTAGCAGCCATCACAGACTTCCTCCCTGCCCCAGTATTCATTAAATTTGCCATGAGGTTTAAAACTTTTCAGGGGAAGGGAAGGAAAACAACAGCAGCCATGTGCAACAGGTATACCCAGAGCATGGGATCAGGCTGGCATTGTTTTCATAGACTAATATGATCATTGTTAGAAGTGGTAACACAGTCACAATCATCCAAAAAAATATGCAGATCCTTTACTTATTTTCAATAGACAACCTCATATGTGTCTTCAACTACAGCTGCAGGTGTGATACTCAGCAGGAAGAGGAAATCATTCTTCCCTTGAAATGCTCAACTTTGAAACAGCCAATGTTCCCCTGCAGTGACCTTCTTGCTGCCTTACGGTACTCTGCAGGAAGAAAAAATCAGCAACTCCTTCCTTGAAAGACTTACATTTGAAAAGCTAGAGTTCACCTTCAGTGACCTTTTTGCTGCTTTACTCCCTTCTCCCTTTCATTATCTGTCTTCTCATGAGTCTTGAAGATAAAGCCTACACCTGAAGTTAGAGAAAAAGCTCTGTGACTCTACAACTTATAGGTGGAGTTTAAGGAAGGTGAACTAAGGGGCACTGAATCTATAATTTGTTTTATGTATTGCATGTTTCTGCAATACAGAGCTGGCAGGGCCTTTCCAGATTCCCTGCTGATCCTCCAAAGGTTTGACAGCAGAGGACGACAATTGCAGCAAGTCTGATAGCAGCTTAAGGACAACCTCAAGATGATTTTCTGACCACAGCTTGAGAAGCTGTATTGAGGAAGTACAGGGGAGATGCCAGCACGAGCTCATCTGATCTGGTTTTCACTACCTGTGGAAGTCTTGTGTGAAACACTGAATTTGGAAAGTTAGGATTAGACCTAGGCATTGTTTTACTCTTCGTTATGGACTCATGCCTTGAGCAGGAAGGGTGTTTGACAGGTGATTGAAAGCCTCTGTTGAGTGCCTATGACCTGGTCCATTGACTGATTTTCTTGCTCAGCTTCTAGCCTGTTCTTTTAAAATGTCAGTTTTAGTTTGATAACACAGCATATGAACTTGCTTGCCATGTCTGCTGAGGTGTGAAACTGAAGCTGAAGTCTCCTTCTGGGAGAGGAGTCATGGTGAAGGTGAGGGTGGGATTGGAGTGAACCATTGTATTGGGAGTAAGTATGAGAAATTGAGCTCTGTTGAAAATGAGGGATAAAGAAGATGCAATAGTTGGTTTTCAACTGCTGAAGTTCAAGACAGTGCAAACTGCTATTGTGTGTTACCTTCCACTTGGAAGGTAACTCTGCTTCATGTGTTTCTTTTTGTGTGGTTTTTTTCATTATTACAGAGTTTTCTGAACATTTAAATTACTTCTGAACTTAGATCTCTATGTCAGAAACTGTGCCTGCACTGTGCACTTGTCCTGGTTTGAGTTAGAACAGAGTTCTGTTCAGTGATTTTACTTTTCAGCTCAGTCTCTTCTAAGTATCCACACTTTCTGCAGTTAACACCATGGTTGTGCAGATGACAGCACTGTATGTTATTACCAAGGACTGGGATGCACAAAGGCTCTTGCTCAGAATTGCTCCTATGAGAACCAAGGTCACTGCTGAATCTTGTGTGACATGTTGAGATGCAGTGAGAGGCTGCAGGGAGGAGCGAATAGGACAGGTGACCCTGCACTGACCAACAAGGTGTTCCATTCCATAGACTTCATATCAGGTATAAAGCTGAGGGACCACAAGGGCTGAGCCCTCTTCTTCACTGGCCAGCATCTGAGGATGGCTCTATCCATTCTGCCATTGACCCCAATCGGGGCACTCCTGAATCCGTTTGTAGAATCCAGCTCTTGCAGCTGGTTCCTGTCCAGTGCTGACTCCTGTCTGGGACTTGTGCAGTTCCTGCCCACAGCATCAGTGGTGACAGTCACATAATCAGTATTACTCCTCTATATATTTGTGTATATTTAGTTTTCTTGTTATTATAGAATTATAGAGGGGTTTAGGGATCATTTAGTTCCAAGACCTCTGCATGTGTCTTTCATCGCTGGCCCAGCCCTAATCCTTGACAGCTTTTCTTCTGTTTATACCTGAGAAGTTCTGAGCTAGAGGAAGCAAAACAGTCATTGAGTAAAGTGTGTTCCAATATTACATGAGATCTCCTTGATAGTCACAAAATGAGTAGATACCACATTTGAGGCTATGGTCTAAGGGTTAGGGAGATGTTGGCATAAAGGTTGGACTTGAAGATCCTGGAGGTCCTCTCCAGCCATAATGATTCTATGATTCTGTGATTCTGTTCTTGCCAGGGTTGTTTCCTTTTTTGTAATGTGTGATTGGCTTGGTTCACTTGGATGTATTAATTAGAAAAAGTTGGGAAATGCCTCCAAAATCTCATGTTAGGAGTTTCTCTGGAAATCAATGGTCTTCAATTTCACATACTACATTATAATTAATATGAGTTGATATTGTTGAACTAGGCAATATTAAAATGTATGTGGGATACCAGTCCTCACTGACCACCTGAGCTGTAGCTACTGAAACATCATTTGTAGACCTGTTATTGCAAAACTACAGCTTCTGGTTCCTGTAGCTGGCAAAATGCCAGAGCTGTCAGATCATTAGGGCTGATCCAATTGTAGAAGATTCTTATATAAGATAAAAATCCTAGCTTTTCAAATCAGGTCTCAATCATTTGAATTTTTTTGAAGTATAAATAGTCTTGGTTCTGTCTGCAGACTGGTATGCGATTTCATATGGTGATATGTCATTTGTCTGTGTCTTGGCAATAAGCAATCATTTACATATGGTACATAGCACTTCTTCTGCATTGAATAAGATTAGAGTGCAAGCATGCTTACTGATAAAAATGGGTTTATTTCATTTGGCATCTGCTTTCTGCACAAAAGGTACATAACTCAGAATGGAAATTCTAGTGTCTGGGGTCTGTATTAGAAGTATTCAATAGGATTTGCTGAGTTCACGGTTATGTTCTTCAATTTATTTGTGTTCAAAGGGGAGATAATAACCTGTGAAATGTCACTGTTGTTTCAGGCTTGGTTGGTAGTTGCAAAATGCTGTCGCACCTACCAATGAAAGTCAGTCAGCACGTGCAGGGTAGCCTGGGAGTCAGTCAGCACAGCAGCTGACAGAAGTAGTTGTCCAGTCCTCAGTTTGAGTAGGACTAAGCACCCCATGGCATGGATGCCAGCAGTGGCATGTAAGCAGGTGCCAAATGGTGTGCAGCAGGGCTGGCACAACGATGAGAGTATGGACTTTTGAGAAAGGCACAGCCTCTGCTTCCTGGGAAGTGTAATATGGAGTAGACCATAGGGAAAGCTGTCAGATGTGGGAATGAGATGTTGGTGAGAGGGTTTCTGGCAAGTATCTTGTCTCTTTGAAAGGTAATATTACCCAGCTTTTGCTGAAAATGCTTGCATGCTTAGTTTGGGATGGAAACCAACAAAATAGTACTCAGCCCTTCTTAAGTGGAGAGCCTTGCTTAGTCTAGATACTGGTTATAGCTGATACAGCTTCTCTGCCGGTAGAAACAGTTAGGAGATGCTGTGCTTCCAGAGGCACAGCACCTGGGTTGTGAGGCTGTGTGGTCTTGCAGTTAAGGCTATTAATTATATCATTGTAAGGAATTCCCAAAACCTGTTCATGAGCATTCACTGAGCAAATAAAATAAAGGAGAATTCCCACTGCAAAGCCCACAAAAACTGGCACTGACCTGGCATGTAATGAACAAACTAACTAGCAAGAGTAGGAAAAATTGTCACCTTGAGCTTCCTGACTAAGGTAGTGTAGGCTTCAGAGTAGTACTGCTCACAGCGCTGTCAGTCAGACTGCCCAGGATAATATCACTGTGTCGGTGTTACCCAAGGTCTGCATCACAGCCGCACAATAAGACCTTTGCTGGACTGTTATTTTACTAGTGCATTTTTATATTACTCGTTTTACTGACTCGAAGATAAAGATATATGCTGATAAGGCTTATGCTGAAGAATTCTGCTTTAGCTCTCTGATCAAAATTTAGAACCACTGTCTACTGTAGAAACTTGTTTTGAAAGGTATCCAGCTTGAGCAGTTCCAGAATCAGTTTGTCAGAGTTTTTGTTGCGTTTTCAATCACTGCTTACAGTGCTCTGTAATGTTTTCACAGCACTTGGCTTTGTGGCTGTAGTCATTTGCTGCAAAGGTTTCGGTGGTTTTTGGTCTGTTTAAAACACTCACTGCAGCAGCTATAACTTCTGCCCATCAAGGTAAAAAGACACCAGTTTTATTGCTGCTGCAGGTCTTTCTGCCTTGGCTGCTTATAGGTACCTAGCAATAACAGCAGCCTCAAAGGCAGCAACGCTGGTTGCAAAAACTCTGTGGGAGCAATGTGAGACTAATGCCTATTTCCAGCCCCTCTGGTGAGAACTGCTTGGAGCAGAGAAAACCCCCTCTGTCCTCCCCAGCATGTCAAAATCTGGCAGCTAGCTGATAATTGCCTTCACAGTGATTCACATGCCATCTGCCATTGCTGTATCTTTTGTCATCTCTGGTAGGCTTTAGGCGCTTCTATAAACTTCATGGGGTTCTTCTATCAGTGACACTGACTCAACGCAGTGACACTGCTATGTGCAGAAATTAATTAAGAAACTATTTATGTGTTGTCATCCTTTCTTTTGGCTTTGAGAGGATAACGTTCTTTGGGTTAAGAAGGGAAGAAAGAAGCGAAAAGGATTATTTCAATTGTGTGTCACGTAGGGCTCCCCTACTGTCACCAAAAGCAACTTGTGGATGGTGAGAGAAAGCTGTCAAAATGCTAAAGTGCAAAGGATTACTCTGAATTTGTGGATCATACTGCATCTGCAATCCAGGAGTGAGCAGAGGAGAATGTCGCCTCCCTGTGCAGTGGCTGGGGAGGCAGTGGGAGCCCAGACAGGGAGAGGTGAAGGCACTGCTCCTGTCACAATGTCCATAATGGTTGTGTATGAGTGCAGGTGCTGTGACTGTCAACGTCATGCTTCCCTATGGCTTGAATCAAGCCAAGTCAGACACTGTTGTTTACTCCTCTGTGTAGCCAAGGGTTCTCTTTTACTCTGTTCCTGAGAGCAGGGGGGGCTCCTGTTTTAGTTTCATCCTGCTTTATTTTTGCTCTTATTTCTCTTTTCTTCATTGCCTGCATTTACATTTTGATACTCCCTACTGCTGCTTTCAATAACTGTTTTATCAGCATTTTCTAAAGCCACTCAGATGACTGTCCAAATGCCACCTTGTTTTAAAGAAGCCTCTTCAAAGCAGAGATGCTGCAGAACCTAATGTTTCCCCCATTGGAGCCTTCTCTGAGGATGCTGATAAGCATCGCCTATGAGCAGGCTCCTGCAACAGCCCAGTATGGAATGTGTTGGGAAATGGTGGTGACGGTGGGCGAGAACACCAGTTATCCAGTCATTTCATTATCCAGTTGTTCCATTCCAAGCTGCAAACCAAAGGCTGCTTTTCTAGGACCCAGAGGTCCACCGTGGGAGGCTGGAGTGCATCCTGGTCAGCACGAGCCAGCTCACATTGCAGTGAATAGATTAACCCAAGAACTAAGAGTCAGGTGATGGGAACGTGGCCTCCCCGTTCCCCAGATGCGTTTTTGCCAACTGGGCTGGGTGTCAGTACAGAGCCCTGTGCAGTGACCCTGGTGTGGCTGCGACCATTCTCCTGTTTCCAGCATGTACTGCACACTGCAGCCAAGAGTGGAGCATTGAGCCTGTTTCCTGCTAAGTGCCTGCAGTGGTGGCTGTCCGTTGAAGCAAAGGGTCTTGCTGGTGCTGGGGTGGTGGTCAGCGCAGAGCCCTGCCCACCAGCCATGGCTGCAGCTGGGCTCCACCGTTGCCATGGAGCTGTGGCCCTGCTTGGCCTGAGAGGGCTCTACACCAGGGCCAAGGGCCCTGTCAGTCGTCACAGATGGAGATTTAATTCCCTCTCACCCCCACCCTGTTGGCAGCGCACAACATTAAGCAGCTGAGCTGCTGGTGCTCAGCCAGCACAGCCTTTCTTCTTGCCTCCCCGAGCCCCGGGGCAGCGTATTGATGGTGCTGTGATTGGGGGCAAGGGCAGCTTTCATGGGAGGGGGCTTTCATGAAGGAGTGAACACCACTCACCACTGGGGCTTTGGCGGGTGTCATGGGATTTGTTTGCAGCATATGTGATGCTGTTAATGATTGAAAAATTACCACAACAATTAGTCATGGATCGCTGAAGGCAAGGCCCCCAAACACTGTGGACAATATGATTAAATCAATGTATGTGACAATTAACTCTTCTGCAGGTTTATCCACCAGGGCCTTGGAAGAAGATGGACATTAAAAAAAGAGACAAGCCAGAATAAGGTGGCAGAATGGCCCCGATACAGCTGGTACTATCAATTTTAATCTGACACTGAATTAATCACACTTGGACTAATCCCGTTCTTATTGCACCACTCTGGTTGCCTGTTTATTTGTATTCTACTGCCTTTGTATGCTGCACAGAGGCATGACGGATTTAATTCCTGTCCGTTCCATGTTTTTGAATTTAAAAGGCAAATCCTTCAGTCATGCCATGTTTGAGGTAGTCCATGGTGCAATTATCTTGTAAAAAATGAGCAGGGTCCAGATGCACTGTGCCATGAATCCCCTTCTGTATCACAGATGAGTAACTCTCAATAAATATTTGTTCACCCAGTATTCTCGTTGGGTAGATCTAGTACTGCCTGTATGTCCAGACAGACTGACATACAGACACCATGAATGCTCTGCTTGTGCATTTATCTTGCCATTGGGTAAAAATCAGTGCCTGGTCACTGGCGAGTCTCATTGTACCCATGATTTTATTTCAAAGGTCTAAAATCAACCCTTGTTTTAGATGTTACTGAGAAGATTCAGACTGGATATGGAAAAAGGTCTGGTGCAGGAACTGGAAAGGGTAGGAATGGATGATCTGATATAAAATCTCGAAAACACTAAACCTTTTAAAGGAAAGCAAGTCTTGACAGAGAAACAGTGTGTATTACTAGAAAGTCCTCTCCCATTAGCCAGCCATATGTGCTTTCTATTACAGTAAGGATAGTTTACTTGCTGCAGTGTTGCTGCTCCCTGACACGTCTCTTGTTACAAACTGGCAAGTGCATTTAATGACTAGCCACAACTTAATTTCACCTGTAGCTACTGCAGATATCTCTTCTTTCTTCCAGTCCTTTCTTTCTTGTTTTTTAATAAGACATTTTAACTTTTAATGCAGTTTGATTCCAGAGATGTATGTAGGCATGCTGTAAAGATTCCGCTTTACTGCAGCAGACTCCTGCAGTCTGAAATGCTTAACGTTATTTTAAGTGGTCAGATTGCTAGTCTAAATGTCATACTGTTCCTTGCTTTTAAAATCACAGTGAAAACATTGGGGATATTTAACTGCTCTTAAACAAGGTGACTTGAAGGTGTCCATTTCCATTGAAACAACTAGTAAAAACCCTGCTGGTTTAAAATTTCAGAGTTTTTAGCCAGAGTGCTCTGTTTTCATACCAGTAACTTGAAAACAAAAAATGAAGTGTAGCTGAACTATCTCCTTTTAGAGTGATAATTCTCAGTCTGTTGTAAGAGGACAGAATCTGTACTCCTGCTCACACCATTGGGCTTAACTGCAAAGAAATTAGCAAGTTCTGTGAAGTCAGTGGGCACTAAAGATATCAGTGACCTTGATAGGTAATTCAGTGCCCAAAGGAACCTTGTCTCTCTGTTAACAATACAGCTTTCAAAAGATGGTTCAGGGATAGTTGTATGAAGCTAGAAGACAGGAATTTTGCTTCTATTTGTGTGCAGAGGTAGCACAGTGCAATGCTGATGAAGTAGATATCCTACTCCCCGATAGAACAGTGTGTTAAGTGAAGGTCAAACAAAACTGGCACAGGTACCTCTAGCATGCCAGAACATTTGCAGACTCTCAGTCTCGCATTCAGCAGTGGTTCGGGGCATCACAGCCCAAATAAAGCCAAACTGGCATCAGAGAGCTGCTTCTTTCAGTAAGTCTTTTAGTAATTTCTGGAGTCCATATGGATTTGGTTGCCGTGACTCTTTCTTGTTTTTTCTTCATTGAAAAACTTTAGGTAAATAACAACACGAACTGCTCTGAATGGGAAGGGTTCAAATTCACATCTTCCTGAATGCTGATGCTGGGTTCTGATTGATGTGTATCGAGCAGAGAATATTGGAGCTTATCAGGCAGTGTTTTGATTCTCAGAATGTCCAAAGCCAACAGTAAAATGGTTTCTTTTTCGTTGATTTTTGTTTGATGGTAGTTTAGGTTTGTATTTCTTTTGTCACGTGGTGAGATTAGTTTTAGGTTCTGATCCTCTTATATATTTTGGCAGCTCAGAAGAGGAATTGAGAGTATTGGAAACTTGTAGTAGGGAATTGCTAGTTCTGTTGAGCAGCGGGTACAAAACTGACTTTACCTGAGAACCAGAGGGAATGGTTTCAAGCTCAAACAAGGTAGGTTTAGATTGGACATCAGGAAAAAATTCTTCACAGAAAGAATGGTCAGGCACTGCAGTGGGCTGCCCGAGGTGGTGGTTGAGTCAGCATCGCTGGATGAGTTTAAATGTTGCTTAGATGTGGTGGTGGGGGATGTGGTTTAGGGGTGAACTCGATGATCCCAAGATTCTTTTCCAACCTGAATGTTTCTATGATTCTATGAGTATCAGAATATTTGTTCGTACTGAAGGCATGTACTAACAATAGGAATTCGGTTTCTTATCTTCTTCCTGCTCCCGCGCTCCTCTGACATAAGGTGGTGTTTTGCAGTTCTATGTGCTGCAGCTGTTTGATGGATTGCAAGTACTTGGTGATTTTGCAACTAGATGAAGACTGTGGAAGTTACTTTGTTATGAAGCAATTTCTCCAGTGATTAGGAGACCATTTGTGTAGACTCTATTAACATGACACCAACAGTTGAACAAGAAAGCGTGAGATGGCTCGAGATGTATTTCTTAAGCAAAGTTTGTTTAATTTCCGTACTTGGGGCTTCTTACACTGGATGGCCCATTGGCCAAATACTCACTACATTTTCCACCGCTCAAATTTTATTTAAATTAAGGTTCATCAAACTGATTTCCTGTTCCTGTTATAGTGACTTGGCTGAAGTTTGGTTAATGAGAACTGAGCTTCATTGTGCAGTAACCACACCAGTAAGTGCTACAGGCATACCTCACATTACAAGTGGTCACTTCAGACGTCACAGTGCTTACGGCCACAGCAAACCTGCCCACAAGTGGAGAATTTTGTGCACGTGGGTGTTAGGATCAAGGAGCAGGGTGGAGCGTGTGCATATGCTGATTGCTTGTTTGCTTACTGGCACAGAAAATGAGCTTGAAATGCAGATGAGTTCAGAGGGCTGCCAACATGAGAAGAAGTATTCTGAGCACCCAGAATTTGAGTGTGATGCAGTGAACCACCTGGTGCCCAAACCTGAACCATTGAGGTGATGCACCTGACCTACACAATGAGGATATTTGCTCCCTAGACCATGTTCTGTCTGTGGTCTGCAAAGAGGAAAAAATACATCTTTCATTTCCCCCTGCTGCAGTATGTTTTTCATTTCCCTTTGTTGTACACGTGAACCTGGATGGGAACAACACAACACACCAAGCAGCAAAAGTATCTTTGTGTGGCTGCAAGAATAAAATTAAGGTGCTTCAATTTCAAAGAGAATATATTAATCCAAATGTCCTTCGAAATCAGCACAAGAGAGGTGGTGCATGAAAAAAAAGGTCCTAAAATGTTACAAATAAAACTGGTTTTTTTACTTCTCCCCTCCTAACTGAACCAAAATTTTCCTTTTTTACTTTTTCTGTTTGTGTTTTGGTGACAAACACTACTTGGATCCCTACCTGAATGCTAAATATTCTTCTTGGAGGGTCAAATGAAAGCAAAGGATTGAATGTGTGGAGGAGATACCATGTGTTACTAGTTTTTTATGCAATATGTGCATAAGAATTCAAGGTACTTCTAGCTTGGCCATCCCATGAAGAGCAGCAGAGGTGATTGTATACGTTGACTTGAATATGGCTACCCGTATTTGATAGTGCTGTGTTACCTTTGGCTGGGCACACACTGGTAGGTGCAAGCCAACTCTACCCTGAAAGCCAGTAAGACACATTAGCATTTGGCAATGCCTTTGCCCGTAAGTTCTATCTTCCTAGATTTTGGGTGGCTGGGTTATTGTTATTAGTTTAAGAAATATTTGAGCTGGGGAAGAGGCATAGGAGGTTTATCTTTATGGAGAAGATTGGTTTTTAATCTTGTTTTAGGCAACAAGCTGGTGGTAAATAAAGCATAGTTTTTGCCAAGTGGAACAGAGACTAAAGGATGACACTGGTATTCCTTGTGACAGCGCAGAACAATTTCATATGGTCTTTATTTTATTTAAGTCCTATTTGTAAGAGTTTGGACCATAACTTGGACAGATTCCACGATGTGTGGAAATTGAGAGCACAGTTATTGGGTTTTATTCTTCTGGAACAGTTGTAGGAAATCAGACAATATATAAAAGTATGTAAATACGTCTTTATGTGTCTGCATATGTTTATATATCTGAGTGCACCCACACGTGCACACACAAATTATTCCAATTTTCTTTAAGTACCAGAAACATATTCTACAGATAAAATCCAAATACAGGCTGTGGGTGCTGGTACTAGCCTTTCTTAAAATGCAGATGGGGAATCAGATGACCGAAGAAGTAGAGAGGACAGAAGTGATTTACTGAAAGCTGATGTGTCAAGTTTTACTTAATGTGCACGAGCAAATAATGGATTTGAATCAAAAACATTGCTATTCACATACATTATTACAACCTCTTTATTACAAACTCTTATTAAATTTTCTAGGAGCATTTAAAATCAATATATACTTTGGATTCATGGTTTGTATATGCCACAGTTTTCTGAAGACATTGATAAACAGGATGCAGGTTTTCAGGTGAGATGCTGTTTGACAGCCATACTCTTTTTGTACACTCCGTTTTGTGTTGGCATCAATTATTACAGGCAGAAAGAATGTATGTGTCCTGCTTGTTGATGTATTGCCCAGTAGAAATCTCACAAGAAACAGGTACAGCTTTTCCTGGTGGCAGCAGTGAGCACTAGGTAATTCACCTGTATTATTCTGTAGTATTTATGTAACTCCATAATTACCCCACACCTTGCTTTTGAAAGAACCCAAGTACTAGAGCTTTGAGAAAAGTGTCTGTACAGTGGAGGCATAATGCATTATGGTTTCTAATCCAGTCCAAGTGGAGATCAGTGATGAGTGGTATTGCTGAGGGGTCTGTTTTGGGACTGGTGCTGTTTAACATCTTTGTTGATGATGTGAACAGTGGCACTGAGTGCCCCTTCAGCAAGTTTGCCAATGACACCAAACTGTGTGGAGTGGTTGACACACTGGAGGGAAGGGGGGCCATCCAGTGGGACATTGACTGCATGAGGTTCAACAAGTCCAAGTGCAGGGTCCTCTATCTAGGTCAGGATAATTCCAAGCACAAATCCGTGCTGGATGGTGAATGGATTGATAGCACCCATGTGAAGACTTGGAGGTGTTGATAGATGAAAACTCAACATGAGCCAATAGTGTGTCAGTGCAACCCAGAAGGCCTGGGTTAGAGCAAAAGAAGTGTCACCAGCAGGTCAAGGAAGGTGATTCTTCCCCTCTCCCCGTTCTTGTGAGACCTTACCTGGAGTCCAGCATCTGGTTTTGGAGTTTCCGGAATAAGAAAGACATGGAACTGTTGAAGCGAGTCCAGAGGAGGCCACAAGGATGATCAGATGGCTGGAGCACTTTTGCCATGAAGACAGGTTGAAGGAATTGGGGTGTTCAGTGTGGAGAAGAAAAGGCTCCAGGAGAACTTATAGCAGCCGTCCAATGCAGTAGTGCATTGTAGTGTGTGTGGAACTATTAAGCTCTAAGAAAACAGAAGTATATTAAGACTACTTGTAACATTTGCCCTTTACCACTCCTAGCTGGCATACAAACATCCACCCTTCGTAAGCAGTAAAGTCTTTGTCCAGCTGATTAACTAGGGAAAAAAAAATCTGTTGGAGATGTTTGAGAGGTCATTAGTGAGGCTTGCTTTTCAGAACCTCAACTACCACCTGCCTTCCATAGCCCAGGGGAGCCCAGAGGCAGTGTGTGTCTGGGGGCATCTGCATAGTGCCAGACTGATCTGCTAATAGCCAAGAGAAGGAGAGAATTGCTGCCAGGAGTGAGGAGAAATACTGAAACCTTGCAAAGTGTTAAGTAGTCCTCACCTATTTATTGGACGGTTAATGCTGCCTGTAGTGCTAGCAGTGGAGGATAAAAGAAGTGGTGCACATTGCAGATTGTTAATTGCTTGCGGAGCTGCATGCTGTAATTACAAGCTCACTTTCTTCTCTGCAAAGGAAAAAAAATATTCCAGAAGGGACCAAAGCTGAGACAGTTTTCATCTGCTAAAAATCTTGTGATATTTTAAATGCTTAGGTTATTTTTTTGTTTATGAAACACAAAAATCATTTTGCTATCGGAGTGATAACTTGAAAGAAGGATCTACCTAATGTTGACACCTTTAATGATCATCCTTTTTCGGTGGTGGCGTATAAACGGGTCATTTTCTCTGGACTTTGAAATAAGTTATGGAGCTTGCATTTGTCTCTGGGAAACCGAAGATCGTTTCAGTAGTCTCCAGTTTTGAGAGTGATGTCTCAGTATTGTATTATATTGTATTAGACATACACTGTATCTTCAGCTGTATAACTTGTGTTCTGCTCCTTAGTTTCATCTCTGCTGAAACTGTATTTGCATCACTTACTCCAGAAATTAGCTGGCAGCTTTTTTTCTCATCTCTCTGCACAGCTGCCTTATAAAAGCTTCCTCTGACAGATTCCATTTCATCACTATGGTCTCAGTCCTCTCTGAGTGCCCAGGTTGTGCAAACTTTAGATTCTTTATCCAGCCACATTTTGTCAGTCGTGCTCCATGCCTTGTAGGCTAAGGACAAAATCAGTTGTGTTATTAAACAGGAGATGAGATTGTGATCTATTTGAGTCATTATTATTGGGATCTGTGCTCCCAGAGAAATGACTTCACAGTAGTAACAGTGTCAATTGTTATTTTTGCTTAAAGTTGACACAGTATTTTGCCTACTACCGTCTAGGTAACGTTTTTGTTTAGTTTAAGTGAGAATGAGTTCATTTCCTTCCTGCTCGCTGCAGGTTCATTTCAGTGGCTTAGCAGTCAATTCTTTCAAAATGGGATTCCTTGGTGCTGATAGACAGATTCATGGGGGCAGAGGGAGGTAAATAGTAGGTGACTGCACATCCCCATTGGTACCTTTAAGTGCAGTTCTCAAGTTCTCATTGCATGAAGGTGGAGCAGATTCTCAGCTCTCCCTCCTCATCATGATTGTTTCCTCCAGCCCTGATTTGTGCTTGCAGTACAGAAAAGACAAATCTAATCTACACTTCTGCTTTTCTCCCCTCTATCCCTGCCATTCATGTTCCCCCAGTGGGTCCAAGGACATCCTCCACCAGCCCCAGCTCAGCTTTTCTCTGCTGGTGGAGCAGATTTACCTCCTACACCAGCAGCAGTTTTGGCTTCCCCGTGAGCTTTGTTGGCATTTAGGGTTGAGGCAGGAAGAACGTCTGGAATAAACTTCTGGCTCAGTGTGATAGTAATGTCCCTGCAGCTCATGCATTATTTGGCCTTATAGCAGCTTCAGGTGGCAAACTTTCTTTCCTTTATGCATCTTTTCTAGTTTTCTGTATCTAGAAATAAACAAAGCAGGATGTTGGAATGAGTCCTTCCTTCATAAGGAGGCTTGTCTGTAGTTACAGACTCAAAGTGATGATTTATTTGAAATTTCCTTATAGCTTATCTGACAACTTAGCGTGGTAGTGTTTGCTTGCGAGAATGCACGCTCCACTGTGAGACAGGACAAGCATGCAGAAAGCTTTGAAATCTGAATTTCAATTAATTCACGTACAGCACGAAATAAAAATGTCATGTTTGGAGGGTGGTTATTGTTGTTTACATAGTTTTGCTGGAAGACTCACGGTGTAAATGATTGTACTGTAGCCCAGCATTAGAACAAGGAGTGATTGTGTTATTAGCTGACAGGTCAGGATTGGTCTGCATGCTTTAGTTCACTCCCATGTAAAGCTGCTTTGAAGATTACCAGTCTGTCTGTCACGCCTATCATCTGTTTTAACATCATATTCAGGTGGCTGTTACAACATTATTTGCCCTGAGATCATTCATTGAGCTGTCAGCTACAAGTATTTGTTCAGCCTAAGGAGGCCAGGCAGGCATAAGAGAAAAAAGGTCAGAACATGAAGGAGAATATTCTGTAGCCTGCGTTTTTGAGTAAATTAGTGTTTTGTTTTTGTCCATAAAGGAATTACAGTCTGAGCTGAATTGATTAGTCTGTGTCTATGTGGACATGGTCTTGATTATTGAACAGCCAGACTCCACTTTGGGTTTTGGATTGTCAAAAGTACTGATGCCAGAGGTGCAGAAAGATACACAGCCCCCAAAGGACTTTGCTGCTCCTGTACATCAGCTGAAACAGCTACACATCCAAGCACGCACACCTTCCACTGGATGAAAACACTAGTTGACAGAACAAGGTTTAGGGCTGCTAAGGGATTTTAACATTAAAAGGTTGTTTAGAGCCAGAAAAACGATTTTTGTTCAAAATTGAAATCTATAAAAAGAGCCTGGCTGATTTCTGAGAGAATTTTCATGGTAAGTGGTTCCAGAAGTGTCTCTTCGATACATTTTGAGACTTTTTGACAGGAAATGCTTTGATTTTTTTTAAGTGATAGCCATGGGAGGTGAAATACCACATTTACTGAGTGTTGTTTCTAAAACACCCTGAAGAAGGCTTTTAAAAACTAACTTTATTATGAATCAAAGATCAGATTTGATGCTACTGCTTGGAAGAGCAGCCCAAGAGAAACAGTAGTGTATACATACTCCTACCATTGGTCTAGATGACCTTTTGAATCATAGAATCAGCCATGAAAGGACCTCCAGGATAACCAAGTCCAGCCTTCATCCCAGCATCTCCCTAAACCCTAGACCATGGCCTCAAGTGCTCTAGCTACTCATTTTTTAAACACCTCCAGGGATGGTGACTCCACCACCTCCCTGGGAAGCCTGTTCCAGTGCCCAGCCACTCTCTCAGGAAAGAACTTCTTCCTTAAGATCCAGTCAAACCCTCCCCTGATGCAATGTGAGGCCATTTCCCCTTGTCCAATCATTAGTAACTGGGGAGAAGAGACCAGCACCAGCCTTGCTGCAACCTCCTTTTAGGTAGTTGTAGAGATGTCTTGTCCATCCTGAATGATTTTATCACAGTATATGAGAATGTATGAGGATGAGGCTGCTTTTCCACTCCTATATGTTCTTGGCTAGAACAGTCTCAGGGAGTTGCTGACCCAGAGTATGGTAATGTTATACCAAAGCATTGGATGCTTTACTGTAAAAAAAAGCAAACAAGAGCTGGGCAGCAAAAAGCAGTTTTCTTGTGGAGGAAAACTGGTGTATCCTTTCTAGGTTCATCCTTAAGATGTCCATTTAAGAGGAGTGAATGTGCTAAAATCCATTGTGATATCATGAGCAGCTGAAAACTTAATTATCTAGTGATTGGACTAGATGATCTTTTGAGGTCCCTTCCAATCCGTTATGATTTTTAATTGAACCACATGCATTGTCCTACAAACAAGATGTTATTTGAACTTGTAGAAGTGAGGACAGTAATGACAGTGATGCTTAGTGGCACATCAGGAAATTTATGGTGGCACCTAGTCCTTGCTAGGCACTTATCACACAGTCTCAAATGACAGTCAGATTCTCTGAAGACTTTGTATGATAAAAACAGATATGTGAGCGCTGTACTAACAGGATGCCATCCTCTCAAATCCACAAAGCTGTCGTTAATGGCTTACAGGTATCTCTATGCATGTTGAGAGTGCACCTTTGGCAGGTGTTGGAGCCAAGACATGTAAGCCTTTGGAGGGAGGTAAAAGGCAGGAAAGATGGGGGGCAGTAAACTAAGAAATACCAAACTGGAATCATAAAGCCTGTCCAGTCTTCTCAGATATCTGTATTTTACCTCACAGTGTTTTTGACATTCAGCGTCTGGTAGCCACAGGTTTTTGGTCACATTAACATTTCAAGCCTTTTAGATGTTTGGGCAAGTTGAAGAATGGGAAGGAAATTGTCAAAAGCCTGGGTAAAAGCAGCATTGTAGGTGTTAGTGTTAAATGTATTGTCTTTGATTCTTAATTCATTCATGAGCTCTTACTTTGGTAGAGAAAATGTCTGCAGAGGAGAGTTTCTATCGCAGCAATAGTCGGTTGGGCTGGAGGCTCTGGCTATAGGAGATGGGTGAAATCAAGACAGGAAGAATTGAGGGATTTGGGGAATTATCATACAACAGGAAGGCCATTTCTTCTAATTTATCCAAGTTGTGTGCAAGTGGGTTAATTTGAGTCTGCGTGCAGTGTGATATTAAACGCGCTATTTTAAGCATGATTTAAAACCATTCATCAAACTGGGAAGGAAAATGGGCTGAAAATGTGGATTTATATTAATGGCATATTGGACGAAGTCTGTGCCGTCTGTAAGATGCGAGGAGAACATGCTTTCAAGAGCAGCAGTCTGAAAATACTGGATGAGGATTAAAATAGTATCTTCCTAATCTTCTATTATGTTGCCTGAATGGGCTGCCATCCCTTTGAGGCAATGTGCTGTAATTCCAGTAAATGCTGTGTAATCTTTGGGTAGTGTCATAGTGCTTTGCTTCTCCTAAACTCCACTGATATTCATAATGAAAAGAGAGAAGGGAGAGGGATCTTCTTCGTTGTAAAAGGTGCATTTGAGAGATGGACCTCACATGCTGACTTGGCACAGAACTAAGATGTCTCCTGCCCTGAGAGTCTCAGGGACAGTTCAGCAGAGGGCTCCAGTGATATGTCCTTTATTATAGTCCCTGTCCTTGCCTGGCTTTTCTTTTCCTTCAAGCCAGCTAGTGGAGCTTGGTTAAGGGCCAGTCACCAAAGTTGTGCAACATGGCCAAGAAGAAGAGCAGGAAGTACCCTGTGCTTGAGTCACCTGTATAGGGAAGGCCAAGATAAGGGTCAGGGAGGCAGTAACTTCCTCTTCTGCCTCAGCTACAGAGCAGAAGGGACACCCAAGCTAAGAAGGACCAGGTAACTTGAGTCCCCTGATTTTTTCAGTGCAACTCCATGCCCAGAAGCTCCTACTGACGAGGCAAAGGCTGATCACTGAGTGCATGCTGTTTTTTCAACACTCTCTGGGGGTTAATGTGATAGTTGAGCAGAGGCTGAGCATAGAGTAGGGAGGATGTAGCAAGAATGGCCTGTGTCCTTGCTAGAAGACCACTGCTGAGCTTGCTCTCATTCCTGAGCCTAAAGCTTTGCATTCATGAGCTTTGTTAAATGGCTTTGGAACCAATTACAATGAAATTATCTTGACTCTTATTTATTTATTTATTCAGTTTATGATATGGTTATGCTGACGTTTTGTGCCTATCGTGGTACATACTCTGTTACATGACAGCCCTGCCTGCAGCCAGACTGATTTCTACAATTACTGGTGTTTTATCCTCTGTGCATATCACAAAATGCTCTGTTTCTGCAGCCAAAGGTATCTTAGAGCCTTTGCAGTCTTGTGTTAACCTCCACTTGAGAAGAGAGATTTAAAAGTAGCTGGTTTAATGTCAGTATTTGTAGTTACAGTCGGACTTGCTTCTACAAAAGCTTCCAAGTTCATCGCTCCTAAACGTACAGCTTGTGTGCATCTCTGCTACCACTCCCTGCTCTTCAGATATGGCCTGTGACTTTGTTCCTCTGTCCTTCACTGTTTTGTTCTAGTCTTTTTTCTAATGCTGTTATTCTTGATTTTTCTGTGCTAGAAAGTTGAGCAGAATGATCTTGTGCAGCGCTATAATGGCTGTCAAGTCTTCGCAGCCCTGAGTTGTGATGAGCAGTTTAGTTCCTTGCCTTTGTACTTTTACCTCTACTGTTTTACTGCAGTACTGGAGCTGTCCCTGTGTGAGTGAGTGCCTGGCACAGACAGGATTCCTGTCCTTGCTGTCTAAGTAATTCTCCCTGACTGCATTTATCTCTCCTCTTTCTCAGTCTTTCTTTGCTTTCCTAAGAAAGCTAAAGGGAAATGCCGCATCCCTAGCCCCCTTTATACTCGTTTGTGTATCTGTGTTATGAAGCAGCGCTTTTAGCACTTGCATAATATTGCTCCCCTGCATAATCACTGTAATCATTTATGCATCTGTTTTATAACAGGACGGAGCAGAGCGGCTCTGGCTGTCTCTTCGCTGTGTCTGCTAGTTTGGCTAGTGCTTGTCATCCCTCTTTGGTGTTTATTGTACCTAGTGTTTTATGGGTTAAAACACTGGAGGTAAAGTCTCCTATACTTGAGGACCACCTCTTATTGCTTTGATTTTAGTGGGGTTGTTCTCAATACAAAAGGTTGCCTGGCTGTGGGAAGGGGCAGCAGAGCAGGGGTAACAGCTGGATTCAGGTTTGCTTCTCTGTCATTTGAAGCAAGGTGAGCAGCTGGTGTTTGTAATTGGTGTGAGGAAAGCTGAGACCTACTGCTGAAATTACCTTCCTGAGCCACAGACTGAGGGCTGACTTGAGAGCTGGTGAGTTCCTGACTGTCCTTTGCTCACTTCTCCAGGCTCCTGCTGCACTGCAGATAAGCCTGTGAGGCTTAAAGGCCCTTTTCCTAATCTAAGGATTGACGAACTACTGATAGAGGGAGCCTTTCCTCCCAGGTTTCTATATTAAAGAGACTTTTGGATGCTGGCTGCAGCAGGCAGAGGTTCTACAGAGACAGTTTGAGCAATGTCTGTGCTAAAGAGGTCAGAGCTGAATCATCTGTAGTCATTACTGCACAGCACTGTGCAGGGAGTGCAGCCGCAAAGCCAGCACTCCGGAGGAGCATCTCTGGGTGGAGCTCGCTTCCTCCTCCATCATTCCTTTATTTACTTGATGTTGACCCAGTTTGTTAGTGTTCATTTTATTAGTGCAGCTGCTTCATTTTTGTGATTATTAAGCTTTTGAGGCTTTATAATTTGATTATTTTAGTGCCTTTATTGATATAATAGGAGCTTGAAAACACTCTTTATTCTAACCTGATAAATCTTGTACAGCTAAGCCAATTTATGTTAATACGTCTTTCGTTTTTTGCAACCTTATGCCTAGGTAATTTGTTTGGTGGTGAAATGTCTTTTTTTAACCCAGAGTGCCTAAAACTGGCACATCTAGGCCTACTAGGTCTCTTTCTGCCTCAAATTTTCCCACACTTTAAGTGTAGGGTCTTATATAACATACCCCATCTCTGTAATGGGAGGTTGACAACCCAATTAGCCACCCATTCATTTGCATCATTGCTTCCTGCTGTGCTGGTGTATCTTATGGCACATTTTTATGTCTGCTCTTTCACATTATTGCTAGTTCATCTCATCTCAGGTGCTCTGATGCTTTTCTTACTCCCCATTGGTGCCACAACTTCCATAACCTTTCATTTTCTGCTGCGTGTTTGTTTTGGGGTTTCTTCTTTATCTTTCATTGCTACTCTGAACTAGAATTGCTCTCCCATGGCACTGGGGGAAGATTTGGATTCACCTTCCCATGAAAATACGTTCTGAACTGCTAGTGCTGTTCCTGGGCAGGTACTTTGGATTCCTTACTCAGCTTGTTTGCTCTGAGGTGAGTCTGAGAAGCCTAGCAAGATCACCTCTTCTGCCTAACAAGATTGATATATGCTCACTGTATGGGTAGGGAGCAAGAGGACTACTGCATGACCTACCTTCTGCCGGGTGCTTGCACTGAACGCACAGTGATGACACCTTCTCAGGAAGATAGTTTTGACCTCTAAAGGAGGGAAATTGAGTTGGTGAACACCTCCCCAAGGAGGTTCACAGGTGAACCATGAGCCCCAAGGGATCAGAATGTCCTGGGCCTGAAACTGTTGCTGGCTCACCTACGCTGAAATGGAACATTCTGTCCACCTTGGAGGAGTAGGTGGTGGTAGTGTCTTATGGAGATGCTGCTTGTAGTTTCACGCTTTGCAACCAGATTTGTGAGACAATAAGAGCAAGTCACACCAGGAAAATGGGAGACCGGGAAAATGGTGTCTAGTCGTGTTACAGAGTTTCAAAGATAGGTGGACTTGACCTGGCAGGAATTGGACCCTGTACACTTAGTGGAGAGGGTTGGAGTTGTTCCTTTATATAGCTGGAGCTTCCCATAGGGTCATTAAACCGTAACAGGGGTATTTGTAGTTCAGTGCAGAGTGAAAGGTTATTCTGGAATGTGAGTTTACAGACAGACAGGCTGTACCTGTTGCAATGTCCAAATAGATTTTAGATCCAAACAAGTGGGATTGGAACTTTCATTGGTGAAGAGAGAAAATATCTCCTAATGGTCTCATGGAAATGTAGAATAAAAATATCTGAGTGACGAAGACAAGTAACTGTGGGTTTTTTTTTTCTTCACAGTGTTAATAATACTGCAGTGTAATTTCATTTCTGCCAGTTAAAAGCTTATTAAGCTGCTATCATGGTAAATAGATTATTAACATTGAAAATGAATGTCACTGGCATAATTGAAAAATCTGGGGGGGAACCTTATAGCTGCCTTCCAATAGCTGAAGAGAACCTATAGGAAGGCTGGCGAGGGACTTTTCCTGAGGGATCCAGCAACAGGACAAAGGGAAGTGGTTTGAAACTGAAGGAGAGGAGGTTCAGACTAGATCTTGGGAAGAAGTTCTTCAGTGGAGAGACTCCAGAATCACTTATGTGGAGAGGCTGTGGCTGCCGCCTCCCTGGAGGCATTCAAGGCCAGGTTGGATGAGGTCTTGAACAACCAAATCTAGAGAGATTTCCTTGCTCATGGCAGGGGAGTTGGAGCAGATGGTCTCTAAGATTCCAACCACAGCCATTCTGATTCTGTGGTTCAGGGCAAGTTAAGGTGTTTGAGTGTTGTGAGGCTCTGTGCCCAATGGAGTTGGCTCCCTGGAGCTGTGGTAGCTATTTTGCTCCTGTAAAGGGAAGGAAAATTGGTTCCTAGGCACTTTTTAAAAACTGGGGATGACAGAACACTGAGAGATAAGTGGTCATTTGTAGACTGTCTAGTAGCACATAGAAAGTGTCCCACTGCCTTTGTGGAACATGTGTTTTCCTGCTTTGTGACTCAATTCTACAATGGAAAACTAGGGTTAAAAACGCTTCTTTCATCTGTTTAGTCTGTAACCTCCTTGGAGCGCTCAGCGTTTCTTTATGGAGTGCTCCAAAGGTGGGTCTGTAGTCAGTCTGTTGTGGACATCTCTTTTAACTAGACCATCGCAGTAATAAAGACAATCAGAACTGCCTGCACTGTCTGGATTTTCTTGAGAAGGTTTTAGCAATGAGATGCAATATTGACTTTATATATACAAGTCCAAGTGTTGGAGCAGCAGGGGAGGTAATGCCTAGGCTCGCTTGTGAGCCATTTAGCATTTTTCTTGAGAGCTGCCTCAAGCAACTAAGTTGAGTTGTCATGTGTGCTTCAAGTTCTTTTTCTTAGGAGATTATTCCTGCAACAGACTTTTAGAAGAGGCAAGGAGCTTATTTAAACCACTTCATTGAAGTGATGCCTACAGCAGAGAGTAGCTGCCTGGTTCTGTGTTTGGCTCTTGTTCCCCTTTCCATTTGCCAGGTGTGCAATTCAGCCATCTCAAACCTTTCCAAAAACTCAGGTCAGAGCCGAGAACTCTATGGCACTCCTCCTGCCTTATTTCAGAACTGAAACAGCTGAGTGTATATTTAACACTACAGTTCTTACAGACTGTTAGTTTTTAATACGTCAGATGTTTCTGAATTTGCTCACTGCTGCACCTTGGTACCAAAAAGTTTTATGAATTTTTAGCATTTGGAAGTAACTTGTCAGTTGATGTTTAATACCTGGGTCATACAACTGCTTCCAGCTTCTGGCTGTGATTTCACCCTCACCAGAAGCAGCGATAGCTGCCCTTGAAGACACCACAGATGTCTTAAGTATTTTAAAAAAAAGATGCTTAAAAAAGCTAGGTGTGAAACTGGTGTTCATTGGTTCTGTTTCTAAGCCATATGTTTACTCTGCTACTGGAATTAAACAATACTTTCTAAACCTCTGCAAGCTGCAGATTCTCCTGTTGGAATCTGGGGGAGAAGATCAAACCAACCTGCTAAATATGTAAAGATTTGGTGAAACTAAGTGAGTTGGCAGCATGGAAAGAGATCTTCTTTTTTTTCTGGGTTAGAGATTTAAAGCAGTGTCACCAAGTGGCTGTGCTGGCCAGCCCAGGGACAAACTCCTAATTAGCAGCAGTGCTAACAATTCAAAACACAGGGCAGGAAGGGCTCCCTTGCCACTTGCAAGTCGTGGTGAAAAAAAGGACAGGCTCGATTTGGGGAAAACCCAAGCACATTTCATTTAAGCAATAGAAAAACACCATCACCAAGAAACAAGAGATACCCACAGTTCTTACATACATCTTTTCAAACCCAGCTCTGCTACCTTCTCTCCCTCAGGGGAAACCCCATTGCAGTCCTTTTGTTCTCTGGCAATGGGGTGCTCTCCCCGCCAGGAGACAAACTCTTCAGCAGCTTTCTCTGGCTAGTGGGGGTCACCTGCACACTGTGGGTCTTCTCACCACCTGACTGCTCCATCTGAGGTCCATTCCTCAGAGCTGCAGTGTCTTTAAGGATCCATGCTCTGCTTACATGTGCTCCCCTCCAGTTTTGCAGGCACGCTTCTCCTCCAGTGATCTCTGAGGTCCAAAAGGCCATCGTTGCCTCCTCTGAAGGGCAGGGATTGCGCAGGCATGTCTTCCCCGTTCACAACTAGCTACTTAGCATTTCTCTTGTTCCTCCAACAGGGAGAACTCCCAAGCTCGAGTAACAAGAGGGACAGAGCACGGGCATTCGAGAGGATTCCCCTCTGCAGTGGGTTACTGCAGATGCACCCATTGGCTCAGCTTGGCCAGAGGTGAGGCTGAGCATGAACTGAGAGGAGCTTTCACTAAGCTTCTTTTAGGGGCCAGTGAGCAGCCCCTTCCTTCATTACCAAACCGGCTGCTGAGCTGAGGGCGGCTTAGCTAGAAGGCAGGTCTGAGCATAAGCTGCTGAGGACCTTTCGCAGTGGTTCTCACAGGGATCAATTAGCAATCCCTTCCTCCAGATTAGAATCACAACAATCAGCTTAGTTCTTGCCCTCCTGAAGAGTTTCTAGATCTAGGATGTGTTCACCCTAGATCCTCTGCTTCTTAGAATCAAAATGCCTTCCCCAAAATGTGAGCTGTGAACGAGTAAAGCCTGAGCCATGCACATGCTACAAGAGATGTTTTATCATGTGTCCTGCATACAAAATTGTCATTCTGAGCTCTGGTTACAGCAAGGAAAGACAAGGAATACATCATTTGAAGACCTTACCAAGCAAGCCCCTTTGAGCTTCCTGTTAAAAGAAGGTTGCCAGCTCTGGGTGCACAGTTTGAGCAGGTATGTCATGATGCGTTTGCTGAACACAAAGAGGCTGTTCCACTTGAAATGATGAGTAGTGTCTTTTCAGAATCTTATTTCGAATTTTTTCTTCCAATTCTTGCTCTCTACCCTGAGAAGAGAAGGGACTGAGGCTCCCTGGTTTGGATCTCCCCATTCCAGGGTTTTCTTTGTTTCTCTTTACTGAAAAGAACCAAAGCACTACAAAGTAATAGCTGTTGAGCAGAGGTGGCTGGACTGGTCATCTCTCAGAGGAGCTCACAGTAGCTGCTGTTTGAATCTTGCTGTGTTAAGATTGGATTTTGCCTCAGAGATGCGCAAAAGAGAGTTTGGAACTATGTGCTTTTCACTCCTACTCGTGTAATTTTGATGAATCAGTCTTTTTGTATCCCAGACCTACTGAGAGTAACAGTGATAGCAAGTGGAAGGTGCAATTCTCAGTTTTCCAGATGATGTAGTTTATAAACTGCAGGCAAGGGACTGGAGTTGTGAAAGAACCCTCACAGAATCATTTAGGTTGGAAATGACCTTTAAGATTGATTCCCAACATTAATTAAACTGTCTCAAGGCCACCGCCAAGCCGTGTCCTTGAGTTCCACATCTCCACAACTCTTAAACGCGTCCAGAGATGGCTGTTCAACCCCCTCCCTGCACAGCATTTTCCAAAGCTTGGGAACCCTTCCAACGAAGAAGCATTTCTTGGTGTCTAACATAAGCTTCCCCTTGTACAGCTTGAGGCCATTTCCTCTTGGCCCTGAGGAAAGCCCACAAAATCTCTATTATTTTAACTATGCTCTGGAAATGGGGAAAAGGAAAATTGAATTCTACTGGCCATATTTGATTGTTAAGACGTTTGTGTTAATAAGTCAGCATGTGTAGAGCAGACTGTTGTCCTACAACCACCTCCTGAATGTGGATTGCAGAGTGATACAACTCCATCATTTCTAGCTGCTGTTCACTCAGTTTCTTGAAGAATGGTAAAAAAGAAGAAAAATGCTGGAGGAATTAGCACCTCAGGGTCTACTTTGATAAATGAAAGAGATTTATTTTCAAGCTTAATATAGTTTCTTGCATGCTGCCATCAGCAAAATCATTCCATTAAGAGGTTTCCAAAGTTAGTGGGAATTAAGGGAGATATGCTCTGAAACTCTGAAAACAATCATAAAGATGTCAGAGATTTCCTTTGATCTTCTATTTGTTTTTCTTAGTTCCTTCAATAAGGGCATAAATCATCAACTCTAACCAGAACAAGGCAGAGTTTTCTGAAGCAGTGTTCTACCAGTAGGAGTGCTTGCCAGAATAAACCCTCAGCTTTAAGATTACATGAGGCATCTTGCTCTGACATCGAAAAAGGAAGTTGTCAGACAGAACTGAGTCTGGTTTATTGTTTCATGTATTTGCAGTTTTGATTGATGACCCTTTCAATAAGGAAGTTCTTCCTGATGTCTAACTTCAACGCAACTTTACCCTGGCACAACTTAGAGCCTTTTTCTCTTGTCCTATCACTTGTTAATGATGAGAAGAGACCTACCCCCACCTCCTTACCTTCCAGGTTGTCATAGGTAGCAATAAGGTCTCTCCTCAGCCTCATTATTCTATGATCTGTCACATGAAGGGAGAACAGAATCTTCCTGAGATCTTCTCAGTGTATATAAATACCTGATGGGGAAGAGTAAAGAAGACAAAGCCAGACTGCAGTGCCCAGTGAAAGGAGGAGACACAATGGAGGTATAGTGAAGCACAGGAAATTCCATTTCAACATAAGAGAAAACGTCTTTACTGTGGCGGTGGTTGGATACTAAGACAGTTTCCCTGGTGAGATTGTGATATCTTCATCCTTGGAGACATTTAAACCCAACTGTATGACATGTTCCTGAGTAACCTGCTCGAGTCAAACCTGCTTTGAGCAGGAAGGGTTGGACTAGACAGTGCCCAAAGGTCTCTTCCCACTGCAGCCATTGTGTGAGGGAGAAAGTACTGAGGAATACAGGATATCTGATTAAAACTTCATTCAGAAGTATCTGCAATAGGAAGAGATCTCCAGATACTGTATGTGTGATCTGTCTGCTCACAGGGATGTTCTGTTGCACTTATTTAAACTCCCAACTTTTTCAGAACTCCCACAGTTCTGATGTTATTCAGTGAAGTTGCATTCAGTCTTAGCTTGAGGCTCAGAAGTGGGTTGACTGGAAGATGTTTAACCACCATCCTCAATTTTAAGACTTTTTTGTGGAGATAAGGGCAGGTGATAATAGTAGGAAAAAAGTTGATAGTGTCAGTGGAAAAAACCCAAGGGAAGGATGACCCATTTCTCTGCCACCCTTGAAAGAAGCAGCTTAGCGGAGTGCTGGCTCATGCTGTGGCAATTCACCTATAGCAAGTATTGGGGGTTAAGAGTTTAGTAGAGGACCGGATAAGAATAATTCTAAAAGCAATTATTTGACTTTTACTTCATCTTATCTATTTCTATAAATAAAATCAAGAGTAAAGATTTACAAGAAGCAGTGTGTGTTCTGAAGGTGAGCTGTTCTTTTGCCGCTAAATGATAGTCCCTGGTGTTAGTATGTTTGCCTGTTGCGTACTGAGGAACGCTTAGGCAGACCTGCAGTAGGTTATGGAGGGTCAGAGGGAGTGCAGGCAGATACAGACCTTCAGATGCAATAAGTTTGATGATTTCTGTCTAAATAACTGGCATTTTGTCAGAGTTAGAAATGAAGCACTTAGGCAATGCTAGTTAAGAAAGCATGAAAGTATCCCGGTTAAAGTGTTTCTGCTTTCAGAGAAAACACTACAGCATGGATGTTTGGTGGCAAAGGGAGAGAGAGAGACCGTTAGGTTTTGGTGCTGTTTGGTTAATACCCATTTTTTGTCTGTCTCAGCTTTCTGTCCTGTGTGCAGATTGCTGTTGGTTACATGGTTATGCACAACTACAAATCTGGATTCTGACTGATTCTGAAATGGGTGTTTTGCTTCAGCCATCACTGATGGATCAGCTGTGCTGTTTCTCAGCCACAGAATCACAGAACATCAGGGATTGGAAGGGACCTCAATGCCCAGCAGTTCTTTTGGTACACTTTTCTTTTGAATTTTTGATTGTTTTTCTCCTCCTGTTGTTATATAATGTTAATTAAGGTTATTATTAATTGTTACGTTTCAAAAGTGAAACAGCCTGCATGGAGTGGGACTAGACTGTTCGAGAATTAAAAGCCCCGTTAGAAGTTCAAAAGCAAAATAGAATTAGGAAAGTCAGAGTATAACATGAAATTATTGCCTGTGATCTTGGTGCCAGAGAGCAGCTTTGTGTAGTAAGGCCAAAAGGCTAAATATTTATTTAAGGAATATATGTCTTTCTATTTCTTCCTACTGAAAAATGGCTTTGAGTTCCCAACAAAGGCTTTTATTTTGCAGGCTATACTTTTCAGTGGTCTCCTCTCTGCTGCTTGAAGTTCCAGATCATCTTAAGAGCTGCATATCTGAAATCTGACCTAACCTTTCTTTGTGAACTGCAGTAGTATTAACCAGGCAGAACAAAGAGTCACTTTCAAAATTGGACATAGTTGTTCGATAGAATTGGCATGGTAGGATTGTTGTATAGGATGCTTGAATAGCAAAAGAACGTATTGAAGCCTACAGAGATGGCATTTGTCAGTTTTTCATGTAGATACCGGCTGAAATATTTGTAGCAAATTAACTGTATTGTAGTCTCAGGGGGGTAAAAAAGCTGTGAAGATACCAGTTCTCTCAGCAATTCTCTATATAAAAATTTCTGGTGCATTCATGTGTTCTATTGAACGTACTCAACCTGCAGGATGACTGAAAGACCACTGATCCTTGATAGCTGCTGCTTTTATTACATGCACTGTTTTACAGGGTTTCCCCCCCTGCCACTCCTGTGATCTGGAATGTTTTGTGCCTGGCTGTATCTGTAATGCATTTCATCAAATTTTGCTAAAAACTGATTAAATCATCAGAGGGCTTTGAGGCCATTGTGTTCTTACAGCTGCTTCCCGAACAAGACTGACAGAAGGAAGGAAAAATGAGCAGAACCATACATGTTTCCTTCATTTCCAACAGAAGACACTCATGGAATATCTTGCATTTTGTGTCTCTTGTGGGGTGATAATCTTTAGTAGTGAAAATGAGTGATGAGCATCTATCTTAGTAATAATAGCAGTGCAACTGCGTTGGATATTGTTAGACACAGGTAACTGGAACTCTGTAGTATTGTGCTTGTTTTGGCTGGAGTAATTTTCTCTATAGCAGGGACAAGGATTTGGATTTGTGCTGGGAACAGTGGATAATACCAGAAATATGTTCTGTATCACTGAGAAAGGTTTAAACAGAGTCAAGGGTTTTTCTGCTTCTCACCTCAGCCCACCAGTGTGTAGGCTGGAGATGCATAAGAAGCTGAGAGAGGACATAGCCAGAACTGCTGACCTCAGCTGACCTAGTGGATATCCCATACCAGATGGTTTTGTGTTGAGCATATAAAACTGGAGAAGAAGAACGAAGCAGGGGCCATTCAGAGCAAATAACTGTTACGTGTGATGAAGCCATGAAGATGGCTGAACACCTGCCCACTGATGGGAAGTGGTGAATGAATTCTTTGTTTCATTGCACTCGTGGCTCTTGCTTTAGTTATTAAACTGTCTTTGTCTCAACTCACAAGCTTTCTCACTTTTCTGATTCTCTTCCACACCTCACTGTGGGGGGAGTGAGATAGTGGCTGTGTGGGGCTGAGTTGCCAGCTGGGGTTAAACCACAACAGGTATCATCTCATTCTTATGTGCTCTTGATTTAGTAGGTTTTGGTACTTAAAAGAGGTAGAGGTCAGAGGGTCATACTTTTCACTCTTTGATTCCTACTGCTGGTGCCCTTAATGAAAAGATCCTTCTTTTTGTGGGGCCAGACATGAAAAATGCCTTTGAAAATGCAAGAAAAAGTTGTTTTATCTTTTCTTCATGGTATCTCGATATTGTAAAACATTGTACTGTTGAGCTGTCCGCATGTTTGTGGAGATAATGTATAACAGAATGGATGAAGAAGCTTTGTACAAGCTCACAAATCCTAAAGGACTCATTAACTGTCGTGTTACATAGAATCATAGAATCATTAGGGATTGGAAGGGACCTCGAAAGATCACAAAGAAGTGAGTTAACTGTCCGTTCCCAATCTTGTCGTTGTACCTGGTTGCCAAGAGGGACCAAGCAAAATAAGAAATGTTACTGTTGGCTGAAGTGTCACCAGCACTGACAGTTATGTCACCGGCACTGACAGAAGGAGATTCTGCTCCTCTACTCTGCTCTTAGGAGACTTCACCTGGAGTCTCCAGTATAAGAAGGATGTGGACCTGTTGGAGTGAGTCCAAAGAGGGCTACAAAGGATGGTCAGAGGGCTAGAGCCCCTTTGCTATGGGTTGGATGGGGCTCTGGGCAACCTGGTTTGGTGAAAGGTGTCCCTGTCCATTGCAGGAGGGATGTGACTAAATGATCTCTGAGGTCCCTTCCAACCTAAACCCTTCTGTGATTCTATAATAACAATAAAATGAAGTTATTTGTGTAGGAAATTTTTTTTCTCTGTGAGAGGGTGTTGTAGTGGTAAAAACAAGACCTTTTCAGCTGTGTGTGGCTAATACACAAAATTTAATCTTGTTGAGTAGCTACAGGCTGAGATGAGCTTCTGTGTTATCCACAACCATAGCAGATGTTGGGTGTCTTTGATGTTGGTCCTGTGTGTTGTAGGAGCATATGCCCCTGCAGCAGTGGGGGAGAAACTCTGGCACAGCTTTCAGCTTTGCAGCAGCCACATGTCATACCCCAAAAGCCTGTGGCACGGTCTGGTTTAGCATTCTTTTAGGCCACCAGGAAAAATCTCTCTTCTCCTGGCAGGCTCCTTCAGGTTGCTCTTTCCAGCTATTGTACTGTAGTGTTATTTGCCCTCAAGTGCAACTTGTGTGTTTCATCAGCATGTTTGGTTCTTATCAGCTGTTGGGGCTGAAAACTGTTTTTCTTTATAACTCATGAAATACTGCCTCAGAAAGATGGTGTGTCCTTGTGTGGTGTAGAGGCATCCATTTGTCTGTCTGTCTAAGTACCTGTCTGTCTATCATCTGTCTTTGTGTGGTGTATACACGTCTGTCTATCCAAGTATCTATCTATTTATCATATCTCTGTGTGAATACGTAGCATGCACTGCTGTGTGTATGTGATCTCCACAAAACGTAGCAGAGATTTTGTTATTTGGGTTTTTTCAATTAGGAGGGCCAAATTCTGGAAAATCTGTGTTTCTGTGCAGAGGTTTGTTCTGATGATCTGCACTTAAATGCTGGTTCCAGATTCAGCAGTGTAATGTCGATGATAAAGTGACCCTGCCTATAACATGTATTTGTTAACTGTGGCATCAAGTAACAGCCATACTTCAGTAAGTGTCCTAGGGTGTGACAGAAAGCAGCTTAACACTCCTGCAGGTTCCCTTAGGAGTGCACGTAGCAATCAGTAAGACTCATCTGCTTAACTATGACTGTTTACACCATCAAAGGAAATTAACTCTTATAGTTATATTCAGAATTACAAAATGCTGTTGCTGCTTTAGATTATTTGATCTCTCTGGGGAAACTTGCATTAAACCTAACAGCCTACGTTTTTACTTTGTTAATTATAAAGCTGTGAACAAGGAAATGCAAGACAATCTCTACTCAATCTCTTGGTGTAATAGTTCCTTCCTAAAATATTACTGCCTTTATGAGTCCCAGCGGAGGATCTTTCTTTGTGAGGAAAAGAAACCACCGTTCTATTGCATAAATGAGGAAATCCATTCCAGATGTATTAAGCAAATACTCAACAGACATTTATCAGGCGTTTATTTATATCTCCTATAAATCTGGGCACTTAGGTTATCTGCGGGTTGGATTATTATCTTTTTCTCAGTCTGCCCCATCCAAAACAGATGTTGTTTGTTCTATTGAAACATTAGCCTCTGCAATTTTTGCCAGAAAGAGTAGATAAAAAACGTTATTTTATGCTGGTATGGAAGAGCAGCTGGGAGTCGTGTGGTGTAGTACTTGGCTTTGGCTGCTGTTGAGGTCCTTCCTAAAGATGTGAAAAATTTTTGGCTCTGTGAACTGATGCAACCGGTTTGGAGTTACTTGTTTTGTGTTTCCCGCTCCTTATTCACCTCCATTCCGTCTGGTTTTTTTGGAGAGACAATTGGCACTGGACTGAGCACAGGAGCCATCTTAATCTGAGAATGTGGTGAATGGAGAGTGAGTGAACAATCTCCTCAGAGATCAGCAGAAGAAAGGTTTTGTCTGAATTCCAATTATTTGCTGAAACGGAGAGAGGTTTTTCCCTTGCTACACAAAAGTCGACATGCTGGAAATGGAGGACTGGCTTGGAAACACATGGAACGGAAAAATGTCCCCCATGTGCAGGGACTGAATGGATTCCATGTTTCCACCAGGAATCCCCATTTCCTAGCGCATCACCCAATACACGGAAAACTGAGAAAAAGAAATCATCCACCACAAAACAAAGGAGAGATGTAACACAGTAACATAGAAAGTTAGGGATCGGACGGGACCTCAAAAGATCTAGTCCAAACCCTCCCCTAAGGTATGTTCCAAACCCCCAGCTCTGAAACCTGTCATGTTTCTATCCACCCAGCACATGGGGCTCCAGCAAGCTGTGGTATCACCATCTAGTCTTTCGAGTTACAGCTGCCCTTTAAGAAGATCTATGTCTCAGCCCTTGCCACTGCCAACTGTACTCTATGCCGGCTTCCATGGGCTTCATGGGTTTTTTTTTCCTGTCTTATCAAAACTTCGTCTAGGAACTGTTTCAGGTCCCACCCCATTTCTGGACCCCTGCCCAGCTCAAACCACAACCAGATGTCATACAGGATCCATGCAGACAACTGATCATTTTGTCTTGTCCATCTGGAATCCCAAACAGCTGAAGATCTTTGGAAAGAATTTGAGGCTTTCTCCAACAGTGTCTGTCCCCTACTCCCAGAAGTCACCATTCTTGCTGTTTACGTTGCCATTCGTTATTTCAAGTTGTTTGGCCGTTGGTTTTGTTACAAAGCAGAGTAGAGGCTGGTCTGGATCTGTTTTCCCTGCTCATTTTCAGAAGGCAGGAACTGCTCAGTGAGAGTTACAGTTTTCAGTGAACATACAAAAGCAATCTGCTCCAAAAAGTTTGTCTTTTTTTGGCTTATCCACTGTTAACTTAAAAAACCATAAAGGTAAAAGGATAACGTGGAAGAAAAGGTGTCCTACAGTTGGAGATTGTTGAACTGTGGCACTGGC
This sequence comes from Phoeniculus purpureus, assembly GCA_028565055.1. NCBI lineage: Eukaryota > Metazoa > Chordata > Aves > Bucerotiformes > Phoeniculidae > Phoeniculus > Phoeniculus purpureus. The sequence continues at coordinate 5,611,874 of JAOXOE010000343.1, read as the reverse complement.
TTAGCACCAGGTTAGCCCACAAAATTATATTCTGCCCAACCGTGCAGACGGAAATGTCCTTCTAGCACTTGGGGGCAGAGAGAAAAGGAGTAAAGTAAATACACTTCCAGAAACTGAAACTAGGAATATTAAACTTTATTAAAGACTTCATTAAGTAGGAAACACTCCCCCTGGGGAAAAAAAAAAGGGAAAGGGGGAAGGGGCAAATAAGGACACCAGAATTAGTGTGGGCTGCTCCACCTGTTCATCCTGTTCCCTGCAGCAGCCACCTCTCCAGTTCGCTTCAGCACCCGACCAACCTCGCCCACCCCACCAGGAACATACCCAGTCGGGTTTTAAGAAAAGGAGACTTCACAACCTCCCTGAGCAGCCCGTTTCAGTGCTCTGTCACCCTCACTGTGAAGAAGTTCCTTCTCATATTGACGTGGAACCTCCTATGTTCCAGCTTGCACCTTGTCCTATCACTAGATGACATTGAGAAGAGCCTGGCTCCATCCTTATGACATCCACCCCTCACATATTTATAAGCATTAATGTGGTCACCCCTCAATCTCCTCTTCTCCAAGCTAAAGAGACCCAGCTCGCTCAGCCTTTCCTTATAAGGGAGGTGTTCTACTTCCTTCATTCATCTTCATGGTTCTGCGCTGGACTCTCTCCAACAGCTCTGTGTCCTTGAACTGAGGGCATGGCTCTGTGTGACCCAGAGGAATTGGACTAGATAATTTTGAGAGGTCCCTTCTACCCTCAACCGTTTGCTGGTTTTGTGTGTTGCAAAGAGGTTTCTTCAGAGAATTCCTTGGCACTTCCATTTGTGTGTTGTGCTGTGATTCGATTCTGCTGTTCTGTGTGATCATTCAGTAATTACAGTCCTGCTTCTGCAAAGTGTCTGCAGTTCTCTTCAGAACATCATCAAAGATACCCAGTTGCTGGACACTTCTCACTGCAGGACTGTAGCTGAGTTGATACCCAAGAGTAACATTTTGAAACCGGCACATAAAACCTTAGCTGCTGCAGTGTGCAGCTGCTTTTTATGTGTCTGTGTTCCCTCAGAGCACAGAAACCTTATTGAACAATCAAAGCTCCCTGAATTAGAACTAGGATGGGTCTGGGTGTAGTGTGTTGTTCATCAGTTTCAGAACTACTCACCCACCCTCCAGACAGCCCCTGACATGTTTTTGGTTTGAATTAATCAAAATTAATCAATATACCATTGTTACTGTCAGTTGAGCTTTAATGTAGAAGGTTAAAGAAAACTTTTTGTGACATACATATAGGTTAGTAACAATTCCACGCACATATCTTGAGCATGTGCCATAGTCACCCAGCCCTCTGAAGCCTGTGAGTGCTTTCTCAATGGTCACTGAGCACCAGATGGATTAGGCTGCTGTTGTTGAAATAATTAGACCTGGCTTGTTTTTTGACAGGCACCATTTAGCAACCTGAGTGATAGCCTTGCACCTTTATTTCAGGAGTGAAAGCTATGCTTGTGCTGCCTTAAGAGACTACTGTAAGCTTTTGGGACACTTCAAAATCTTTATTGATCTCTGTCAGTTGTCTTCCTTTTTATTAATCTTGTGCATCAAATCTGTACAAGTGTTAAAGCAAACGTATCAGCTGTGGCAAACACGTAGAAGAGCTTCTGACTGGTGTTGAGGACCCAAAGGATGTTTCTTGGCTCAGTAACCAGTATCAGAGTTGGTATAATCAGAGCTTTTCCTACAATATAATATCCTTTTTGCTCTATTCACCTCCAGTTGTGTGTTCCTTTTTGACACATGCAGGCAAGGAGAGGCACCGTACAATGCAAATGAGACAGTTTGTACCTGCTCCTCTCAGTGGTAGCTGGGAGGAGTAGAAGGTGTTTGCTTGTAGTCTCTTGGAAGTTTTTTGTCCAGATTTTACTCTGGTAGACCTTTGGTTTTTCTGCCAGTCTGCATGGTCGTATAACACAGAGTAGTTTAAGGGCAGAGAACAGTACGTACCTCTGTATTACTATTTCTGTGCACTGCTCAAATTGCAGTTGTGCAGACTTCCCCTCCTTTCTTATTTGAACTACATGGAGTCAAAGAGAAGGAAGAGCAGCAGAGGCAGGCTGTGCAGTCCTGACCTGTTGCATGACTGTGAATTTTGCGGTAAAAAATTTGTGAGGATCAGTACACAGCTGGTCACTCAAGATGCAGAGAAGGCTGAGATACTCAATAACTACCTTGCCTCTGTCTTCACTGGCAAGGACTCTGGTCATACCCTTCATGTTACAGAGACCAAAGGCAGGGCCTGGGAAAGGGAAGATTCCTCCCACTGTAAATGAAGAGCATGTTCTAGACCATCTAAAGAACCTGAAAGTGAACAAGTCCATGGGACCAAATGGGGTTTACCCATGGCTCCTGAAAGAGCTGGTGGATTAAGTTTCAAAGCCAACTGTCCAGCATATTTGAAAAGTCATGGCAGTCTGGTGAAGTTCCCACTGACTGGAAAAGGGGAAACATAACGCCCATTTTCAAAAATGGAAGAAAGGAAGACCCAGAGAACTACAGGCCAGTCAGCCTCACCTCTGTGCCTGGTAAGATCATGGAGCCAATGCTCCTGAAGGCTCTGCTGAGGCAAGCAGACAATGAAGGGGTGATTGATGGCAGCCAACATGGTTTCACCAAGGGCAAGTCCTGCCCGACCAAATTGGTGGCCTCTTAAAATGGGGTCACAACCTCAGTGGACACAGGCAGAATCACAGAACATTAGGGATTGGAAGGGACCTCGAAAGATCATCTAGTCCCATCTCCCTGCCAGAGCAGACGTCATCTACCTGGACCTGTGCAAAGCATTCATCACTGTCCCGCATGACACTCTGATCTCTAAACTGGAACAATGCGGATTCAGTGGATGGACCACTCACTGGATAAGGATCTGGCTGGATGGTTTCACCCAAAGAGTTGTGATCAATGGCTCAGTGTCCAAATGGAGATGTGTTGTGGGTGGTGTTCCTCAAGGGTTGGTACTTGGATCAGTGGTATTTAACATCTTTACTGGTGACATGGACAGTGGAAATGAATGCACCTTCAGTCGGTTTTCTAACGACACCAAACTGTGTGGTGGAGTCAACATGTTGGAGGGAAGGGAGGCTATCCAGAGGGAACTTGCCAGGTTCAAGAAGTGGGCTTATGCAAACTGCATGAAGTTAAGGGAATGTGTGAGGTTCTGCACCTGGGTCAAGGCAATCGCATGCACGAATGCAGACTGGGAGGACAGCCTTGAGGAGGAGGAGGACTTGGCGGGGGTGGTTGACTAGAAGTTTAGCAGAAGCCATCAGTGTGCACTGGCAGCCCAGAAAGCAAACCGTGTCCTGGGCTGCATCAAAAGAAGCATCGACAGTCAGTCAAGGAGGTGATTCTCCCCCTGTACTCTGCACCTGTGAGACCTCACCTTTAGAGTGCTGTGTCCAGTTCCGGAGTCTCCAGTATAAGGATGGCCATAGAGTTCCTAAAGCATGTATTGGAGGAGAGTGACTCAGATGATCAGAGGGCTGGAGCATCTCCCCTAGGAGGACAGACTGACCAAGTTAGGGTTGTTCAGACTGGACGCTCCCGGGTGACCTTCTAGCAGCTTTCCAATGTCTGAAGGGAGCTACAAGAAAGCTGGGGTAGGGCTTTTGACACAGGTGGTAGTGAGAGGACAAGGGGAATGGGTTACAGACTTGAAGAAGGGAGATTGAGATTGGACATTAGGAACAAATTCTTTGCTGTGAGGGTGGTGAGATACTGGAACAGGTTGCTCAAGAAAGTTGTGGCTGCCCCATCCCTGGAAGTGTTGAAGGCTGGGGCCCTGAGTAACGCGATCTAGTGAAGGTGTCCCTGCCTCGGCAGAGGGGTTGGATCGGGGTGATCTTTAAGGTCCCTTCCAACCCTGGCCGTTCTATGATTTTGTGGTAATAACTGGCACATTTGCCAGTTTAAGCTGGTCTCATAAAGCTGACATAGTGATGAGTTTATCTTGAGATCAGCGGTAGGAGCAGAAGACTGGGGACTAGCACACCAGATTTAGGATCACTGGAAGAGGCAGGTGTGTTGTGCAATCTTGGCAGATGAGTAGATCCTCAAGATACATTTGTCACAAATAGACTAGCTGTAGCAGAGCTGGCTGGTTTACCTTGGCAAGAAAGAAGTGGAATAAATTCTTCTCCTTGGAACTTCCTGTTGATCTGACTAGAACAGAACTGGCAGCTGAATTAGCTCATTCAAGAAGTGGCCTGTGTACCTCTAGCCTTGGTGCACCATGTAGACAGCTATGCAGTTTCTCTGGCAGCAGAGCAGGGAGAGGAAAGGCTATTTTGTTCCTCTGAAAGAATTGTCTAAACGTATTGTAAATACTGACTAAATTTACAAAAGGAACACACGAGGAGCTGTTTTGCTGAATTCCACTCTGTGCTGTGGTTAGGTTAACACCAGCTGTGTAGGGCTGCACAGCAGCTAGATTTGCCTCTGGGGAAGCTGGTCCAAAGCACAGGTGCTGGTCCAAACTGTCCTCCATTTCCTCACTGGCCTCTTTCTGATCTCTTGCTTTGCTCTTTGTGCTTAGAACCCTTGAATATTTTTTACTTTAGGAGTGAAGTTTTCCAAAGTCAGCCTTATGTCATTTAGCAAAAATTGCAGTTTGGCAGCAATCCTCCTCTTTTGTCTGTCCTTTCAGGGGTTTTTTTATGAAATCTGAAATCAGATTAATTTAATCTGATCTGAAGTGTTGTTATAGGATGGTGCTGGATAGCTCAAGCAGTTGTGCAGCCAGTAGATGTCTGTGATAGACCTGTGGCAACAGTACACTGACCCTTCAACTTATGCTGCAGGAAAGTAGGAATAACAGTGGGGAAGCCAAGGATCCATTTTTGTGAGCATGTGCGTAGAAAATGGAACAAATGAGAACTTGGTTGTGGGGTTTTTTTGCCTTTGTGATTTGGCTAATGACAGCGTAAATGTCATCTGGTCTAAACTGGCAGCTTTGCTGCTGTTGGAGGAGCTGTTAGACTCATTCATACCAGCTGAGCTTGTCACTGCAAAATGGGGGGGGGGTGTTGGGTTTTTTTTTACTTTTTACCTCTCATTTTGAGTCTCATCTTGGGCTTGGTGAGCTTTTGTTCTGCCTTTCCTGTACATTCCTGCTCTGGCCAATTGTCTGCACATGAACTACAAGCCTTTTGCAGAACAGAGCTACTTTACATGAATCTCAAAGCCTATTACTTTGGATTCTAGGTTGCATAGATATGCAGAGGATTTATTTTAAATCCAAAATGAGGATTTGTGCTTTTACATAGCTCTTTTGGGGGTTTTTTTCCTATGGAAAACACAAATTAATTTTAACAACTGAATACATTTCTGGGTAGGCAAGCCCTGTTCATCTAATTTGGTTTTTGAGGACACAAAATGAATATGTACTGAAATCTGCCAGTGATTCTTTCATAGGGTTTGACATAAAAGATTCTGTTCTGATTGTGACAACAAACAGTAGGAAGGGTTTATATTCATTTAAGCATCCCTATGCCTTAGAGCATTTTCTGTGTCTCTGACTTGGGGGAATTGCATGTATTTTGTAGTAAGAAAGCTTATTCTAACATAGGTGCAAAAATGCACATGATAATTTTCCAAGGGTGCCTTCATTAATCCGGTTGTGTTTGAATGGCTGATGATATTTGTAATTGTTTAAGCAAGCAGGCAGCCGTGACAAAAACAGTGCTTAGAAGCTAAAATCCTCTTTGTGTGCAACTTGTGCACAGTGCACACTCAGAACTGGTGACAAAGTGACATTGTGATGATTCTGTTGAATTTATAATATTTTAATATTGTGTCTGTTGAACCCTAATTATTTTTCTTGTATTTTGTGGTTTGCATTCCTCAGGGTATGTGTGTTTTAAAAGTATGCTAGTGAGAAAGAGACGACAAAAGCTTAAAAGTTTAGTAAGTCTTGTGCTCCGGCTGAGCCATGGTCCATCTCACTAGGACAAAGAGCAGTGGGTGTAAGCTGCAACTGAGGAGGTTCCACATCAATATGAGAAGGAACTGCTTCACAGTGAGGGTGACAGAGCACTGGAAGGGGCTGCCCAAGGGTGTTGTGGAGTCTCCCTCTCTGAAGACGTTTAAAACCCGCCTGGCCATGTTCCTGTGTGACTCGGTCTAGGTTGTACTGCTCTGGCAGGGGGATTGGATTAGATGATCTTTCAAGGTCCCTTCCAATCTCTAAAGTTCTGTGATTCTGTCCCATGATGTTTGTGTCAGAGTAACATGAGAAAAACCTACAAGTGCAATAGCCAAGTGTTGCATGTATTTCTAGCCAACAGCACGTAGCAGTTAGTGACAGTACAAATCTCGATGATGCTGATTTTCCCTCATATACTGCCTACTCACATATTTTTATATGTATTTGATATGGAGCTTTTTCATGTATCTTGAGGTCTAGAGTAAGGAAGTTTTACAGTCACAGTGATTATGAAACCACAGTAACTATAGATCAGTGACGACTTAAGAAGTTTAAAGATGTATTGTATGCTTACTCACTTTCAGTTAGTCATAAACAAGTAGTATGAGGCTTTACAAAATTGGAACAAAGTATAGGAACTTCTGTGGAAGTGCACTTTCATGATTGAGAAATTGATCCTAGAAATCAATAATTCTCAGCTGTGTTGTTCACTTAGTTAATGGTTTGGGTTATTTGAGGAAATGACCAGTATGCTTCAAATTTCATCGTTTTGAAGACAAGATTAATTGTAGTGCCCTAAGGCTTGATGCCTGCAAGAAAATGCAATGTAAAAATGCTTCATAAACATAATTCTCTAGACTGTGGCTGGTTCTGTCCTTCACTAACACGGCTGCATCACTATTGGAAAATTACTGTTTGTTTGATTCCCTTTGGCTTTGAGATAAGGTGAGGTGGTCTTGTAGGAGAGCTCTCTGCTTGGCATTATCCATGTTGCAGTCCCTTATTGGTAATGGAGGATCTGCAGGATGTAATCCATACTTGTGTGTTGATTCCATAGTTCCTCCTATTTTTTATATTTATCTTCAATCCACACTCACTGCAGCTACAGAAATTACCAATAGCCAAGTAGCAAACATGGCATTGCTGATCAGTATTTGGGTACCTTTGTGAGCCTTATTTTTTAACTTACACGCTTTAGTAACAAGATTGTAGAAATACCAAGAGAATTTAACCACACAATCACCATTGCTTGGTCTATTTCTGTTAAAGGCATCTACCAACTAGCTCTAATTTGGTTTTTAAAATATATGTTAGCACATACCCTTTCATGCTTATTTTTTTGGTAGTAACAGTCTAGCTCCTGTCAGTGATGTGTGAGGTTTAGAACTAGAAGATTAATGAAAGTATCAAAGCCAGGGCAGTGGCTGCTAAACATCTGAGAGGATCTAGACTTTCTGTTTGTTTTCATCAAGATCTTTTTGATTGGGGTCATACCAGGGTGATGATGTGAAATATGGTATTCCTGGCAGAGGTTTTTGCTTTCCAGAATATTAAAGTAATATCCAAAAAATTATTTATAAACATCCAAGGAAAGAAGGCAAAAACACTATTAACATGTTCTGTAGGAATTGCACAGATTTAATAGGATGTGAAGTTCAGCAAGTCACTGTGTTAGACATCTTGCATCATGGGTAGCTTGGGAGAAGCCCTCGATTCCCTTGTTATGTCATTCTGTGTAAGGATCTCACTGCAGTATCCTTACAGGGGTGTGTGGGTGTGGAGTTTTGTTTTCATTTGAAAAGAAAATTACTGTATCAGGTGATGGGTTGCAAGACTGGGAGTCCTTTGGTTGCTGCAGGCTTGAGGAAGTGTGTCTGGAGAGCAGTCTGGCAGAGAGGGGACCTAGGGGTTCTGACTGACAAGTGGCTGAATGTGAGCCAGCAGTGTGCCCAGGTGGCCAAGATCAATGACATCCTGGCCTGGATTAGAAACTGTGTGTCCAGCAGAAGTAGGGAGGTGCTGTACTCAGCACTGGTGAGCTCACACCTTGAGTACTGGATCCAGTTTGGGGCACCTCAGTACAAAGAAGACATTGAGGTGCTGCAGAGAGTACAGAGTGCAGAGGAGGGCAACGAAGGTAGTGAAGGACCTTGAGAATAAATCTTACGAGGAGAGATTGAGAGAGATGGGGCTGTTTAGTTTGAGGAAGAGGACACTAAGGTGAGATGTCATCACTCTTTACAGCTATCTGAAAGGACATTGTAGAGATATTGGTGCTGGTCTCTTCTCACAGATAATTAGTGACAGAACCAGAGGGAATGATTTCAAGCTCCAACAGGGGAGGGTTAGACTAGGCATCAGGAAGAAATTCTTCCTAGAATGAATTGTCAGACACTGGACTGGGCTGCCCAGGGTGGTGATTGAATCACCATCCCTGGATGAGTTTAAAAGTCACTTAAATGTAGTGTTGGGGGATGTGGTTTAGGGGTGAACTTGTAGAGTAGGATTGATGATTGGACTTCATGATCCCAAGGGTGTTTTCCAACCTGAATGATTCTATGATTCTATCATAAATTAATAGCCAGCTTGAATATCCTATGTCAAGACTTTGTTAGTCTCACTGTTCCCAAAGCACAAGGATGGGCAACCAGAAGTCAGGCATTTCTTCTTAAAGGAGGTGTTGGAGCTCCTCTCTTTCTCATCTTTGAAACAGTGCCATAGTCAAAAGAGCTGTATTAAATATTAACTGGTTTGTCCACCGTGCCTTAAAATGATAAAGTGCTCCTTAAATGACAAGTGACACTTGCAGAAGTTCTTCTGATAGTGGTTTCAGGAGGAAGGGAAGCCAAAGATGCTACTTGAAATGTTGCTATGTAGAAAGCATGGAGTTTGTCCGCCCAAAATGACAGTGCATGTGGAACTGTTAGAGAGTTTCCATGTAAATCACCTCAGTTGTGTTTTACCTCTGCTTGTTTTCCCCCAGAGTTATGGTGCAGTATTCTAGGCTCCTTTTATTTTTTAAGCCCACCAAAATCCTGTGCAATTGCTGTACATCATAGGACTTCTACATTGAAAAAGACCATCAAGTTCAGCCTTCTTCTGTATGAAGTCTTCTGTTGAGATTTGTAGTTGGGGCTTTTTCCTAGTTGAAAATTTTTCTTTGATAATGGCTGAGCATGGTTTTCCTACAAAGAGTTAAATTTGCAAGCCACACAAAACCACAGTCACAGAATTCAACCCTCTCATCAAAGCAAGTCCAGGCAGAATGAGTTACACAGGGCTTTGACTTAGGTCTTAAATCTCTACCCCAAAAGCCTCGACTTACTGCTCCGGTCAAGTGGGGTATCCCATCACATTCGGAATCCCAGCGAGGTCATGCCTCTGCAACTGTACTTTAGACTTTTAAATACTCCATTTTTGTTTCATATGCCACATGCATTCGTGTTCAATTTTCTCTTGCTCTCAGGAGAGATTCAGAGTGTTCCTAGAGCTGGCCCTACCCTGGTTAAAATGGCCAGGGGTTTGCAGTGTCTTAGCAAGACCTCTTGTCTGCTGGAGAAAGGGTGTTAAGCAGGTAGAGATTGAGAGCAGAACAAATGTAGTAGCCGTGCTGAGATAGCTCCTAAGTCCAACTCCTGTTATTCGGTAAGTTCAGTGGGTATGTGGAGAGAAATGGATGATGTATGTCCTGATATTGTTTCCCAAGATGCGCAGTGGCCCCTAGGCTTTAGCATTTTGTTGTTTCCTTTTTATGCTTCTTTGGAGAGAGGGTGAAGAGAGGAATGGGTTCTTAGGGCGCTTGGTACTGGAAAACTTGATGTTATTTGCTCTAAACGTGGAATAGATTAGCTTGGGTAGCAACGTAGAAAACCTCCATTGAAGTTAAATGCAAAATAAAACTCATACCACAACCACCTTACTTACACTTTCTACCCCAAAAAACCAAACAAAACAAAAGACTCTGTATATAGCTGGAAAGGAATCACGAGACTTTAGAGGGTTGTGCAAATTAAAAAATAAAATAAAGAGACAGTGAAGAAAATAAAGAAAAACCAGTTACTATTATCTTGTTATTGCTGGTTTTGAAAAGGTCACTGAAAATTTACACAGAGACAGAATAACAACCTAATTAGTATCTGTCCTCTAAAATTAAATGTTAATATATTTCAGAGTCTCCTCTGTTGACAGGTGGGACTGATACTGAGAATGGGCTTCTCCAAATGAGTGCAGGACAAAAATGAGCAGGCACAGTTACAGCTTTGTGTAGTAGTTGCTGCCAGCTTTCAAAATGTAAAGGGCACAATTAAAAACTATAGAATCACAGAATCATGCTTGGAAGAGACCTCCAAGATCATCCGGTCCAACATCAACCCAAGCCTACCTTGCCCACTAAACACTGTTTCCAAGTGCCACATCTACTCATTTTTTGAACCCCTCCAGGGACAGTGACTCCACCCCCTCCCTGGCCAGCCTTTTCCAATCCTTGACTACTCTTTCAGTGAAGAAATTTTTCCTGCTGTCCAATCTAGCCCTCCCCTGGTACAACATGAGGCCATTTCCTCTTGTTCTGTCACTAGTCATTTGTGAGAAGAGACTGACCTCCACCTCTCTACTACCTCCTTGCAGGTAGTTCTAGAGAGCAACAAGGTGTCCCCCTCAACCTCCCTTTGTCCTGAATAAACAACCCGTTTCCTCAGCTGCTCCTCATCCGACCTGTCCTCCAGGCCCTTCACCAGCTTTGTTGCTCATCTTTGGACCCACTCCAGCACCTCAATGTCCTTCTTGTATTGAGGTGCCCAAACTGAACCCAGTACTCAAGATGATGGGTTATTGTGACCAAAGTGTAGGACCCAGTGCTTGACCTTGTTAAACCTCATACAACTGACCTCTGCCTGTCAATCCAGCCTGTCCACATCCCTCTACAGGGCTTTCCTACCCTCCACCAGATCAACATACCCACCCATCTGCAAAGTTTCTTGCACTCAATTCCCTCATCCAGATCATTGACAAAATGTTAAACAGGACTGGACTGCTATCTGTGGAGGTTTTTTTCTGGGATGAGTCTTTTTGAAATTGTATTTCTGATAGCTATGAGACACAATTTAATTATGAGAGTAAATCTTAGAGCTGCTTCAGCCCCTTTATCTAGTGGTTAAAATATTCCCAGTGGAAAATAGTATTTCATTAATTGTCTTTACGTAGGAATTACAGAATGAGGGAGTCCAACATTTATTTTATGATTCATTTAAGTGTCATGAAGTCACTTGGTGCATAACAACAGGGTAGGTACCAGTTGTGAAAAAGGAACATTAGCTAGAGAGCTGGTGACTTTTTTTGGAAAAGGAATCTCATTAATGAGGGAGTTTAAATTGCAGTTTTTAACCAGAGCAAGATTATTTTTCTTAATGTATTAGTTCCTTCAGAAATAAAAGCAAATACATATTTTTTCTTTTAATTTGTTGAAGTGTTTCAGCAGCAAATTAAAATACCATGTAATCAAAGCAGTAATCTTTCACTTATGAATACCAGACTATTTCCATTCAGATAGTCTATGAGGAGGGTAAAAAACTCACTGAGTGAAGCTTGGATCTTTCCCACTGATGTGCTGTGATACCCCATCCCACATACACTGAGTGCACACTTGAGCACATCCTGCACTGCCTGACAGGACTGTGACAGCTGTCTGGCTTCTCTGCCCCTGCCCTGTGCATGGAACAGGATAGTGTTGGATGAGAAAGGAATTTTTACATACTTCATTGAAGCCGGGCTGGGCGATGGGGGTGGTGTTTCTTGGTTGTCTTTAGTGGACTTCAGATTATGTACTCCTGTATCACTGAGTCACAGAAAGTTAGGGGTTGGAAAGGGATCTCAAAAGATCCTCTAGTCCAACCTCCTGCCAGTGCTGGATCACCTGGAGTAGTCACACAGGGCTGTGTCTAGGCTGGTTTTGCAAGTCTCCAGAGAAGAAGACTCCACAACCTCTCTGGATAGCCTGTGCCAGGGCTCTAGCACAGTAAAAGCTTTTTCTGAGTCAACTTCTAGCTGAGTCTCATTCCACCTTTAGCCCATCATGTTTGCAGCTGGGACTGCTCACTGGAAGAAGCCATCATTTCAGGAAAGGGGGTGACAAAGGCTTGCTTACAAGCAGTATGTACTGTGTGCAGTAAATAGCGTTCCTTTTGTCAGAAGCACCACTTTGGTGAAGGGTTCAGACATTTTCATCTACATGAGTTTGTTTAGTTCTGTCTTCCTCTGGAAACCTGCTGTTAGTGCAAGTTCACTGGAACCATGACATGCTGTCTGCTGAACTCATCCAGTGTTTACCCTGAGGTGAGCACAGGCTCTCTGCAGTTCTGTCCAGGCTTGTAGGCATCCATCGGCACTTTCCCAGGACACAGGAGGCTCCCTTAAACCTCCATACCATGCCCCAGCAAAAGAGAGAGAAGCCTTGGCTGAAAAGCCACAGTCCTGGGAGGATCAGGGTCAGGGGCAGTTTAGGAGGCAAAGGACATTGATAAATTTATTTCTTCTGTGAAGGACTGCTGTCTGATTTCATTTCCAGGATGAATTAGGACTGCCAGGTGCAGGATTCTGCTCTTGCAAGCCTGTGCCTTGCTAAGGCAGTGGTTGGAAAGCATGGAGTGGGTGCCATTATTGACAGCAGGGAGGGACAGTCTGTGTGCACCTGAACACTGCTCTGCCTGCTCTACCTTCCTGAGTGAAAAAGCTCCTAAGGCAGTGCAGGAACCTCTACATCCAGCTTTTCACCTGTGGCTGGTAACTGAACGTCCTTTGTTGTCTGTGCCTCACTTGAGGCTGTGGGGTCTGATTTGCAGAAGTGCTGAGGGCTCACTGCTGCAGCTGTGGAAAAAAGGAGCTGTACTTTGAACATACTCAACACCATGTAATGCTTAGTGTTTAGAAACATCAGGCCCCAGGTATCTCAGATTGGGAGCAAAATTAATAGATGCTTTTGATCTTCAAATCTCTGCACCCACATTCCAAGTCAGGAGACAGCAGTACTGACTCAACTCACTGGAACATGTGGAAGAAGTTTAAAAAGTCCTTTATGTTGTTCCAGCATTTCAATACCGTAGAAATGGATGGTTCGTTGGGAAGCTGGTGAAAAGAAAAAGCCCGTCTTCAGAACTCTTGCTTGGGTTTTGCTCAGTGTGTAAAGTACTTGGGTTACGTGTTCAGCAGTGCCAGGAACGTGAGCAGGGATAATGAACCTTTGCCTCTCAGTGCTGAACAAAAGTCACGTGGAAAGCGTAATACGTGTTTGTCTCATTGAAAACAGTCACGATGCATTTCTAAGATGAGAGCATCTTTGTTGTTCCTCAGCCAATCTTAATTCTAGCATTTCAGGTCTAATGAGGAAAGGCTGAGGGAGCTGGGGCTCTTTGGCCTGGAGAAGAGGAGGCTGAGGGGAGACCTCACTGCTCTCTACAACTACCTGAAGAGTAGATATCTCTATAATTGTTATGCATGTAAGACAATAGACACCATTGGTAGCTTAGATGAAAAAGTGGGAGAAATGTGTTTTATTTCAAGTAGCAACTTGGAGTGCTTTGTGTGGCAGCCTTTGACGCCTTTGGGGGTCTTTTCTGAAGAAGATCCCTACTCCTTCAAAGGTAAATGAAGCTGTTCTGTCTTGTGCCATTGGTCCCTGCGGGAGGGAATAAACTGCTCTGTACAATACACAGAGCCGAGGAGAAGGGGAGAAGCAGTGGCTGTCACCACATTGCATCCCAACGGTGTTTGCAAAGGACTTTTGGAAGGGCCCATCGTATCTCTCATCATGTTTTTTGTAAGGCTGCTAATTTGCTCCATGTATCGGGGCGTGCAGTGGGAGATGTGCTGTCCGTTGAAAGTAAATGTGTTTCCCTGAAGTCCAGCTCCTTGTTTTGTTTTGCCTGTTAACCCCATAAGTGGCTAGTCCAGTTAAGCACTCCTAGCTCTTGTTTCAGTTCATTAGGCCTTTGCTAATTAAGCAGACTAGTCCTGGACCTGACCAGTGTGTCAACGGGATTATGGGAAACTCCTTCAACCAGATTGTAATGTAATTTGTATTACTTTTTAAGACATCATTGCTTTACTTTTAAAGAAATCATTACTTTTCAGAAGTAAATGTGCTGCTGCCAGGACTCAGGAATTTAATACAAATTAGAAAGTAGAGGAAAACCAATTATTTTGAATTTTAAGGAGTTTTGCAATATTTTTGTCACCTACTTCATGTGGAGGTGATGGGTTCATTTTAAGAACAGTCACTAACATAAATGTTCTACTGGTAAGCAGAAAGAATAAGATGATGAATCTTACTAGCAGGGAGCCTTCCCTAGTTTGCCCTTTTTGTGAATAAGATGGTTTGAAATAAATGAAATAAATCATACATTTAAAAAAGTGGCTACAGGCACTTTGTGCAGTGCGGTAAGAGGGAGATAAGGACAGGACACTACTCAAAACTTCCACAGGAGTCCATAGCAGTTCCTAAATAATGTAAAAGGTTGCTAAAAATTGTTCAACTAGTTAAAATAGATCTGAGAAAGTAATCCAAAAGATAAATGAGTGTGAGATGATCACTCTGAGATGAAATATTTTTGTTCTCTTCCTTGTAATTATACAAGAATGTCTGTTTCATGATTAAAAAAAACCCCAGAAGTGGCACATCTGGTAGAGTTGATATGTTCTTATGAATATATATCCTTCTGGGTCTTACGAGGAGAGGCAGAGGGAGTTGGGATTGTTTAGCCTGGGGAAGAGAAGGCTGAGACCTTATTGCCCTTTACAGCTACCTGAAAGGAGGTTGTAAGGAGGCCAGTGTTGGCCTCTTCTCCCAAATAACTGCTGACAGAACAAGAGGAAATGGCCACAAATTTGGCCAAGGAAGTTCAGAATGGAAATAGAAGGCCAGGGAATCACACAGGAACACATCCAGCTGAGTTTTAAACGTTTCCAGAGAGAGAGAGACTCCACAACCCCCCTGGGCAGCCCATTCCAGTGCTCTGTCACCATCACTGTGAAGAAGTTCCTTCTGATATTGATGCGGAACCTCCTCTGTTGCAGCTTACACCCATTGCCCCTTGTCGTATCCCTAGATGACACTGAGAAGAGAATGGCTCCATCCTCCTGAGTTATTCAATAACTCCACCTGCTCTCTGTCTTCTGCCTGTAGGGCACCACTCTTATTCATCAGCAGACCCTTATCTTCCCTAGTCTTCCTTTTTCTATTGGTATACGGGATGGATATACTTCTTATTGTCTTTGATAGACCTTGCCAGGTTTAACTCCAGATCATACAGCCTCCTTGGGCAACCTCACCATTCTCATGGTGAGGAATTTCTTCCTAAGATCTGATTTAAATCTACCTACTTTTAGTTTGAAACGATTCCCTCTTGTTCCTTCCCAAGATAGCAGCTCAGCTCAGTTCTGTAAGAATGTATGATTAATCTTGATATGTCTTTGTGTTGTGGGGTGAATTAAATGCTGTGAACTCCAAATTGAGTTAATTTTTGGGTTTGCCTGCAGTTTAGAAGTTGCTTTTGAACCCTCCTTGGTTTCTTTTAGTTTGGGCCCATTAGCACATTAAATTACTTGGTTAACCTGTTCTGGACCTGATCAGCTGATGACCCATTATGAAAGGAGTTGGAATTTGCTTTCACATGCACAGAACAAAAAGCTGTGCTGGAACCCTCAGGCAAAGCCAGGAGAGCTAGACCTGAAGAGTCAGTTCTTTTCTTCGCTCTGTGATGTAAATTAGGACAGCAAGCTGCACTTGTATTGCTTTTGGGAGTCAAGTGTCTACTTTATTTTTTATAACTTGAAAGGTTGAATGTTACTGAAGTGTGTGGGTCTGAACTTTGGGAAAGTATCTGAGTTTTTAAGGAAGAGTCTTTTTCCGTGAAGGCTTAGGAAGTCTTGTGGGAGTGGGAACAGTGAACTCAGGAGGAGTCTTACCCTAGGAAGATGGAAAGGAGCAGTGGAGGAAGACCGAGGAATTCATAACTTCAGAAGCAGATAGATAGAAGAATTGGAAACTGGAAGTATCAGTCCAAGGTGGGAGGGTTCCTCCTTGTTGTTGATTTGGTTCACTCTTTCCTCACCTAATTTAGTTTTTCTGTTCTCTGGTCTTCCATTTGTCCCTGCCAGAAGAATGTATATTAATCCCATATTAGAAGGAAGTTGAACCTGGTGGATATCTTCCCTCAGTAGATGTTTTTTTAATAGGCTGTTCCTTTAGCCTGTACCCTGCTATTTTGACAATGGAACAGAAACAAGCATAACATATTAAAAACTCAGTCAAAGCCTTTACAATTCTTCCATGCAGTTTTTCAAGTGGAGCAAACAGAACAGATCAGCCTGACCCAGGAGACAAAGCTGTGGTCTCAAAGTGACTATTACTGTTAGACAATGATTCTGCATACAGATTTAGAAAGACAAGTTCTTTTTCCACGGAATAGACATAATTAAATGTTTACTTCTTCTCTGGAGTTCTTGATGAGTGGCTTACTTAGCATGCACAGTCTGAAAGAACTGATGATTTGGGGAGGTGATTTAAACTTAATTGCACACAGGAGTCTGAATGTGTCAGTTTAACAGAGTTAGAGAATAATATGACCCTTTGGTTTATTACCTTAGCTGACAAGAGCGGTTCAGAAGCAAACTCCAGTAAGCTTTTTGGCCTCAGCTGTATAACATCCCCGCTGCCAGGGACGTTATACGTCTTACACTTCAGAAGCTTTTCTGTATTACTCTGAAACTTTAGCACTTTTTTTTCTTTTGACTCCCAACATACAGGAGTTTAACTGAAGTAGGAAACATGGGTAGACAAGGTTTAAGTCATTGCTGCGGCAATACTCATGTAGAGTATGCGTTCCTCGTCTCTAGCGATAAGTGAATGTTTATATTGTAGAAGCAGCTTTTCAAAGCCTTGTTCATGTGGGCATAGTTTTTGTTTCAATAATTTGTTCTTTGTTGTCAAGTCACCTGGTCGTTCTGTCTATAGCTTATTTTTTTACACATAAAAAAATTAAAGCACTGATTTATTTTATAAAACATGTTGTTTAGTCTTTGTGTCCTTGAGAATCTGTTCACTCTTCTTCCCACTGTTTCTGTAACTGAATTTGCTCCATTAACAGCGGTGGTTTGGACCAAAAGTAGGAGATCAAATTCAGGTCTTTGCTTCTGGAACTCATCCCAGCTCTCGGCCATGCACACCTTGGGTGCATTAATTTGGGGGCAGTTTGTGAAGCACAGCTTGTACGCAGGCTGTTGTGTGCTCCTGACTGTCTTCAATCCGAGATCAAAACTTAATTTCTTTCACTTCGCAGTAACTGCTGAGTATAACAATTTGAAGACCCGATTTAGACTCTATTGAAAGAAAGATTTCTTTATTGGCACTTCTACAGGAGTAACGAAAATTGTTAAATAAACCAGCAGAGACATAAAATAAGTGCACCTGAGGTGTGTAACAGAACTCTGCTCTTAACACCGTGTTGTAAAATAGGTCTGTACAAACTTGTACAGTGCGATGCGTTTTGCCTCGCGCTTCGTGAGAAGGTGAACGTTTCTGTCTATAGATATTTCTCAGGATCCAGTGGAATGTAGTCCGTGAGTTGTGGCAGGCCATACTAAGCTTCAGGGAGTGATCGTGAAGCTTCCATCTAAAACAAAAAATAACCGCTCCCCCCCCCAATAAAATAATAAATTGCTGATACAAAATGAAAATATTTGTCGCAGAATTAAAGTGCACAGCAGATCAATGACATGTGAGAAGAGTTACACCAGGAACTGTTCTTATATAAAAGCATTTTTAAAGCACTAATTTTAAATGAAAATCCCTGTGTATCAGTGCCCATCTTCTGTCATCGCCTTTTTTCTGTCTGGCTCATCTGGTAGTCATCAGTAATGTGAGGAGTGAGGATCATCACCCCTTATCTTGTATGCTTAAATTAGCACCAGAGGATTAATTAACACTGGTGCTTAACCTGGCGTCTTTAGATGTCGGGTTTAATACCTCTGTTGAGATTAAACAGTGGCCATTCGGAACTCTCATGGATATTATTGCTTCAGGTCCTCTGCTCTGCTTCTGGAGAAGAGGATGGATTGTGTTGGCCAGTCTACAGAAATATGCGTACACGTGTGAACGGCTGGCACTTTGAAATTAGCACACGCTTCGTTACCAAGGCAGGAGTTGACAATCTAAGTCAAGTTTGGGGAAGCAACATCGTTGCAGTGAATTATCTTCCATTCTTCATAACCGGAACTTTATATACTGGAGTATCAAACAGTTCAAGGTTCATATTTAAAGTCAAAGCTTAAAAGC
This sequence comes from Phoeniculus purpureus, assembly GCA_028565055.1. Lineage (NCBI taxonomy): Eukaryota > Metazoa > Chordata > Aves > Bucerotiformes > Phoeniculidae > Phoeniculus > Phoeniculus purpureus. The sequence continues at coordinate 5,593,591 of JAOXOE010000343.1, read as the reverse complement.
TTTCTCAAGCACAGATTTCAATAGACTTTGTGTCGTCACTCTCCTTTCTCTAAAAATATTTCAAATAACAGTACAAATTACTCAGTTCTTGAGGTAGCGCAGTGTGTTTCGTAAGGTTTCCGAGGTCAGGTTAGGTAGAAGTTTGTTGGTTGGTCTAAGCACATGAGTTTGAGCAGCCTTGAGGTACTTTTTGAGTTCACACCTAGTCCTCTATTTCTTCAGACTTCTGTCTTGCCACTTCACCTTCTTTTTCTCTTGGTAAACATCTTATCAACAGCTTTTCACGTTGGAAACTTCATTTCTCAGGTTTGTTTGTTTTTCTTCTTTTGCAGCTGGCGCTCAGGATAAAATTGGCTGGGCATTTGGTTTGGGTTTGGAGAGGCTGGCCATGATCCTGTACGATATTCCTCACATCCGATTGTTCTGGAGTGAAGATGAGCGCTTCTTGAAACAGTTCATCGTGCCTCATATTTGGCAAAAAATAAAATTCCAGGTAAAGCAATAAATATAATCATTTTCTGTCAGTAAGAAAAGTGTGTGGCCCTAGAGAACATCACACAATTGAAATTCTGTTCCGTTAACTAAGTTTTAAAGCAAGAGCTTTACAGCTAATCTTGATTCTCTGATGTACTGCAGTAAAATCCGCCTTCTGATGATGAGGTGTTTTTTTAAAACAACTAATGCTGTGAACTGCTGTTGATACCTAGAGAATGACATTCTTGCATATTAAGCATGTCTTAACTTTTTGATTTATTAGGAATAGGGATTGATTTGTGCCTGTGTCTGGTTTGGGTCTGTTCTTGAATTGTGTCTGTTTCATTACAAGAATGTGTCTGATGCTGGGCATTCAAATACCATAACACATTCCGAGTTCTTCCCACTGCGTTGTTAAACCTTGGCAAAATGCTCTGAGAATGTGCCTTGCCACTTTTGACGTGTCATCTTTTTCCTCCAGGTGGTAGTGGGGGAAGAGTGTTGCCTGAGCTTTTATGTGATCTCCTGCAAAATGTTTACTGTTCTTTTCCATAAGGACTGTTCAAGTCTCCTCTTGAGCCCATATCTTCCTGATTGGCTTTGCTCATGCAGGCAGAGACTGTGGCTTGGTTTATAGATTGCAGTCTGATCTCTAGTGAAGCTGAGATTTCTTGTTTTCTTTTACATTGTGCTTCCAAGCCTCAAACTGATAAGAGCCGTAGATTGGAGTTTTTGGGGAAAGGTCCAGGTTGCTGAAGGTGTGCCAAAGGCAGGGCTGACTTCTTGTGTACCTTTTTCAATTCAGCTGCAGGAAAAGCCAAGTGTCATGAGCCAGTCTGAAGGTGACAGAGGTACAGAGTACTGTGGAGGGACTGAGAGGAAAGAACGTGGTTTCTAGGAAGCTAAAAGTGAAATCAGTATTTTTGTTCACAGTTGCTGCTGTTTGGTAGCATTGGCTGAGCAAGAGTCACTACAAGCACGTGGTTTTGCACAAGGTAACTGTGGTATCAGCTGGCATTGGTTCAGCTTGGAACAAGAAGAAAAGTTTTACTCCTGATGCTTGTAGTTGAATCTTGCTCACTGGAATACATTTTCAAGCAGTAGCATGAATCAGGAGTTGGGATGCAACAGGTGGGGGGCATTAAGGAAGAGAAATTGTCGGCTGCCACTGTGCTCTATTTTGGACCAAAGGGAAAGACAGAAGCAATGTTACTGGGCCATTGCCTGCTACCTGGGCCCCTTGGTTCAAGAAGGACACAGAACTGGTGCAGAGAGTCCAGCGCAGAGCCACGAAGATGATAAAGGGAGTAGAACACCTCCCTTATGAGGAAAGGCTGAGGGAGCTGGATCTCTTGAGCTTGGAGCAAAAGAGACTGAAGGGTGACCTCATTAATGTTTATAAATATGTGAGGGGTGGGTGTCAGTAAGGAGGATGGAGCCAGGCTCGGCTCAGTGTCATCTAACGATAGGACAAGTGGCAATGGGTGTGAGCTGGAACAGAGGAGGTTCCCCATCAGTATGAGAAGGAACTTCACAGTAAGGGTGACAGAGCACTGGAATGGGCTGCCCAGGGGGGTTGTGGAGTCTCCTTCTCTGGAGACGTTTAAAACCAGCCTGTGCAAATTGGTCTAGGTGATCCTGCTCTGTCAGGGCGAATGGTCTAGACGATCTTTCGAGATCCCTTCCGATCCCTGATGTTCTGTGATTCTGTAATGGTGTTTGACAGTTGTTGTATCCCAATAAATAGGCCCATGAAGATTTCAGATTTAAAGTATGTGGAGTATGGGAGAGCGGGGCAGCAGATGTAGAATGATGGAGTACTTTCAATCCTTTTTCTTCCTTCTAATGAAAAGATGTATTTTAGAAACAGGTTTTTGCCACAGTATCAAGCACTTCTTAGGGACCATTTTTCTTAGTTTCCTTTTTTTCTCTCCTTTTTAACACGGGCATACACACACCCTGCTTGAATGTCCCAACTTCAGATTTGGTAGAATAATTCTCCTTAACTCCTTTTAGTTTATATTTATCAACTCTGCTTAAGAGACTAGAGGGTTTTATTTAAAAGGAAGCCTATATCCTTCTGTTTTATCTGGTATCTCATACTGAGCTTTTCCAAGCTAAATACTGTACATATTTCTAGTACATACTGCCATTGTTTTTCAGAAGGTTAATAATCCTTCAAATGAGAACACTCTGAAATCATCTTTGGTGCTACCATGAGCTACTGGGTGATGGAAGTTAATAAGCCAATTTTTCTTTCTGTGTTCTGTGTTATTTTCCGGGTGCACTGTAAAACCAAGCTAGCAGATCTGCATCTGCCTGCTTTCTAAATAGCCCTAATAAATGAACCACACAATTTATTCATATCATACTTGAAAGAAAACTTTTAGGCTGCCTTCCTGTGTCTGCTGTCACACTACAAGGGGTCAGATTTTCCGCATATAGGGCCATGCAGTATTTTTCAGCCTGTGTAAACTGAACCAAGACAGACCATGTGTTCCGAGAGGCTTTCATTACACAAATGTAATCCTGCAGCCTCAGAAGACCTGGGTAAATGTCCATCCTTTGTGTGCTTAACTGAGATAGGCCTCCCAACCTTTGGATAATCCCCCCATCCTTCCTCATGATTTGAGCACTGTCTACCACCATAAATATTTTTCTTCCTGTTCATTAAAATGTTCTTCAAATGCATCGAGTCCACACTACATAGCAGTAACCTTTAGTAATAGCTGGGACAAATATACTCTTGTTCAAGAATGAAATTCAGTCAGAGCATTTTCTTGAGTCTTAACGTATGTTTTGTGTCTTTTAATATCTTCAGTGTGTCAGACTTTTCCTTGTGTCATCAGTTACTGGAAAAGCTGACAGTGCTTGTACTGTTGTTAGCACTCAGCACAGCAGTGTTAGAGTGCTGCTCCCTATGGATTAGATCACTGCAGTGGTCTGGATCACCAAATCCTTCCAGCTATCATTTGACACAAGTCACAGCAGTAGGGGGTAATCAGAGGCTGGTAACTTGTCTTCAGTCACTTGTGCAGGGCTTCTGCTCAGGCTGAGGACAGTCAGGGCAGCAAGGGCTGCGCACGTGCAAGACATAATGTAAAAAAGAAATCACTTGGATCTAGTAGACTGCGTTACATCCGTATTCATCAGAGATCTGAACACAGTTCATGTCATCACTTTCCAGTTCCTGCTGAGCCAACATTTTTAAAAAAAAAGATGTGTCCATGGGTTGACATCTCAAGCAAAGGTAAAAAAACGAAACGATATTTAGGGAAAGAAGGCACTCAGAGCTCAGATGAAGCATGGTGTGCCCAGAAGTGCTGATTAAGAAAGAATGGGCTCTGGCGGCAGGATGGCTCCCTGGAACCTCTATCCTTTTGCTGCCACAGTGTCAACTGACTGCTGATGCATTGTCTTCTCAAAAAGTCACTTTCATTTGATGCTGCTGGCGGCTGTGGCTGCTGGCGTTTTAAATGATTATTTATTTTGGTTGCCTTGTGGCCCCAACTAAGGTCAGGCAGAAGCATAGAGAGGTGGAAGAGGCCCTGTCCCTGGAGACATTCAAGGTCAGGCTTGATGGGGCTCGGAGCGGTCTGTTAGTCAGAGGTGTCTCTGCTTGTTGTAGGGGGGTTGGACTAGGTGATGTTTGGAAATCTCTTCCAACTCAATACATTCTGTGATTCTATGATTCTGTGCTCATGCTGGTCTAGGGAAGCACTGGTGCAGACGGAATCTGGATCGGATTCTTAGCAAAACTACAGACTTCCTCTGTGGGCTTGTGGGAACTGCTTTCTTCTTTTCCTCATTTCTGCAATACCTGCAATATTCTGCAATACCTGCAATAAGCCTAGCACCACCTACTTTTTACTTCCCCTTTCCATCGTCTTCAGATGCTTCTCCTTCCTGGTATCTGCTGGCACATGCAGTCTCTTCAAACTCAGTTATTTCATAATAACATGTTAGCTTCAATACTCAAAGCAACAGCCTTCCTAAGCAGGATCATTCAGATGGCACTAGGATAGACAGAACTTGTAGAGCAGCTCTGTGGGGAGACCTGAGGAACAGTGGAGTGAGGAAAATTGACAAGCAGCTTGAATTGATGCTCTTTTCCTCCTGCACAGCCATAGCTAGAATGTTGTTTGTGGCCCTAACCTAGGAGACTGCCACTGCTTTGAAAAGTGAACAGTCAAGGTTAGCAGAGATGAGAAAAATATTATCTTCAGAAAGATGTAGTTCTATGGAAAGAAGCAATTCATTATATGGGAAAGGAAATCAAAGGAGAAGTCATCATTCTCCTGTGCAAGGTAAAAAAGGTTTGGCCTCACTCACTCCCATTTGTCTTTGCTCAGTTTGCCATAGAAATGGAGCCTTAATTCTAAGGACAGATGATTTTTCCAGTAGCCCAGTTCACTGTGTTTGCTGTGTATGAGCCCTCTTGTTCACGTAGTTACATAGCACAATATTTTAACCTTACTCCACACCTCTCTGTTTTTTGAGGCAGTCCCCATCTTTACACACCTTCCTGGGTGCATCCCTGCTTGTAGCCGGCTGACATGCAACTTGTCCTGAAGCTTTAGAAGACGCTGGAAATAAAATGCTTTGGCAGATCCAAGCAGAAACATTTGCAGATTAAACCATTCCAGTCCTTTATTGCCTGCTGGAGAAGGAGAGCATCTAGTGTATAAGCTTGTCATTTCAACCAGTTTGACCTTACTGCGTTCAGGGCACAGGTTGGGTCTGTCTGATCTATCTTTAGCGTGCTGCTCCATATAATTTACCTACTTAGTCTGTGATTTGCTTTATTTTCAAGAAAAAGTAAATAGAGGAACTGATTGCTACGTTTTCAGGTATTTTTGAACACGAGTAGGTAACTCCATTCTTAAACGGTTATTCATGTATTAGGTTTACTTTTTAGTAGGGTATCTATTAAAGGCAAATACACAAGCATTAGTATGTAAATTTACCTTGGATGTCTGAACAAATGAGGTGCAGCCTCAACTGTGATTTATTGTCTAATTAGTTTTACTGTAATGAAGGTGTATGGTGTGCACATGTGCCGGCACAACAGAGAATAGATGATGGGGTACTGTAAACATTTCATTCACATGACTTTGGGGAGGCTGAATTTCTTGTGACTTACATAGATAACCACAAATGACCATCAACAAAACCTTTACAGTGCTGTGTGTCCCCTGAGGTTTGTCTGTATACCTTACAGAACATCGTGAGACTCATTTTGTTTAGTGTTGGATAGCCATGGAAAGAAGGCAAAGTATCTTCTTCGTTGCAGAGATGCTGCACTAAGCTGCATAACTGAATTACAAATCAATTGATCTTCAAGTTTGCTCTCACCGATTTTGAATTGCGTGTGGCCAGTGCTGGCATTAAAGCTCTAGGGTTTGCAAACTTGCAATATGGAATACTAGTGTGTCCACCTGGAAAATGGACACACTTTCTTGACTGCAGGTCCAGCCAGGGACTGTAGTTGAAATTTCTCTCAATTTGTAGGATTTTGGTGGTTTTCTGACTCTGAACCACTTGTTCCCAGAACCTTGGTTGTCATAGTGTCAAGTTGAGAAGCATAATTTTTTGTTCTTTCCCATGAACCCATTTTTCCATATATTCTTCTGCTCTGCTGTTCCAGTTATACCACAGCAGCTGCTTATGGAGCTGCACTGTGCAGTGGATGAGGGACCCTTTTTCCCTTGTGATTCTTTAAAGCCGTATCAGATCCCTGCTCAGTGTGTGACTAGTCAAAAATAATTGCTCATTCCCATAGGACAGACAGGACTCACAGGGAGACCCACCAAATGGAATCACAGATAATTAGAGATTGGAAGGGACCTTGAAAGATCATCTAGTCCAATCCCCCCACCACAGCAGGATTATATAGATCCAGTTGCACAGGAACATGGCCAGGAGGGTTTTAAACGTCTCCAGTGAAGGAGACTCCACAACCGCCCTGGGCAGCCCATTCCAGTGCTCTGTCACCGTCACCATGAAGTAGTTCCTTCTGAGATTGATGTTGAACCTCCTATGTTCCAACTTACACCCATTGGCCTTGTCCTATCACTAGATGACACTGCAAAGAGCCTGGCTCCATCCTCCTGACACCCATCCTTCATATCTTTATAAACATTAATGAGGTCACCTCTCAGTCTCCTTTTCTCCAAGCTCAAGAGACCCAGCTTCCTCAGTCTTTCCTCATCAGGGAGATGTTCCACTCTCTTCATTATCTTCATGGCTCTGCACTGGACTCTCTCCACCAGTTCTGTGTCCTTCTTGAACTAAGGGGCCCAGAACTGGACACAGTATTCCAGATGTGGTCTCACCAGGGCAGAGCAGAGGGAGAGAAGAACCTCTCTTGACCTGCTGACCACCCACCTTTGAAACAGCTTATAATGAGAGGGAAAGAAAGGCGTTTTGTGAGGTAAACTTCAAATAAATAGCACATGTTTGGGGAACATTCAAAATCCACGGTCCATCTCAAGACACAGACTAAATTCTAGGCAAAGCTCTGCTCTTTCAGTGTTAGACCATGACATGATCATGCAGTAAGTGTTGTCCAGCACATGGAAATATTTCTTTACTGCTCATTCCCACATCTCATACTCTTGCAACACCCTTTTGAAAGCACCAAGGCAAAGAAGAGATTAGCCTAATATGTGCCTATAGGTTCTAGGTGTTCTGTGGAAAAATACATGTTCTCCTCATGCTTCTTCCCCAGCCTCCCAGTTGGTAGCCTTCTGCTGGTTTCCCAGAATTAGCCTTCCATTCCAATCACATACCTCACTGCAGAACAACTGAAAGCCAAGAAATGCTTTTTCTGGTGTCACTTTTCCATTTGAGCAGGGTTTGCCAGAGATCAGTTGCAACACAAAAGGGAACAGAAGGAGCAATCTTTATTATATTGTGGTGTCATCTATAGAAAACGAGTAAACTTGTGTCCAGGGGAATGAATCCAGGGAGTGATTTGGAATCACCAGAACGGTAAAGTGAATTTTCACAGCAGGTGTCGTAATTGACACCTATGCCTGCCTGTTGTACACACTGACCGCAAGGTTTGTCCTTCCTACCCAGTTCTCCCACCCCACAGGCAGAATCACTCTCTAATGTGGGGTTTTTGTAGCAGGGGTAAAAAGGGCAGAGAAGACACGGAGTCATCAGAAATCCAGCTTCTCAGGAGATACTAAGAATTTCTTCTACCACAGTGCTGAGCACCTGTGATTCCTGCAGAAGGCACTGGCTGCCTCAGGCATTCAGGGTTTGCTGTGCTCTGGAGTCAGGCGTCCTTTCGATGGTTTGGTTTGTATGTTTTTTTCTCATTATGCCTAATAATAATGCCAGGATAAGTGCTCAGTGGTGTAAAATACTGCTCACATCAACAATTCATAGCAAAGATTTATATCTAAATAAAGAATGCAGGTATTTGGAAAGAGACTGCAGTAATATGAAGATGTATTTCGTCTAAATACAGAGCATAACAATGAAAACAAATTGCATCCCACATTTTATTTCAGCTTAGACGAAAAATCTCATACAAAGCACTGTTGATTGTATTTCCTTTTCTGCTCATTAAATCCACCATTCTAGAGAGTTATTGTTTAAATAGCAGAATCTCTAGAAGAGCTGAATATCAATTACACCAAAATAAGTTGCTGCCACAAATCTTGCAGGCACACATAACACCTGAAAAAAAAATCCTTCTTCTACCTAATGAGCTGTATTTTATTTTCTCACCCTCCTGAAAAGCATAGAGATCTCCAAGACAGCAGCAATGACACTTGGTAATTCTTGGCCAGGTGCAAGTGTAGTGCCCTGGACATGCTGTGCTACAAAGCAGTGTCCTCACCTTTCTGCTCTTCTCAGACTTGTTAGCCAGTCTGCATCATGTGGGAGACTCCACTGTAGATACTGCATCATAAATATCTATACTCCCCAGAAAATTATGAGAGTCCAACCACCCGCCACGTACAGAAACTGAGCTGAGTGGATTACTGGTGGTACTGAAATGTTCTTCATGATTTCCAGTGCCACTAAAACAGTATTTAGCTGTAGAACAGTAGGTAAGATCGAGAAAAACAGAAATTAAAGGCTCTACTTACTTGTCCAATACTCAGAAGAGTGAGAAAAGCCTTTAATTTTCCCTTTCAGGCAGACCCTGAGCGTTCCTCAAGCTACACTCTTGTTAAAGAATAACAACGCTGAGGCTACAGAGAATTGATAAGCCAAGAGCAAATCAAGCACAAAAAGCACAGATAGGACACACACGCATTTAAGTATGTGATGGCAAAGAGTAAAGCATGCTTAAATCTCTACAGACAGAATCCTCATGCAGAACAAGTATTTCTTTATTGCCTTTCCTTCTCTTACAAGACTTAGAAACTGGGTTCATGACTGCTGATTCAGAAGAACAGGTTCCATGTGGGAATAATTATGCAAACTGGATTTAACACGTGTGCAGGAGCAGGACGATGCGTGAAATTCTCAGAAGAGGGCATTTTTTTTTCCATTATTAATTTTTAGAAAATTGCAAAAGCATATCCTCTGCAGCATATGTACCCCAAGGCATTGCTTACTTGTCATGTCTTGGTTTAAGCTGTCACTGCTATGGTCCATATGTCTCTCACACTACCAAGATAAAGGAAATCAATATGATCAGAATAATACAGCTCTTCCCAACTGTGCCTTCTGTTGTTTGGCTGTAATCTGTAGCCTAATTCATATTCTGATCAGAGAACTGGTAGCTGAAAATCAGTGGGGTTTACCTACTTCATGTACCATGTAGTTCAGAGGTGCTCCTGTTTGCGCACATACACCTAGACCATCCTCCCCAGCCCTCGTCTCCTAAGGACACACTATAGCTGAGCTGCAGTGGCTGATCATGACACAGATGGTGTCTGCAGGAGCTTAGGCATACTTTTAAAGACTGTATTATCAAAAGCTCTTTGCAAGAGGTGCATTTTGAATGTAAAACATTGGCACAGATGTTAGTCATAAAGTAAACTCATCTGTGACAAAACTCACCCTTTTACCAAAACCAGGTAGAAGTCTTCATTTTTCAGTGTCATGCTCAGTATTGACTTTCCTTTCCTTTGTCAGACAGGCTCCTCTAAAATAACAAGCTGTAACTTTCAGCGTGCAAGAAAGGTGTCATTTGTTGCTGTGTGTGCGCTCGTTTGCATTGGTGGTGACTCTTCAAGGGTCTTTTCTATTCAGAGGTGCTTTACTAGCTTTGGAAGAGTTGACTAAGTGAGGTGACATGAAGAGTTACTTTTAGGCAGAATATAATTTTGGGGGTTTTTTCCTTGTTCTGTCCCTTCAGGGAGTATGTAATATGGCTCAAGACAGACACTCTTCTCTTCAACAAGACCCTATAGAGCTTAGCTTGGCTGGAAGGGGACAGAGCTTAGATGATGACATGCAAAACACCACAGAGGGACATGGAGCACAGATTTGGCCAGGCACAGAGCTGCAGCTCCTGAAGCTGCAGCCAATTCATCCCACACTGGAGACTGAGACATACCTAGAAAGACAGTCTGTGCCCCATAGCTCCTTCCTGCTCAGCATAGATCCGGAGTAGATCTTCCACTTTCAAGAATCATGTCATTTACTCTATTTCTTGATAACAGCATTTTCTTTCTTATATTTTCCACAAAGTATTTCCTGTAATAATTCCATCATTGTTTCTCCCCAGGGATGAGGGGGGTAAAGGCACAGAAAGTGTTTGCCAAGATGAGGAACAGCAATGCCTTGTTACCAAATCCGTTTGAATTTTGCGTGCTGCTGCTCACAAACAAACTGGCCTTTCTGCCAAACGTATGACTTTCTTCAAGGTATTGATCTCCAAAGGGAAGTTTGACATCCCTTTCCTTTTTCATCCCCATGAAGGGCCATGAGCTGCACTATTTGGAGGGGAAAGTGTGATATTGTTTGATTGATGTGAACCATGGGGGTATGTTGGCAAATCCAGTCAACTGCAGTGTCTGTAGGCAAATGTTCCTTTTGCCTAGGTTCTCATTCTAAATGAAAGAGCAGGGATAGAACTGGACCTCCCAAATGTGTCTTAGAAATCCAGCTTTTCCATGAACCATGACGAAGTGAAACCTTTAGGAATGGAAAGGAAGCAGTCTGATTAGAAAGTAATAAGAGAGGATAAAGGGTTGGCTGTGGGAATATCTAGACAATTCTCCCTTCTCCAGCTCTGGACCCCCTAGAAGACTTGATTGCATAGTGCTGCTGCCATGCCTAAGAGTTTTATCTGAGGTCGTGTACACCCGGTCCTCTTCAGCAGCTCCATGGTTTTAAGCTGTCCTTCCTACTTTAAGATGAAGATTTATTAGAAGCCAGAAACAAGGAGCCCAAGTGTCCTGCACGTCTCAGATGGAGGACAGAAGCCCAAGCAAAAGGAGTGAGTGGAGTAAAGTGAAGGACCGTGGCAGAAGGCAAGCACCACCTTTGCCTGCTTCACCTGCACAGTTGCCACTGACTAATAGATATCAGCCCCTACTGGAAGACAGCCAATCTAATAGCGATACAGAGGACTGGGAACCCATACCGGAGGTCCTAGCAAGGTCACATAAATCCGGGAGGTCTTTCAGTAACATGACGACCTCCTCCACAAAGAAGAGAAGGGTCCTAATTATTGGAGACTCACTCCTGAAAGGAACTGAGGGCCCAATGTGCAGAGCTGACCCTCATCACAGGGACGTCTGCAGTCTACCTGGAGCCTGAATCAGGGATATCACTAGGATGCTCCCTAACCCGGTGAGATCAGCTGACTATTACCCACTGCTGATCTTCCAGACAGGTG